>JAGFNQ010007430.1:0-21153 GCA_024364735.1 Boesenbergia rotunda | reverse complement strand
CCCACCAGAAAGTTTGGGTCAGAAATTTTTAACAACCTTACCGTCAGGGGAAGTAATGACCTCTACTCAGAGGTTAAGGGCAGTACCAATCTGGATTTCCAACCGAGAGCTCTATAGTGATTTGGTAGTCCTTGAGATGAGGGATTACGATGTCATTTTAGGGATGGATTTCTTGAGCAAGTACAGTGCTTCTATAGACTGCCGCAAGAGAAAGGTCAAGTTTACACCAGAAGCAGAACCTCCATTTGAATTTATTGGAGACCCGAAGAGAAAGACAAAAAGGTTCTTATCTACCTTACAAGCTCAGAGGATGTTAGAAAAGGGATGTTCTGGTTTTCTAGCTCATATAGTGGATGCAAGTCAAAGAGAAGAATTAAAGAAGGAAGATGTGAGAGTAGTCTGTGACTATCCTGAGGTGTTTCCTGAAGAGTTACCAGGACTCCCTCCCAATCGGGAAATTGAGTTTGAAATTGAGTTGGCCCCAGGAACCAACCCAATTTCGAAAGCACCTTATCGCATGGCGCCAGCAGAACTGAAAGAATTGCAAGAACAATTGCAAGAGCTGCTTGACAAGGTTTCATCCGCCTAGTCATTCACCTTGGGGAGCTCCTGTACTGTTCGTCAAGAAGAAAGATGGATCTATGCGAATGTGCATAGATTATCGAGCTTTGAACAAGGTAACCATCAAGAACAGATATCCTTTGCCAAGGATAGATGATTTATTTGATCAGTTGAAGGGAGCTACAGTGTTCTCCAAGATAGATCTGCGATCAGGTTACCATCAGCTCAGAGTGAAGGAGAGTGATGTGCCAAGGACTGCTTTCAGTACAAGATATGGGCACTATGAGTTTGTGGTTATGCCCTTTGGAGTGACAAACGCCCCTGCGACGTTTATGGATCTAATGAATAGAGTATTCAAGGATTTTCTGGACAAGTTCGTTATTGTCTTCATTGATGATATCCTAGTGTATTCAAAGACTCAGCAAGAAATGAAGAACACCTGAAGATAGTGTTGCAAACCTTACACCAAAAGGAGTTGTACGCCAAATTCTCAAAGTGTGAGTTTTGGCTTGATCGGGTGGCCTTCCTAGGCCACATTATTTCCAAGGAAGGTATTATGGTAGACCCAGCCAAGATTGAAGCAGTTAGTAACTGGAGTCAACCAAAGAATGCTAGTGAGATCAGAAGTTTTCTGGGTTTGGCAGGGTACTACAGAAGGTTTGTGGAGGACTTTTCAAAGATAGCTTCACCACTTACATCCCTTACCAGAAAGAATAAGAAGTATGAGTGGACTGAAGACTGTGAGCAGAGTTTTCTTGAGTTGAAGAAGAGACTAACAAGCGCTCCTATCCTTACAGTACCCGAAGGTGATAAGAGCTTTGATATATACAGTGATGCATCAAAGCTAGGACTAGGAGCAGTCCTTATGCAAGAAGGCAAAGTCATAGCTTATGCTTCCAGGCAACTCAAGGACTATGAAAAGAATTACCCCACTCATGATCTGGAGTTGGCAGCTGTAGTCTTTGCTCTAAAGATATGGAGGCATTACTTGTATGGAGTGCAGTGTAAGATTTATACAGATCACCAGAGTCTGAAATATTTCTTCACTCAGAAAGACCTCAATATGAGACAGCGAAGGTGGCTTGAGTTAGTGAAGGACTATGACTGTGAGATTCTTTACCACCCTGGTAAGGCAAATAGAGTAGCAGATGCACTGAGTAGAAAGACTTGTGCCACTTTGATGTCCTTATCATCATTGGCACCACCATTACAGAAGGAGATAGTAGATTATGGAGTGGAGATTATTGATGGACAGCTAGCCCTATTGACACTAGAGTTAACTTTGCTTGAAGAGATACAGAAAGAGCAAGCTGAGGATTCTGATATCCAAAGGATCAAGCAAGAGGTGCAAGAAGAAGAGAGTAAAGAGTTTAGAGTATCTGACAGTGGGATACTCTACTATGGTGACCGTTTATGTGTCCCCAATCATGAAGAACTAAGAAAGAAGATTCTTGAAGAAGCCCATGGAACTCCCTACTCAATGCATCCTGGTTCCACTAAGATGTATCAGGATTTGAAAAGAAGATTTTGGTGGTCAGGGATGAAGAGAGACATAGCTAAGTATGTCAGCACCTGCCTGACATGTCAGAGAGTTAAAGCAGAACACCAGAGACCAGGAGGTGTCCTACAGCCCATTCAGATTCCAGAGTGGAAATGGGAAGACATAGCCATGGATTTCATAGTTGGTCTACCAAAGACAACTAATGGCTATGATGCTATTTGGGTGATAGTAGACAGATTGACCAAGTCTGCCCACTTTTTGGCAATCAGAGTGTCTTACTCAATTGAGAAGTTAGCCCAATTATATGTGCAGGAAGTGATCCGACTACACGGAGTCCCGAAGACCATTATCTCTGATAGGGATGGTCGTTTCACATCACACTTTTGGGAGTGTGTACAGACAGCGTTAGGCACCAAACTGAAATTCAGCACAGCATTCCATCCCCAGACCGATGGACAGACAGAGAGAGTGAATCAGGTACTAGAAGATATGCTCAGAGCTTGTGCTTTGGACTTCAAGGGCAGTTGGTGCAAGTATTTATGTTTAGCTGAGTTTGCCTACAACAACAGTTACCAAGCCACTATTGGTATGGCACCCTATGAAGCTCTTTATGGTAGGAAGTGCAGATCTCCCCTCTGTTGGTATGAAGGTAGTGAGAAGAAAGAAATGGGATCTCAGACTGATCTTATAGAGGATACCACAGAAGCAATCAGGAGCATCCGCCAGAGGATAGAGACTGCTCAGAGTAGGCAGAAGAGTTATGCAGATGTACGTCGTAGGCCGTTAGAGTTTGAAGTTGGGGATACAGTTTTCCTCAAAGTAGCACCTATGAAGGGGGTGATGAGATTTGGTAAGAAAGGCAAGCTAAGTCCTCGATACGTAGGACCTTACCCAGTGATAAAGAGAGTTGGTAAAGTAGCTTATGAGTTGGAGCTACCCTCAGAAATGTCAGCAATACACAATGTGTTTCATGTCTCAATGCTAAAGAAGCATATCCCAGATGCCAACCAAGTGATTGAGCCACAGATGGTACAAGTGCAAGAAGATCTCAGTTATGAGAGTCGACCTATTCAGATAATAGATCGAGCAGATAAGAAGCTGAGGAACAAAGTGGTACCACTAGTGAAAGTTTTATGGCTGAATCAGAAGTATAAAGAGGCAACTTGGGAATCAGAAGAGAGCATGAGGCAAAGGTATCCAGAGCTGTTCTAAGTTCGAGGACGAACTTTTTATAAGGTAGGGAGGATTGTAACGCCCCAAAATTTCCATTTTTAGTTCTTAAAGTCCTTAGAATTATTTAAAAATGGTTTAGAAATATTCTAGATATTTTTAGGAATTTTTAGAATATTTTTATGGAATTTTTCGAGTCCGTTTGGTATTTTTGGAAAAAGAAAAAGAAAAAGGAAAAAAAAAATGGAAAAAACCAATTAAAGGGGCAGCTGGGGGATTGAACCCGCGACCACAGGGAGCAAGGGAAGCCAACGAACCAGCTGGGCTAGGGTATCAAGCACAGAAAAGAGAGGAGAGAAATAATGTTGTAGTGTAGTTAAGCCTTTCCATTAAGAGGTATATTAAGCCGCTTAAGTCGCGTTGGAAAGGGGAGGCTAGGGTTGTGGTCGGCGCGTGAACAGGGAAGAGAGGCGAGGAGAGGAGGCGAATTCGAGGGTTCTTCTTCTTCTCCTTCTTCTTCACCTTCCCCCTTGAGTAGAGAAGACCTAGGATTGCTTCCTAGGGCTAAAGGTGGAAGCTTTTCACAAGAAGGAGGGGAAAAGATTTTGTTAGGGAGTTTTCTCCCTGTTTTTGTGAGTTTTCTTCAAGACCGATGTAAGTAAATCGCTCACCTGCAATAGGAGTAGTTTCGTTTCGAAATTCTCATTGTAGAACCCGAGTTTTCGAAAAGTAGAAGCATGGTTAAGAGAGTTTTGCTATTCTATGTTTTAGCTATTAAAGTTGCATGTTTTATCATGTTAGAAATTCAATTTGTTTGTATTGAATGTATGTAGGCCAAGCATGATGAGTATTCATACTTATGAAAAGACCTAAAAGTGAATTTGAGTTAAGGAGCACACAAGGTGCTCGATGGAATGTTAAAGTGAGAAAAGTAAAGGTTTTGAGCATGAAAATATATGCAAAAATAAGTAAAGTGATAAGTTTAAGTATGGTAAGTAAGAAAAGTATTTTACTTTGAGAAAGAGACATGTACCGGGCAAATGTAAGGCTCATCGAAAGTTAGAAAGTAAAGTTCTAATAGGGTGCGGTGGCTAGC
Organism: Boesenbergia rotunda; assembly: GCA_024364735.1. NCBI lineage: Eukaryota > Viridiplantae > Streptophyta > Magnoliopsida > Zingiberales > Zingiberaceae > Boesenbergia > Boesenbergia rotunda. The sequence continues at coordinate 16,825 of JAGFNQ010007430.1, read as the reverse complement.
TACCTCGCAACCTATTAGAAAAGCGCGCAATTGGTACGCCGATACCATGGTACAATGTCAAGGCCTAAAGAGAAAGTTGATTACTATTTTCAAGTATATAAGTATGATCAAGTAGTTTCTTTCTTTTTGAGAAAATGTTTAATTATTATATGTGTACCTTGATACAATGCAAGCATGATAAAGTAGTTCAAGTAGTAAGTATGGTTAGTGGTGTACATTGATACATTAACAAGCATGATAAAGTAGTTCAAGTAGTAAGCATGGTTAGTTGTGTACATTGATACATTAACAAGCATGATAAAGTGTTTCAAGTTGTAAGCATGTTTAGTTGTAAGTTTTGAAGTAAGTAAAGTTTTAAATCATTCTTTGAAATGAGCATGTTTAGTATTGACATCATGATTTTGTGAGTAGGGATTTACTTACTAAGCATTGTGCTTATTAGTTACATTTTCCTTCTATTGCAGATAAAGGAAAAGAGAAAGTGTAAGTTGGGAGGCGACAGGACTTGCATTGGTGTTCAGTGGCGGCGGAACCGTGGAAGAGATCTCTGGGAATAAGTATTATAGAAACATTTGGTTATGGTTTTGGGTTCATAGAAAGTGATCAGTGTGTTTAAACTATGCCTAGAGACAAAGTTTGGTACAAACTTTAGTATATTTATGCAAGTGTTTTGTTAGTTTTGTTAAACTCCGTAAAGTTTCAATTTCAAGTTGTGGTATTGGTTTTGAGTGGCTAATATGCTTAATAAACTAGGGTAGAATATAGATTTGAAGTTATATTCTAATGTGAAGTGATAGTATGTGATTTGTGGATGTTTGAAAGTGGTTATCAGCTCTGAAATTGCAGGTTTTCAGGCGTGCCAGTCGACTGGCTCAGATACCAGTCGACTGCCATATCGAACAGAACCTTCTGTTCGATATGGCAGTCGACTGACCATATACCAGTCGACTGACACCAGTCGACTGGTATAATAGCAGTCGACTGGTACCATTAAAGAGAAACTGTGTAGAGCAGCTGGTTAGTGCTTTAGTGTTACAACTAAGAGGTCTAGGGGTCAAATCCTGGCAAAGCAAATAAAATGAAAGTTGTTTTGTTTTTTTTTAAAAAAAAAAAGAGAAGGAAGAAAAAAAAATTTAGAGCAAGTTAAGGGAAGCCAAGTAGTAGTAACTTAAAGCTTAAGTTAGTAGATAAAAGTTGGGTCGTTACAAGTTTTGACCATTGACAATGGAAACAGAAGAAATAGAGGAAGAAGGAACCAAATTAGAAATAAGATCGTGATTACCTGACATATGGGACAAAACACCAGAATCGAGAATCCAGGAAGGAGAAGAAGAGGTCACAAGAGCATTATCTGTCGAAGTGGGTACAACATGTGAAGTAGAGACCGATGATTGCTGAGCCTGATAAAGCTGGAAAGCAACATATTCATCACTAGAAAGTGTGACCGAGGGAGATGAAGAAGTAGAGTCAAACGTGGGCATAACAACATTAGCCCAAGTAGGGCAGCCAAATTTGACCTAGCAGCGGTCAGAATGATGATTAGTGCGACCATAGTGTTGACAAGGTGGACGAGAATTGGTAGAAACATAAGAGCCACTTCTATTGTCTAGAGCAAAATGACTGGTAGAATATCGAAACGACCACCAGAAAAACGACCACCACAACCTCCACGACGGAAGCCATGACCATGAGTTCTAGAGGTAACCAGAGTCGAAGAATGCGGAGAAATAATTACCGCGGGAGGAGTAACTCGTAGAACCTTCGATAAAATGGCCTCCAGATTAGGAGTAGGATCTTGGCTCGAGACATGAGAACAAAGAGAAGAAGCTAGATCAGGACTGATACTATTGAGATAAGTAGTCACAACCAATTCATTATGATAACGGAGAAGAATATCAACATCAGTAGTCACAGGTTGATAAACATCAAATTCAACAATAAGAGCCTTAAAGGTAGAAAAATGATACGGGGAAGATCGATCACCTTGTTTAAAAGTAAAAAGTTGCTCATAAATCTCAAAGAGACGACAAATATTTTTTTCATGACCATAAGCAGTGTGAAGGGCATCCTAGATCTTCTTGGCAGGGTGAAGAAGCATATACGAATGAGCAATACGAGGTTTGATACTATTCAACATCCAATTAGAAACGACAGCATCCATGACATACCAATCAGCAAATTCAGGAGAAGTACGTGTCGGTGGGGGATTGGTAAGATGACTAGTCTTACGATGCGTGACAAGAAAACGCTCAAAACTGTGAGCCCATAACAAATAGTTCTTGCCGTCCAATTTCTCAAAAGTACCACTAAAATTACGAAGAAAAGGATCGACAGATGTAGAAATGGTTGATGCAACCACAGAAGACACAGTAGAGTCAGAGGATGTCATAGTGCACAAAAGATATCATGGGCTCATACAGAGCAGCCAAGGAGACAGTACACAGAGAGACCACTCACAACTGAGAGCGAATTCACATAAAAAAGGAGACATTAGGAACCCACATAAAGGGGTACCAGGAAACATAATTGGGCAGAACCCGACACACAAACACACAAAAAGGAAAACAGCGTGAACAAAAAAACTTGCATGGTGGAATGAAGAAGGAGGGAAAACTGCGGTGCTGGAAGGAAGAATAGAGATGCGCAGCACTGAAAAGGCAAGATGATACACGACGACGACGGCGGTAACCCTAGGAGCGGCAGTTATAAACCTAGGAGAAATCTCGCTCTGATACCATGTGAAATAGAATAGTAATGCAAAGAAAAGAATTTACATGACCAGTATTTATAGACTAAGACTCAAAGTCCATAACACTAAAATCTAAATAAAATTCAAGAAGTCTAAAATCTAACGGTGGCTATGTTCCTTGCAACTATACCATGGAATATTCTTTTAAGTATTTGGATTTGGATTTTGGTTTGTATTATTGAGATCTTCACCTTAAATTATAATTTTTCTTGTCCCTCCTTTTACTAAACTAGTGCATTTTATTTCAAATGTAAAGTCAGAGATCTCCCCGTTAACTAAGAGTCTTCGTAAATAGATTAAACAAGTCATATGATAAAGTAATGAATGTCCCAACCAAGTCCATCCAAGGTCTTTTCTTAAAAAAAAAAAAATGATGAACCAGGCAGCAAACAAATTGAACCTGGGGTGACCGGCCCGGCCCCACGGAAGTTTCCCACCGGTCACCAGGGTAAATCGGGAAGCGCTCGCGATCCAAGGTCTTTTCTTGCTCCGACTTTAGTTAGATTTCCTAAATGATTAATGGGGCATTTAATATTTAAATCCTAGTGCTATGTATTACAGAGATTTTCCTTTAATAGATAATAAATCTAAAAACATTGGCCACTTGGATTGGTCTTCATGCATGAGCTCTTTCCAATTTATCTGGTTGGTCGGTAAAAATTTTCCATAGGATTAGGTTGGTCGCTTCTAAAAGTAATCGGTTCAAAAGTTAAATATTTGAATTAAAAAAAAATCTAAGGTCTTTTTTGTTTAACTTTGGCAAACTCATCCTAAAGATGGGGAATGCAATCATATGTGTTATTAGGTCTCCATATGTAATATCTCGTCATAGGATGGAGATAATTCATAATGATACTGTGAGGACAGTCAATTAATCAAATGCTTACAAGTAGAGTGGATCTTGCTTAGGATTATCTTGGACTAGAACCCAATCCAATTTTTTTATTCTCTATGTAAGTTTTTTATTTAGCCCACTAAAACCTCTCTCTTTTCACATTTCAAGCTCGGCCCACCTCATTAAGTTCGTCTCTCTCAACTTTAATTTTTGAATCCGTCCATGCTCGCAAGTAAATTTAGTATGACTTGGTAAAAATTTATTTATGATGTTTAATATGCACGAAGGACGGTCTGATGTTCACTAATATGAGGTCTCTCGAATAATCTATTGAATACAATATTATCTTATATTGTAAAAGGTTATTTTCACAATTTAAACTTATGACTTTCAGGTCACATGCACGATAATAATTTCATCATTATACCAAAGTAATTTTTCAAAATTTAATAAACACAAAGTCAATTAAATAAAAAATCTTAAACGCATATGTTATTGAACTCGTTAATATTCATACGTAAAAATTGTTAATTATTTATGAACAATATCCACGAATAAAAAGGGTGTGCATCACATTCTTCAATAAATAAAACTCTTAGTAAACTTATAAACAGATAAAGAAGCTCTAATAAATAAATCTATAATATAAAATTTAAATAAGTTCAAAATTTTAAAAGTTTCAAACCAGCAAATAAACTCCAACTAAGAGCTCAATATGTGGCACCTGGATGAATTAAGTCCAAGTTCATAAAAAAAAAACAAAATCAAGTTAAGCTTTGAATAACATTTTAACGGTTTGATTTATTTTAGGTTGAACTTGACTTGGCTGAGTTACCTAATCAAACAAATTTGAACAACACTGCTCAATCTATGTATGACACTCTGGTGTTATCACATGCTGCCATATGAACGACATTATATCTACAAGGCACAATTTGATACCTACTTTTGCCTGTATCATTTCCCTATTGCTTTCTCAGATATTTGCTGCTGTTTGGATCAACACTACTTTTGTTTTCCTGCCTACCAACTGCTATCACAATTCTTCTCTTGATCCCTCTATTTATCATAATTATGGTTTTGTTTTTGTTTATCAGAGTTGAGTTTGAGTAGAAGAGTGTGAGATGCAATGAACTCCTTCAAGGAATTGAACTCAATTCATTCTATAACTCAATTGGAAGAAACCCCAATTAATTTATTGATCAAGCCAAACGGATTCAGAAAACTGATAACAAGAAGCTGGAAGCTAAGTGGAACACGACTAGCTCAGCTCGTGATGCATAACTGGGACAGAGAGGCAGTCAGATGCTTAAGCGATGCCGAAATCGCTGCTGAGCACTCGGCACAGGCTTGGCATCTCATCTTCAGGCAGGATGACCATCACACTTGTTTCTTGAGCGCTGCTGCCACTTAGATCTGTTCTCCGAGAAGGCTGAAGCACCAGAATTGCTCCTTCCTCACCGACGCCGTCGACGCTGTAGTCCACTTGCACAGGCCTCTGACCCTTGAGCTTTAACCCATACAAGTCGATCCCTCCCATGTCCACAAACGTTAGATTTGCCCCATACAGTACAAAATCTTGCTCGCCGCTGTTCCTGTCAACCAATGCCTCCTCATCCATGTCCTGTTTCAGGATTTTGGTTGCCAGCCCCAACAGCTCGACGCTGGCGGCTGAGGAGTCTAGTCTGATGGTACTTGTTCTGAACTTGTTGTGCAGTATCTCATTGTTCTTTGCCGGAGTTCCGGATCGGCATATGGTCGCCAATTTGGGTTCTCTCCGGCTTCGGATTCTCGCCAAGCATTGCCAGAAAAGAGCTGAGATCGTTTCAAAAGGATGGACTTGCTCTCCGTTCAGCTTCTTGAGCTCAGTTTCAGTGATCCTGAAGCAATGTGTTGCCATTTTACGAGGTGTGGGAGGGAGCCACACATCTTCAGCTATTTCAACTTGCTTGATTGGAGTTGGAGTTGGAGTTGGAGTTGGAGCTGGTCCTTGAGGTGCTATCACATGTTCTTCGGTGTTTTCTCCATTCTGTTTTGCTATCACTGTCTGGGGATTACCACTGAGGAGCTCTCCCCAGAGGTTGATAGAATTCGTGGCCGACTCTGGATCGCCTAGAACATGAGCCCAGCTGTATCCAATTGCCATCCCTCCGTGTTTGAATCTGGTAAACTGCAATTCACGGTGTCAATGATTTAGAAGATTCGATTTCGATTTAAGAAAACTGAGGAAATCTGGTCACCTGGATGTAAACCAGGGGCGAGAAGTGCAACTCCGGGCCGAGCACCTTGTCCGGCACGAGGCTCCTCCACCTCGACGACGCGCCGCCCTCCTCCGCGTTCAGCCACTCGTCCAGCGTCCGGCCGCAGCTGGCCTCGACGATCCTGAGCCCGCAGTCGTTGCACTTGATAAACGGCCGCCTGCCCTCCGCCGCTCGCCGGATCCTCCCGGCGAGGGGGTAGTACACGTTGAGCCACGAGAACATGGGCTTCTTGAGGTCCATAATGGCGAGCCCGTCGACCACCTCGCTGGGCGCGAAGTAGTACACGGCTCTCAGGTAGTGGAGCTTCATGATGAGGTCCATGCCGGCGAGCTCGTGCACAACGGCACTGCCGGTCACGTCGCCGGGCACAACCGTCGAGAACCGGTGGCCGGTGACCGCCGCCTGGTCGGAGCTCATGGACTCAGCCGCGTGGATGAGAATTAACGAAGCGATGGTGGATGAAAAACAACGGGAACCGCATTATATAGAGCCATAGTGAAGAAGCAACAGTGCTTGGCTTAAAATGGAACACTAATGAAACTGATTTATTGTCATTATCATTTCATTTCCAGGCCAGGATCATTTGGACAATATCGATCGAGCCCGATGAATCGGTCGAGCCAAATCAGTCGAATTGAGAAATCAACTAGATCAGTAGCCTCATCAAAACTAGTGAATGGAATGGAACTAGAATTAATGCATTAATATTCCCTTCCTCATTAAATAAGATCGATCGATGATGGAAAGTTTATCAATGCATACAAGTCTCAGCACATGCACAGATGAATTGCTTGAAAACAAGACAGATGTAGAGTTCTTAGGCAGTAAAGATTAATGCAGGTCTTCAGCAGTTTTGTTGATTAGCAAAGAGTGTCACATCGAGCTAGAGACAGATAAGAACAGTTGGCCCATCTTTATGAGGAAGATTACGTACGTCCATATTCTTCATTGCTAGCATCATCCGTCCACAGGAACAGTAGTCTCATAGATCGTCTTGCCTAATCTATGAAGCATTTCTTGACCCTTGATCTTTGATGATGCATTGAGAGATTGGTTTAGGTGTGTGAATTTATTGTGGAAATGATCTTGTTGATCAGAGTGCGGAAGAAAAACGGAAGTTGTTGAGCTGCTTTTGATCATTAAATCGTGTGTCTCACTCGGAGTGTGAGTTGGTGGTTCGAGGTTGAGACTTTAACTCCAAACCTAAACTGAATGTGCCGTTTAAAGCGGACCGACCGAACTCGGGCTGTGTCGGGTCCGATCGGGGCCTGCCTTACCTTTGCAAAATTCTAAAACTTAAACCAAATTCAGCATTTCTCGATTTTTCACTGTCGGGCTTTGGTAAATTAAGGCATTGGAAAATACTTTCGTACTGTGCTTTTTGCAGAAGATCATAAATGTATCGGTTCGCCTTCAATTAAATTGCACGTGTGGATGAGCACATCAACAATTGGCCGGATCACCAGCGAGAGTACTCGACACCACGAGGTCTGGGATCAAAATTTGGTAAGTTAATATGTTCATTTTCCCTACGCATTAGTCACAACATTCAGATTAGTAGTCCCCATAATTTATCTTTTCCGTGTTGACTTTTGGATGGATTGACGAGGGCGCTGAGACGAACGAATCACCTTTTACCACCAATAAGAGTATTGGATATTGTCCCCACGGGGATCCAGAGTGGTTAGTGCATGGGGGTGTTGTCTAAGAGGTCCTGGGTTCGAGTCGTGCGAGGCACACTGGATTAAAATTCTGGATGTTTGGTGTATCAATTCTCGGCCCAACTGTGTATTAATTACTCCGGGGACCGTGATTTATCTCCCTCGTGATAGCCTTGGGACGGATGCGATGGAAGCGCTGGGGGCGAGCGATTTCGCCTTTTGTCTAAGAGTATTGGATACAACCGAGATGTTGAGGCATTTATGGTTCTAATTCTAACTGTAATATATTGTATGATATTAGATAATCAGACTAATAATTCAACTGAATTACAATCCAAATTTATACAGGCTTTCAAATTGATCAAACAATATAATAATAATAATAGATTTTTTAAATAAAATAAAATAAATATGATCAACAGATAGCTACTAAAAATCTCATTATTTATAAAGTGATGAAATAACATAAGATCGTTATATAGTTGCTTTTAAGTTAAATTTTAAATTTAAATAGATAAATATATTATAGGAGATTATTCAAGTTCAAAATTAGTATTACATAGTGATTTTCTCTAAAAATTTAAATAAACAATTAAAATAATCAAACGACTAAAAAATAAATATATAATTATTTTAATCAAACTTATCATATTTTCGTTTATATTTTACTTCCTGTAAAAAAAAATTTACTTCTCAATTTACAAATATTTATGACATATTTCTCTATCATTTTAAAAATATATATTAGTAATCTTTAATGAAGTCCCCTTTTAATATTCTTTAAAAAATATCAGTTTCCCAAAATTGCTACACTTCATTTTTAAAAGGTAAATTGTGTTAATTAAGTCTCTTTTAAAAAATAAAAATAAACCATAAATATTTGTTTTCACTTAAACTAAACTCATAACTCTAACTTTGGACGACGAATTAAACATAAAGATGGCCAAAATTATCAAAAGGGATAGCTATTCTAATTATATGTTTTAAATAATAATAATAATAACAGTGCACAAGATAAAATAAGATATAAAAACCTCGCGAGCAAAAGGAACGCGCAATCCAAATGTAGCCTACTCAAACTGGTGGAGAGCAAAGCTCGCGCCCTCCCTCCTCCTCCTCTTCTTCTACTTCTTCAAAACAGAGAACCTTAAGAAGCGTCGATCCTTCATGATCAGGCAAATCCAATAGTTAACTCGCCAGTTGCCATCCGTCCAAATCCTTCTCAGCAGCGTCTTGGAGGAGGAGCTGTTCATCCAACGCGGGCAAGTAAGACAGTTCATGGAATTGCCGGCCTCCCTCTGCTACTACTGTAATCTTTCAGATTGCAATCCCTTTTTTAGTTTCTTTTATTAAAAGCATTTGATCAGGGTGAATGATTTTTTAGAAGGTTCAAGGGCTCGGTCGGGTTCGATTGCCACTCCGGACTTGTAGCAAATAAGCCGGGCCAAGGGTCACCCGAGGTCTGACACTTGAGGCCGGACACTCGAGGTCGGGACACTCGGGGTCGGTCCCCCGAGGTCGGAACACTCGACGTCGGTTACCCGAGGTCGGGCACTCGGGGTCGATCACCCGAGGTCGGGCACTCGGGGTCGACCCTCGGAGTCAGGCACTCGCGATCACGTTAGGATGATCGAACAATTATAGGTCATTCCTATCAAATAGTCAGAGGACAACCCCCAGGCATAATCATTACCTGACAGAGCCGCCGAGAGTTAAGGGGGGACAGAAAAGATAGATTAGGCAGGGTGTCAGGCGGCTGTGGCAGTCTCACAACATTAATACGGCTGTCACTATCACAATCTGTCAACTGACCATCCCTTAATGAGATTTGTCAGCCCTGACACAGCAGAGAGTTACCTCTCCCCTATATAAACCTCCCATATGGCTCTGTAGAAGGGATCGCTGTCATTTTGCAACCACACCATCACTTTGTGAGCTACAATATGGTCCGAGCCGAGTGACTTAAGCCCGACTCCTATTCAGCCCGACCCCGACCCCCGAGCTACAGCAGACCGGGTCGTCTTGATCAGACTGAGTCATCCGAAGGAAAACCGATCTTCGCTTGTCGACATGATCAAATTTGGCGCCGTCTGTGGGAAATCCCGCCTAATCGAAAGACGAAGATGAGTGAATCCAACCGAGTGACTGTTACTCTCTCACAAGAAGACTTGGATCTGCTAATAGAAGCTAGAGCCAGGAAATTGGCGGAGGCGCAGCAAGCAGCCGCTCGACCCGCTCAACCGGGCCCAGCCGAGCAGACCGCCCGTGTGGGCACTGAGGGAGGGGGTCGCCAAGAGGATAGCCCCCATTTCCACCGAGCGCTGTTTGGCCCAGCGGAGGGGGCCGGACAGTCGGATCCTCACGAAGTTTCTTCCAGTCAAGCCAGAGCTAACAAAGGGAAGACCCTCCTTATGCCGACCCAGGGAGAGCACACGGGGTTCCCCTTTTCCAGCCAAATTCTACAGGAACCGCTCCCTAAGCGCTTCCGGCTCTTGTCTATCCCTGAGTATGGAGGGGTGACGGGCCCGGAGGAACATCTAAAGAAATTTGAGAATGCTTCGATGTTACATCAGTACCCCGATGGTGTTAAGTGCAGGGCCTTCCTGACCACTTTAACCGGGTCAGCCCAGCGGTGGTTTGACAGACTCCCAGAGGGATCGATCAAGGACTTCTCTGATTTCAAAAGACTATTCCTGCAGCACTTTGCCAGTAGCAAAAGACATCACAAGACCAGCTTAAACCTGTTTACCATGAAGCAGGGCTCCAAGGAGCCGTTAAAAGCCTACATCAAGAGATTTAATCAAGTCGCTCTGGACGTGCCCACCGCTACGTCCGAGGTGTTAGTTAGCGCCTTCGCGCAGGGCTTACAAGAGGGCGAGTTCTTCAGGTCCTTGATCCGAAAACCTCCGAAGGACTTTGAAAGCCTTTTGGGGAAAGCCAGTAAATACGTGGACGTCGAAGAAGCACAAGCCGCCATGCGGCCGGAGGTCAGACCTGCGCCCGAGAATCCTCAACAACATCAGAGGAATGTACCTCCTGGGGGGCCTCTCAGAAACCCCAGAGCTATGGGACACCGACCAGGAGTTGAGAGGGGAATAGTTCAGCAAGTGGCCCAGGGTTGCATCCCTTCCAGGTGGCAGCCCTACTGTTCTTTTCATAACAGCCATACCCACGACCTTCAAGACTGCTGGCAGGCTGGTAGAGGTCGGGGTCGGGGAAGAGCCCCGCCAAGCTAATCTGAGTCCCCTGCCCGACTGACCACCCCTGCTGCTAGACAATTGTTCCCGAGCCCGTGCTCCGCCGAGCACGGAAATGCCAGCGAAGAGCAAGCTAATCAACAGAATGCGGTGCACAGGTCTATCAACGTGATTTCGGGAGGACCCACCTACGGAGATTCCAATCGGGCGCGGAAATGTCAAGTCCAACGCCTTGATATCTATCAGGTGGGTTGTAGTTCCACCCAAGCTCAGGGACTGCAGATCAGTTTCGGCCCCTCGGATTTACAAGGAGTGGAAGTGCCTCATGAGGATGCTTTGGTCGTCACGGCGATCATAGCTAACTATCAGGTCCACCGAACCATTGTGGATTCAGGAAGTTCTGTGAATATCTTATACTTGAAGGCATTTAAACAACTGCAGATTGAGATGACTGAGCTGCAGCCCGTGGCCACACCCTTATTTGGATTCACGGGAAATGAGGTCCAGCCGCTGGGCCAGATCAAGCTAGCCATCTCACTTGGCGAGGAACCCTTAAGAAGGACCAGGTGGTCTACCTTCCTGGTAGTGGACGCCCCCTCAGCCTACAATGCCATCCTGGGCCGACCGGTGTTGAACGAGTTCCGAGCCGTGGTGTCTACTTTTTACTTGAAGGTCAAATTCCCAGTGGGTGATCAAGTTGGAGAGGCTAAAGGAGACCAAAAGGTAGCACGTCGGTGTTATGTGGACGACGTCCGACTGGAGGTTAGCAAGTCCTTCCGAGCTGCGCCTGCTAATTGTAACATGGTTCAATCTTCTCAACCCTCCCCCTGGGCTGAGTTGATAGAAGAAAAGGAAGAGGTCCAATTGGCGCTCGATCGAGAAGAGACCAAGGTGAGAATAGCTCCGGGGCTACCGCCCGACCTCCGGCAACAACTGATAGAATGTCTAACTCAAAACCAAGATGTATTTGTCTGGTCCTAGCAAGATCTGAAAGGGGTCAGGCCCAAGGTCATGGAGCACAAGCTGCATGTCTACCCGGATGCCCGACCTGTGAAACAAAGAAAGAGAGACTTCATTCCTGAGCAGAATAAGATCATCCAGGCCGAAGTGGAAAGGTTGCTGAAAGCAGGACACGTCCGAGAAGTACAGTTTCCCGCCTGGCTGGCCAACGTGGTGCTGGTTTCCAAGCCGGGCGACAAGTGGAGGGTCTGCATTGACTTCAGGGATCTCAACAAAGCTTGTCCCAAGGATTGCTACCCCCTCCCTCGGATAGACCAGATGGTAGACTCCACCGCGGGGAGCGAGCTCATCTGCATGCTGGATGCCTACCAGGGATACCATCAATGTTGGATCGAGAACATCGATAGGGGGGGGGGGTGAATATCAGAATTCGTTCTTTTTCGGAAAATTAAGAGCAAGTGCACAGCGGAAATAAAAATAACACAGAGACGCAGTCGTTTTTACTTGGTTCAGAGCCTGTGTCGACTCCTACTCCAAGGCCCACGGTCGTTGACCGTTTACTTTGGGCAATTCTATATAGGCGCAAAGAAAGTTTACAAATATTGATTTACAAATACGGTATAGTAAACTTTAATGAAAAGAAAGCTCTTCTTTTTACCAACGTCCGATGAAGGTTGACTTTTTCGGAGCAGCGGGACGTCGTCGGCTCGAGTTGGGAGGTTTCCGGAGCAAGGCACGAGAGCGGAAGAGCGTAGAAGCGTTGTGTCGAAGTGATTGTCAAGCTTGGGGTCGAGGGGTGCTATTTATAGCACCTAGGGCGCCCTGGACGTCGGGGGCGCCCTGCCACGTGTCAGCCGATCCGCGCTTCGCTCGGTCAAGCTTTATCCCACCTTAATAGGGATGAGGTTTGACCTCTGGGGCGCCCTGGTCGCTGAGGGCGCCTTGGTTGACACGGTCTTCTCGGCTGGATAGAGTTGATCGGCCTCGCTGGCATAGGCGTGAAGCGCCTTGGCACCTGAGGGCGCCCTAGGCGCTCAGGGCGCCCTGGCTGCTGAGGGCGCCCTGGATGCAGAGGGCGCCTCGGCCAGTGGTTAGCCGAACTCCTTTTTGTCTTACTTGTTTCTTGTTCACCTTGGAGGCGCCCTAGACACTCAGGGCGCCCTACTCAGCTGCTGCCTCACTCCTTTGAGGCTCTCTGAGCTGCAGACACACGTTCCTTTGGTCCTGCATCCAGGGTTAGTCCGAAAACAAAATAAAGCATTAATTTGTACAGCCTTAGCTATCTTGGTTCTGACTTTGGTCTCCAAAATGGAGCCCTAGGTCGAACCGACGCCTACTGTTCCCTCGACGGGGAACGCATCCTCACCTATTCCTCTCGGGAGAATTTACCTGATGCCAACCGTTCCTCTGGTTGGACTTTTGCCTGACGGTCCTTTGTCAGGTCTTGGATGCCGAGCAGCCCTTCGCTCGGTGCCTAGCATTCCTTCGCTAGGGCTTCAATCCCAGGCTATCCTTCGTCTGGCGCGTAGCAGCCCTTCGCTAGGTCTTTTGACCCTGGCATTCCTTCGCCAGTGCCTAGCAGTCCTTCTCTAGGTCTTTTTACCCTGGCATTCCTTCGCCAGTGCCTAGCAGTCCTTCGCTAGGGCTTTTCCTGCACACTAGAGTAACTTGTTAGAAAACAAGTAAGACTTAACTTTTGACCTATGTTGCCATTATCAAAACACAGGTTTGACTTAGGTGCATTCTGCACCAACAATCTCCCCCTTTTTAATTTATGGCAACCCTAGTTCAAAAAGTTAAGTCTAATCAAACATGAAAAAGGTTAATTTTGTTCCCTCCCCCTGGAAGGAATCTCCCCCTAGATTTTTCAAAAATTCGTGGGGTTAAAAAAACTTGAGTTTTAGGTACTTAGAAATCTTTCAATAACTTTACAAGCATGATTAGAGTACTTAACAAATTTGAAAGTGTTAGCTCAAGTACTTTGTAGGCTTTGAAATACCTTAGTAGATTTTGAAAACTTACGTGCTTAATAACGTATATTCAAAAAACTTTAAGTACTTAATGAAGTACATTTGGAAAACTTTAAGTACTTAATAATTTTGAAAAACCTAAGTACTTTGTTACATTGTACAGTTTTGACAAACTTAAGCTTTAAAGTACTTCTAAAAATTTTGACATGCTTAAAAAAAATTTGAAAAGTTAAAGTACTTGGCAAAATTTTGAAAGCTTGAGTAAAAATTTTGAAAGCTTTAAGTAAAATTTTGAAAGCTTTAAGTAAAAATTTTGAAAGCTTTAAATAAAAATTTTGAAAGCTTTAAGTAAAAATTTTGAAAGCTTTAAATAAAATTTTGAAAGCTTTAAGTAAAAATTTTGAAAGCTTTAAATAAAAATTTTGAAAGCTTTAAGAATAGCTTAAGTAAAAGATTGTTTTTCAATCTTTTTGAATGAGTAGAATTAAAACTTTTTGAATAATGAAAAAAAAAATTTACTCTCTCTTTTTCTATCTCTCCCCCTTTGCCATATATCAAAACAGATAAGTATAGCAAAAATAAGATTGCATAAAAGAAATAAGTAAGATTTTGCTGTACTGAATCAATTTCTAATTTAGACATAAATTACCTCAGTCAATTTTCTCTGTAGGGACCTATCTAACCCAATTAGCTACTTACTAACTGTTAGAAACAATAGTTTTCGCTAGGGTTAGTCAAGTTAAGTGCTTCTGTTCAAGTTAGATAAGCTTGACACTTAACTTGATTACTATGCAAGTTGTATTTAGTGCCCCAATTACTGCAGATGCACTGACTTAAAGCATCTTGAATTAAGGCAAAGACCTAAGCATCTCAACCCTTTCTAGGTTATCATTCAAAAGTATCCTAAGGTGTTTGTGAGATGCTGGCTTCTAAGTCTATAGGTGCATGCAGTTCTAGGGTTAGGGCCTAGGCTAAGTCCATTTTCGAAAAAGCCTTAGTTTTGTAAGGGGGTAGTTTTTTAAAAAAATAAAACTAAGTCGAAAATGAAAACTGATTTTGAAATTAAGTAAAGTAGTTTTTCAAATTCTATTTTTAGAAAAAAAATTTTAACTCAGAAAAAAAATTAATCTATTCTACCGAGCACAATCCTAACTGCTGAATAGACAAGAAACCATAAGATAGTCAATATAGAATAGTCAACACAGTCATATAGTCAAACACAAGTCAACCCTACTGAGTAGGGGCAGTCAAATAGGTACTGGTACAATACTAAGTGAATCTAGAATGAGGGACCGGAAGGACCAGAATGCCATGAATCGAATCGTGCCATCATCTCAGCGAAGCGTGCATCATCCACTTCTCGATCGGCACGACGGGCGTCCATCTGCTCTATGTGGTAGGCTTCGACCTCCTCTCGGAGACTCTGAACCTGTGTCTCTAAGTGTGTCACTCTCTGGTAGAGTGTCGGTGGAGCGGGCTCGTCGATGTGTGCTCGGGCTGCTGCCGCCAGATCCCCAATGTCGACCTCAACCTCCTTGTCTGAATCAATCGGGGGAGCTGCTCTCTGACATCTCCAGGACAGGACCCCGGTACCGGACACCTCTATACCAGCTAGGGCAAAGTTTCTATAGCCTATTTCATCGTAATCAGTCAAGGCGGCCATCTCTCCCTCGGTAATGTTTCTACCGTGGTGATGTAATATGGACGTGATGATGTGGCAGTAAGGTGTGCGTACCTGCCCTTGTGTGGTAACACTGGAGGCGTGTAGGATAGTCTGAAAAATGTGAAGTCCTATATCGATGTCAAGCTAGTGAATCATGGCGTACAGAAGAAAGGCGTGGAATGGTCGCATAGTGGTGACGTCCTTGGTGGATAATGGTAGGATACATCGGACTATGACCCTATATAGAGCGTAGTCCTGCACATCTAATTCGACAGACTGAAATCGTCTGGCCACGGGTCGCCTAAAGAAATATGAGTGCAATGTATCTAAGGTGATCTCAGAGTAGGGAGCATCAAAGGGAAGCTCCCTATGAGAGTAACAACAGAAGGTGGACTGCGAGAGTCGTAGTCCTAGAAATCGGTTGAGTAAAGTTGGTGTGATAGTTAGGGGGATTCCTTGAACAGTGGTGGAGAACATGAGATTATCCTGTCTAATTATGTTATTGTAAAATTCTGCACATAAGGAAGTATTGATCGGGTGAGTGCAGAATACAAGATTGTCGAGTTGGTAGAAGTTTATGGCGTTCATTGCTAATGGACAGGATTGAGTGAAAAATTGTCTGTTCATGTAACTTGTTTTGATAGGTTTATAGGTGGTGCGAGCGAACTTATTACATAAGTCTAAATTTGGAAACCTAGGGTCAGGACTAGGTTGGGTACCGGGTTCTGCCTGGTTTGGTCGGCGTCTTCTAAGAGAAAGAATGTACACTTAAAGAAAGTATGCATTTAATGAAAAACTTAAAAAGAAATTAACTTGATTAAAATTTATACCGGGTTGCTCGGGGAGGCATCATTGAGGATGAGAGCTTGAGAGTGTTGCTAGATCCCTTGGAAGATAGAGAGTTGAGGAGAAGGAGTGGTTTGGGTGTGAAGAGGAGAAGGGGAATGGGATCCCTTTTATAGGCAGATTTGGGCGCCCTTTATCGGGAGGGCGCCCTGTCTGTTGAGGGCGCCCTGCATGGGGAGGGCGCCCCGCCCAGGCCTGCACGTCGCTTTTGGCAGCTTTCTGCCGTTGAAGGACTGTGGGTAGGCGCCCTGCCTGACGAGGGCGCCTTGACCGGGCCTGCCGCTGCCTTTTGGCAGCTTTCTGTGATTACAGGCCTGTGGGAGGGCGCCCTTCATGACGAGGCGCCTTCCGTGCTTCTGTAGCTGCCTTTTGGCAGCTTTTGACCACCCTCGGGCGCCCTAAAGCAATTGGGCGCCCTATGGGCTGTTTTGTCCCTAAAGGATTGATTTTGACCGGATTTGACCTAATTTAAGTGTTTTGACCAAGGTTTGTCTACATTGTCCGAGGTTTGACTGCTTTGACTGTAGTTTGACTTCTTTGACCATAGTTTGACTATTTTGATCATGGGTTAAGATTAGGATTTAATTTACAACACATGTATTAAAGGAATCATAATTGAGTTTTAATTTTACTGTCTCACCCAATCTAGAGTTTTCAATCACGTTAGCCTTATGAGTTTTGTG
>JAGFNQ010007429.1:0-295709 GCA_024364735.1 Boesenbergia rotunda | reverse complement strand
GAAGTCAAAGTTTATCTTTGGCTAAATATGGAAAGTCCATAAAAGGCAAGTTTGACTTGACTCAAATTAGACAACTTGAGTTGGACTCGAGTTTGATCTAAGTGTTGGATGAATCTAATCATGGGAGAATAATGAAGTCAAAGTTTGACTTTGGCTAAATATGGAAAGTCCATAAAAGGCAAGTTTGACTTGACTCAAATTAGACAACTTGAGTTGGACTCGAGTTTGATCCAAGTGTTGGATGAATCTAATCATGGGAGAATAATGAAGTCAAAGTTTGACTTTGGCTAAATATGGAAAGTCCACAAGAGGCAAGTTTGACTTGACTCAAGCCACATCACCTTGACTTGACCAAGTGATGACTTGGCATCATCATCAAGGCTAATTAACCTCCCCATTTGAATGTTGAATTCAAATAGGGGGTTACCAAAGGTGGTGGCCGGCCACTTAATGGCCAATAATGGCCATTAAGTGGCCGGCCAAAATGGATCACACAAATAAGGAGTTTTTGTGGGTGTGAATGATTCCTCTCCCCTCTTGGTTTTTGTTTAGTTTTGCTCTCCCTCTCCTCTCATCTTGCCGAGACCCCAAGAAGTGCTAGCACACTTTTGGGCTCTCCTCTCCACTCTCTTGCTTGTGTGGATACTTCTAGAGGGTTGCTACTCTGCATCCTTGAGATCCGACACCAACCGAGGAGCGAGCGGGAATTGCGGGGCATGCATCGAAGGTAGTTTTTCTCTTCTCTAATAGATCTAGGTTGTAGATCGGTTTTGAAGCATGTAAACGAGCACTCGTAAATTTTTGAAATGGTTTTCTTCGCTCGGATCCTTTCTATTGGGGCTTTCGGGGTTTTTGCGACGCGAAAAAGCGGTTTTCGTGGTCCGAAAAACCCTACAAGGCTCCCACCGAGCCAGCAATTAAAACGGCTGTACTCTGTAACTCGGCCTGGATAGTGGAAGACTCCAATTCCCATATAATTGGCCAGCACTCCAGACTCTCACTCCATGCGAGTTATAAGTGGGCATGCTCCCACGAAGCCCTCAGCTCGGCTACCAGTCCGGATGCGTGGTGGCCCACGCTCCCTAGGATACCTCCGACCGAGAAGCCAGACTCTCGCTCAATGCGAGTTATAAGTGGGCATGCTCCCATAAACCACTTGGCTCGGCTCCCAGTCCGGACGCGAGGCGGCCCACGCTCCCTGGGATACCTCCGACCGAGAAGCCAGACTCTCGCCCCATGCGAGTTATAAGTGGGCATGCTCCCACGAATCCCTCGGCTCGGCTCCTAGTCTGGACGCATGGCGGTCCACGCTACTTGGGATACCTCCGACTGAGAAGCCAGACTCTCACCCCATGCGAGTTATAAGTGGGCATGCTCCCACGAATCCCTCGGCTCGGCTCCCAATCCGGACGCGTGGTGGCCCACGCTCCCTGGGATACCTCCGACCGAGAAGCAAGACTCTCGCTGCATGCGAGTTATAAGTGGGCACGCTCCCACGAAACCCTCGGCTCGGCTCCTAGTCCGGACGCGTGGCGGCCCACGCTCCCTGGGATACCTCCGACCGAGAAGCCAGACTCTCGCCCTATGCGAGTTATAAGTGGGCATGCTCCCACGAATCCCTCGACTCAGCTCCCAGTCCGGACGCGTGGCATCCCACACTCCCTGGGATACCTCCGACCGAGAAGCTAGACTCTCGCCCCATGCGAGTTATAAGTGGGCATGCTCCCACGAATCCCTCGACTCGGCTCCCAGTCCGGACACGTGGCGGCCCACGCTCCCTGGGATACCTCCGATCGAGAAGCCAGACTCTTGCTCCATGCCAGTTATAAGTGGGCATGCTCCCACGAACCCCTCAGCTCGGCTCCCAGTCCGAACGCGTGGCAGCCCACGCTCCCTGGGATACCTCCAACCGAGAAGCCAGACTCTTGCCCCATGCGAGTTATAAGTGGGCATGCTCCCACGAATCCCTCAGCTTGGCTCTCAGTCCGGACGCGTGGCGGCCCACGCTCCCTGGGATACCTCCGACTGAGAAGCTAGACTCTCGCCCCATGCGAGTTATAAGTGAGCATGCTCCCACGAATCCCTCAGCTCGGCTCCCAGTCCGGACGCGTGGCGGCCCACGCTCCCTGGGATACCTCCGACCGAGAAGCCAAACTCTCGCCCCATGCGAGTTATAAGTGGGCATGCTCCCACGAATCCCTCAGCTCAGCTCCCAGTCCAGACTCGTGGCGGCCCACGCTCCCTGGGATACCTCCGACCGAGAAGCCAGACTCTCACTCCATGCGAGTTATAAGTGAGCATGCTCTCACAAACCCCTCTTCTCAGCTCCCAGTCCGGACGCGTGACGGTCCACGCTCCTTGGGATACCTCTGACCGAAAAGCCAGACTCTCGCTCCATGCGAGTTATAAGTGGGCATGCTCCCACGAACCCCTCGGTTCGGCTCCCAGTTCGGACGCGTGGCGGGCCACGCTCCCTGGGATACCTCCGACCGAGAAGCCAAACTCTCGCTCCGTGCGAGTTATAAGTGGGCATGCTCCCACCAACCCTAGATTCAACCCCCATTCGGGACGTGTGCCGACTCGTGCTCCTTGAGAATTGGCAAACCAAACACACACGCTCTCGACTACTGAGTCAACAACGGGGCTATCCCTTTTTTTTTGATACAGGAGTCAATCCTAAAGGGCTAAACCCCCAAGCGGGTACGCCACTCGGAGACCAGTCCTTAGTGGGGACTTAGGCGAGGTTAGGCCCCTCAGGACAACCCAGTCGGCAGCCTGCCCAAGCTGACCTCAAGGAAAGAAGGAAAGGGTTCGAGCCTTTGTTCGAACCACTAGTACTTAGACACGGAACGAACATTCTACAAAGCATAGAGCTAGGAGAAAAGGGGTTTAACATTCAAAATGGGTTCATTACAAAACCGAGGCTAGGCCTCTACAAAAGGAAACTAAAAGAAGGCCCTGTCTTCACTCAATGGGTCATATGTCCTCCGCCAGCCTTCGGGTCAACCCCCGCCTTGTAGGCCCGAAGTTCCTCTAGCTCCTTCTGGGCCACCTCCAGCTCTTGCTCTTTGGCCGTCAGATCGGTACGCAAAGTGAAAGACGACTGAGACACATCCAGGAGCTCTACCTTGGCCTGGGCCAGCTCAGCCCAAACTCGCCCCTCAAAGGCCCAAGCCTTGCGCTCCGCATATTCCAAGCAGGTGACTCGGTGCTGTGCCTGGTCAGCCACCAAGCTGGCCGAGTCTAGCTCTGTTTGGGTCTCCACAAGACGCACCTCTGAATGAGCCAAATGATCTTGTAGGATGAAGTTCTCGGCCCGCAGCTCACTCAAAGTTTCCTCGTTGGAAACCAGCTGCATGTGGCGTAGCTGAGTCTCCAACCTCTCCGCCCGAGATTCGACCTGTTACCGAGCCCGGGTATGAGCTACAAGAAAAATAACCAGGCTGTAGGCCGAGCCAAAAAGCTGTAGGAGAAAGACGGATCTTAGTCTCAAGGTTAGAATAAGAAGAAATGCAAAACAAACATACCTAGCTGGCCTCCAAAACAAAGCCATTGGCCCTACTAGACGGGCCCCGATTGTTGGCCTCCCGAAGGTCCTGATAAAAATGATAGCCCAGAGGACCATATAGATGAACCTCGTGGGCTGACCCAGGTAGCTCGGCGATCGACACTTCGTAATACTCTGCATCCATAGCTCGGGATGGCATGACTATGTGGAAGGGTCGGTTATCCGCGGCTTCAGAAGGAGGAGGAGAGGGAGCCCTGCGAAGCCCGATTTCCAGGGAGCCGACCTGGGTCAAAGGTGGAGTTGGAGAAGTAGTCACTTGAGCAGGGTGCACGGGAGCGGGTACGGTAGAGGCAAAGGATGCTGGAACAGGCACCCCAGAGGCAGAGGACGCCGGAACAGGTACCACGGAGGTAGGGGACGCTAAAGAAGAAGCCACTAAGAAGGAGCTATTGCTTTCTTCTTCTTCTGTGGCAGCGAAGTGTTAGAGGGCCCGACTGGGAGAGAGGCAGGAAGAACGGATGCGGGGTCGACCGGCCGTTCCATTCGGCACTTGGTGACCAAGGGTTGGTCATCCACATTTAGGGGCTCGGGATTGGAAGCCGACACTATCCCAAGCCCAGAAGTGGACGCTTTGGTGCCCGGCACCGCAGGAGGAGCCACCTCTTGCTGAGCCAATTGTTCGCCGGTCAGGGAGGCAAGATTCGACATCATCAAGGGTGAACCCTGTAACGACCAGGCCCGTTTGGCGGCCCATTTACCGGCCCTCACGACCGTCGTACCGTCGACCGTGCCGTTACCATACTAGGTCTTTCCACTTCCTGGGCAGTGGATTTTTGCCTTCTCAAGATTGAGCTATAGCTCAATTGGTATTGAAGATTCATAAAGAACTAGATTTAAGCCTGGGTCTAGGGTTCAAATCCTAGGAAGGCAAAAATCCACTGTCCAGGAAGTGGAAAGACCTAGTATGGTAACGACACGGTCGATGGTCGACGGTACGACGGTATGACGGTCGTGAGGGCCGGTAAATGGGCCGTCAAACGGGCCGGGTCTTTACAATAAAAAAGCGCCTTTTATGTAACGACCCGACCCATTTAGCGGCCCATTCGGCGACCCCTTATTTTTCTTATGGTCGTCGACCGTCGACCGTCGACCGTGTCATTACCATACTAGCTCTTCCCACCGCCTGGTCGGTGGATTTTTGCCTTCCCAGGATTCGAACCCTAGACCCAGGCTTAAGTCTAGTTCTTTATGAATCCTGGTAACCAATTGGTATTCATGATTCATAAAAAACTAGATTTAAGCCTGGGTCTAGGGTTCGAATCCTGGGAAGGCAAAAATCTACTGCCCAGGAAGTGGAAAGACCTAGTATGGTAACGGCACGGTCGACGGTCGATGGTACGACGGTCGTGAGGGCCGGTAAATGGGCCACCAAACGGGCCGGGTCGTTACAATAAAAGGCGCCTTTTTATTGTAACGACCCGGCCTGTTTGGCGGCCCATTTACTGACCCTCACGACCGTCGTACCGTTGACCGTGCCGTTACCATACTAGGTCTTTCCACTTCCTGGGCAGTGGATTTTTGCCTTCCCAGGATTCGAACCCTAGACTCAGGCTTAAATCTAGTTCTTTATGAATCCTGAATACCAATTGAGCTATAGCTCAATTGGTATTCAGGATTCATAAAGAACTAGATTTAAGCCTGGGTCTAGGGTTCGAATCCTGGGAAGGCAAAAATCCACTTTCTAGGAAGTGGAAATACCTAGTATGGTAACGGCACGGTCGACGGTCGATGGTACGACGGTCGTGAGGGCCGGTAAATGGGCCTATAAATGGGCCGCCAAATGGGCCGGGTCGTTACAAACCCCTCCTCTAGGGCCAGGAAATAAAGGGTTTAGATAACTCAAAAGGTGGAGTACAGAATTAACCGAGTGAAAAGAGGGTCGCTGGAGAAGATGACCGAAAGACAAATGTCAATGGAAGTCGCCGAAACCCTAGCAGAGCAAACAACAGCAGCAGATAAGCGGCAGAAGTAGGGAGCGCTGGTTAGAACGGCAAAGTAAGAGCCTATATATAGGGACCAATGGCCAATCCTAGCCGTTCGATAAGATCCAGGCGAAAGAATCTGGGTCGTTCGGTGGAACCAGTGGTAAATCTTGAGGCTCAATGGGGAACATGCACACCCATCATTTGTGGATCCTGGAGGCAGACGCTTCGTCTCCTGAGACACCAATAGCTGGGTACGTGTGGCCTCGCTAATTAATGATTAGTGGGAAGGATACGAGGCGGCTCGTATCAAGGATGTGACAAATAAAGATAGTTCGGCGGCGGACGCTCCTCCGCCCAAGATGCCAATAGCCGGTGTACGCGTGGCCTCGCTAATTAATGATTCGTGTGAAGGATACGAGGCAGCTCGTATCAAGGATGAGACGGATAAGACAGTTGAAGGGACATTGACCCGCCCACCGAGTGATTGGCTCGAAAAAGGCTAGCCTAGGCCAGAATCTCGCTCCTAGCGAATCATAGGTGGGCTCGCTCTCTCGAACCCCTCGGCTCCGCTCCCAGTTGGACGCGTGGCGGCTTACGCTCCCTGGGTATGACCTGACCGAGCGTCCAGACTCCGGCTTTCATGCAAGCTACAGGCAGGCATGTCCCCGCGACCCCCTTGGCTCGGCGCTCAGTCTGGGTGCATGGCGACCCACGCTCCTCGGGGTTAGGCCGCTCCAAGGGCAAGGCCCTGAACCTCCTGAATCAGCCGCTCTACATACTCGGTTGGATTCCCTTCGCTAGATTCTCTGTTAATATTCCTGAGTGGTTAACACTTAGAAATAATCACGCTCGAAGGCATTACCCAGTCACTCATGAAGTCGAGTTACTCGATTAATTGCCCCACCCGAATTGACCTCACTCATAATTGCCCGAACCATTGACACAGAAGTAAAGACAAGCACATCAGAGCATAGCAAAAGAAAATTTGTATTAAGGGTAAATACGCTACAAAAGCTGAGGCAAGCCTCTACAAGATAAAGAAAAAGAAAAAAGACAAAAACCCGACCCTTACTTGAAGGGTCGGCGGACCTCCTCGGGTAGGTTCTGGGCCATACCCGAGAGCTTGACCACTGAGGGGGGCAGGTGGGAGCTATATGCCCGCCTGCCTGAGCTGCTCGAACATGTTGAGCATCTGATGCTTCAACATAGCTCGAAGCCGCTCGAACACCTGCTGGCTGAACTCCATAGAGTTGATATATTCAACTCTACGGGCGTCCCATCGCGCTGCCTCGTCCACTTTGTAGGCCCGTAACTCCTCGAACTCCGTCCGGGTTGCCTCCCAGGTGGACTGGTGCACGCGCAGCCGGCCCAACTCCTCAGCCTGAGCACATAGCTCGGCATCCCTACTAGCCAGTTGGTTTGTCAGCGAGCTGACCTACTGCTCCTTGGCCGCCAGTTGAGCGCGCAGGGGTTCGGAGACTCGGGTTACCTCGAGGAGGTCAGCTTGAGTCTTCTGCAACTCCTCTTGCAGTTGGTCCTTGAGAGCCCAAGCCTTGCGCTCCATATGTTCGACTTGAGCCACCCGGAGATGCGCTTGAGCTACCGCTGAATCGGTTGAGATAATCTGCACCCTAGAAGTCTCCAACCGCTCCTCCGAGTGGGCTAGCGGGTCTTGCAGAGTGATAACCTCGACCCTTAGGCCATTTAGAGAAGCCTCATCAGAAGTCAGTTGAGTGTGCCGGAGCCGGGTCTTCAAGTACTCCACTTGGGGCTCCGCTCGGAATCGGGCTTTGGCATGCGCCAGCATAGTCAGTGACATGCCGTAGCTCGCGGCCCAAAGCTGCAACACATAAAAAAGGGGCCTGTCAGTACCCCGAGTAGGGAAGGCATAAGAAATAAGCGATAGCCATCTTGACATACCTGGGTAGATGTTGACATGAAGGTGTCTGCTCGGATGCTCGGACCGTGGAAATTGCATTCTCGTAGGCCGTGAAGGAAGTGGTCGGTGAGCGGTCCGTGTAACTGGACATCTTGCGTCCGACTAGGGGTCGCGCCACTCGGCACCTTAATGCTCATGAGGAGATCAGAGACCGAGGGCGGCAGAAGGTGCATCAAAGACTGCTGGAGCAGATCCCCAGATCGGGGAGAGCCTACCTCCCCTGAGGGTGCCTGATGCGAAGAAGACGGCGGTAGGGAGGACTCAACCGCGGGCTCCTTCCCCTTCTGCCTCTTGCTCGGTCGGCTAGTAGAAGCCTCCGCTGGGTCGGTGGGTAGGGGATCGGGCTTGACTGGGCGTGCTCGCCCACGCCGGAGGATGAGAGGTTGATCGTCTTCCGAATCAGACCAGGAAACCTCAGCGGATGCCGCCGCGGGAGCGGAAAGCGCAGGACGTGAGGACTCGGCAGCAGGAGGAGACGCCTCCCGCTGCGCTAGTTGCTCGGTCGTGCGAGCCTCCTGCTCAACGTCGTCCAAGCCAAAGCCCTCCTCCAGAGCCGCCGATAGCATTATGTTGGCTGCAAAGTAAACAACGTCCAGTTAGCTATAAAAGGACAAAGGACAAAACAGTGAACTTACCAAGGGAGGCAGGCCGGTGGAACGACATCGAGCTGAGCCCGAACACGAACAAGATGCCCTCGCTCAGTAGATTCCCCCCATGGAAATGCCGACCCCTGATTTTGGAGAGGGCTGATAGATAAAGAGGGGAAGACCGATAGTTCTTATGGAGGGGTGGAGGAGGAGGAAGGTCCGCTATCCATTTGAC
The DNA here is from genome assembly GCA_024364735.1 of Boesenbergia rotunda. Lineage (NCBI taxonomy): Eukaryota > Viridiplantae > Streptophyta > Magnoliopsida > Zingiberales > Zingiberaceae > Boesenbergia > Boesenbergia rotunda. The sequence goes on along the minus strand of JAGFNQ010007429.1, from coordinate 287,455 downwards.
CGGCCAGCTCGGGGCCGGGATAGTACGGACATAGAAGTATCGCTCCTTCCAACCCTTGTTAGAGGTTGGAAGTTTCGACAGAAAAGATGTGTGAGCTCGGGCTTGAAAAAAGAAATCGCCCGACTCTTCTTTTTTCGGGTAGCAGAAGTAGTAGAATACTTCCGGCCTAAGGGGAATTCTATACAAGGAAAAGATGATTACCGACCCGCAAATGAGTCGGATGGAATTCGGGGCCAGCTGAGACAAAGAAATATGGAAAAAATGATAGATCGAGGTAACGAAAGGATGAATTGGAAAGCACAACCTGGCCTGCAGATGGTCCCAAGAGATGGTGATATAATGAGGGGGAGGGTTCATAGGTCGGTCAGAGGAAAGGGGCAAGCGAAGAGGGTGGTCGGGCGGAATATGGTAATCGGCACGGATCTCCTCTAGATCGTGGTGATCGAGCTCGGACACTGTGGTAAGGCACCAAGGGTATGAGGGGGAAGATGACAAATCCATAAGGAAAGAGAAAAGAAGATGGACTGACCGAGTGAGAATGAATTCACCGGAGAAGATGACCAGAATCACATGCCGCTAAAACCTCACCGGAGCCCTAGCAGAGCACACGAGGACAACAGTTCAGCGTTGGGGGGTAAAAGTGAGAGTAAAACTGGAGGGGTAAAAGCCTATTTGTAGGGCCTGAGAAGTGATGTCGGTCGTCCGATGACGGGCCGAAGGAAAAGCGGGAAAAGATATGAGCCGTCCGATCAGGCCCGGGATAATCCCTGAGGCAGCATGGCGCACGTGCACGCCCACCATTCGCACAGACGGGCGGCGGACCCCTCGTGGCTCGAGCCGACAATGGGCCGAGGACACGTGGCTTAGCGGTTAAATACTGCAATTAAGCGAGGGATTCGAATCGCCTCGGCCATAATGAGGGATGGAATAGAAAAGGCTGGATGATGTGACCGGATCGGCCGGTCGGGCAACACACCCAAAGGAAGCTATTATGGTTGGCAGGAATAAAGTGGGACGCTCGGGTGCGCCAGGCTCGCTCTGAAACAACAGTCTAGTCAGTCAAACTCGGCACCTCCTTTGACTATACTCGAGGGGAATGCTTATGATCCTGGCCTAGCCGACAGGGGGCGCCAGGGGGGAGGGGGCTCGGCTGGCCAGCCTAGCGCCACGATTAGAGAGAATTAGGACCGAGGTCCTGCAAGCCTAGGCGAACTGAGGGACCCAAGGGCCACATCGACAGAGAACGACCTGGACCCGAATACACATGTCTGAGACAGAGGTTTAAGGGATGGATCGACGAAGCCCTAGCCCATAAAGTTCTCGGACCAGGAAGCCCAAGAACCCCCGACCGCCCGACCCTCGGTAGGGCCGGGCGGGCAACGCCAAGCACCCCTTGACTCGACCACCGAGGTTGGCTCCCCGACCCAGAGCTAGGTCGGATAAGTTAGTTCTCGGCACCACGAGGATCGGACACTCAACTAGGAGACTGGAAAGATGGCAAGACAGATACAGCTCATCAACCCCCTGACTCATGGCATACCCCCGCGTTACCCAGCAATATCACACCCGACCCGACCGATATCACTCGGGCTCGTTGGTCAAAATGCGGTCCCCGGACCAATCATTCCTTACGCCATCTCCAAGACATCGTAGGTACAACCATGACAAGGGGGTCAGCGCGAGCCTTGCATATTTATGGCCTATGTCGCAGATGTGTCGATGACACTGTACTACTATACTACATGAGCACCCCGCACCATGCTGCGGCACCGATCAATGCTCTCCCATTAGTTGACAAGCACCATACCCCTGCCCCATTGACATAGACAGAGGTTGTCAGCTCCCCCGGCTATATAAGCCCCTCCCTTCTTCCTTTCGCAGGAATGCGCAATTGTGCTCCCTTCTACTCTCCCTTTGCATCACTATATTTCCTACGGATACTGACTTGACCGTTGGAGGGCTGGACCGGACATCTTTCCCGGCGGGTTTGCTAACGGTCAATTTCTCGTAGGTCGGAGCCAGGTCTGTGCCAGGTTAGCAGCTCGTGGCACCCAGGGGACCACCTCGCTCTTGGGGCTTCCACCTCACTTCGTGACAGGATCAGGCATGGAGGGGCTATTGAAGGATGACGTTGATGTGAACAACATTGATCTAAATGGTAGGATGGCCCTGCACATAGCTTCCTATGAGGGGAATGTGGGCATTGTTAAGTTGTTGCTCGACTGGAGAGCCAATGTCGACGCAAGGGGATTGGTGGGGGAGCATGGTAAAAATCTTGTTTTTCTTTAACATCCATTGTTAGACTATTGAACTTAGGTTTGCTTACTTAGTGTTGCATGGTAGGCTGCCGTAGATGTCAAGTACTATGGTAATGTCGAAGTCTACAATGTCTTGAAAGCTCGAGGAGCCAAAGTCCCGGTATTTCTTTTGTTCCTCGACATCTATCGCATTTGGGTATCTAACCTCTTGAAGTTTCTGTTAGTAATATGAGAGAAGTGTCCTAAGGCAATCACCTTATGATTGTAATCATTTATTTTAATAAATGAATATTCACTATTTGAGTATACATGTCTGTGTATTTGATTGAGATCTTAAACTCATTTACTGAATGCCCGCAATACAATTCACAACATGAGTGAATTTGTGATGAATTCATAACTAGTGATTATCTCTACATGTGCGATTGTGAAGTATTGAAATTGTCCCTAGTCAATGAATTGATAGATACGGACACTGTCAATTCTGTTGAGACTAGCATGGGTTATTCTCTAATCAGCCGATTCTCACTGGCTGGTGACATTGGGATGTCCTGAGATAAACATGAATGCTAGTTAAGGGAACTAGTTCATTGGAGTGACTAGCTGTAAAACTTCATATGGTAGTCTACATATAGACATGTCAGTGAAGTTCTTACTGCAGCTTAAGTGCGATGTTCCTTTGACTTACGGTGTTCAAGTCATCTTGGTCATGGAGACTTATACTTTGACATCTTAAGCAAGCATCTCCAAGGAGGTGTGGACCCAGGATGGTTGGGTATAAGCCGAAGTGCCCGAAGATGTTTGAACAGCTTACAAAGGATTCACCACTCCTTGCGAGGAGATGTATACCCGAGGCCTATCGTCGGATTGTTACTCGAAGCCTCTGGCCAGAGCATGACATGTTTAGAGTATGAATCTCTTAAATACATGAGAGTAATTAGAATCCATAGGATGAGGAAACGTTACTTGGGCTAGGTGTGACGTAGTCAGCCTAGTGGGGACTGACACACATAGACCATGTCCTGAACCAAGTGGGTATAAGATGGTGAAGGGAATAGGGCACGATTCATTATAGCTGCTGAAGGGTTTCAGAATTATTTCTGAGGTAAACCGTTGATCTTTCGATTAATTGGGGATCATGATGTACTACTAGGTGCCACTCATGATCGTTCTATAATTGGTTAATTATAGACGGCCAACATAAATTGAAAGCCTATTTAGTCACACGCACTACGAGTAATCCGAGGGATTTAAAACGAGTTGAAAATTGGATTTTCCGATCAAGAGAGATAAGTCGAATCTGAATTTTTCAGAGACGCATCGGAAGCATAAAATGGCTAAGTCTTTTGAAGGCTTATTGGACGAATTAAATGAGTTTAATTCATATGATCTTGGCTTGGGTTTGGCCGGCCAAAGAGGGTCCCTACCCTCTTTGTTTGGCCGACCACATTAAAATGGAGAACCAAATTGTTTGGTTCAAGTTATAAAATAAACCAAGTGTGGTTTGTTTTATAAAATTATGGATAATATAAATTTTATAAACCGAGGTTTGGTTTATTATTTTCATGAAAATTAAAATAAACATTGAATAGTTTATTTTATAAAACCAATTATGAATTGATTTTTCCATGATAAGAAAAATTTATATAATAAATTTCTTGTGAAAAATTTATTCCATAAGAAAAGGAAGACATAGTTATTTTTATTATAAATTAAATTATGATAAAAACTTGGCATGATGGAATAAATCATAGAAAAATTTATATGATAAATTTCTTATGAAAATTTATTCCATAAAAAGGAGACTTGGCAGTTGAGAGGCTACTATATAAAGGAACCAAGGCAAGGCTTGGAATTTAATCTAAGAGATCTAAAAATAAGCCCTCTCTCTCTCTCCTTCTCTCCCTCTCCCTCCTCTAGTGCCGCTGGCCCTAAAAGGAGAACCCCTTTTGCCGTGAGCTTCAGCCAACACCAAGCAGCTGCCGAAGAAGAACAAGAAGCAGGCGCAACTCCTTCCTTCCGGAATCTTGATTCCGTTCTTCGTTTGGTGGTTAGTCTTCCCATATCTCACTTGGTATTCTTGTCGTGCCTTTGGAGAATCTAGTAGTTCTTGTCGGCACGAAACTCGTGGCTTTACGAAGTCATCCCGAAGAAAACTCGGCGTGGACGCAAATAGAGGCGGAGCTTCCAAGGGACGCTTACGGTTGGATCTCGTCCCTACCTTCGAGTTACGCGAGGTATTAAGTAAATTAGTTTACTTTCTGCAAAATTTTAATATATGATCATGTCTAATTGCTTCTATATGATCATGTCTAATTGCAAAATTAGTTTATTGTGTCCTTTGTTAATTAGTACCCTATTTTGGATGTAACAAGCCGTACTAATTGCTTCTGCCTAAAATTGGTTAGCTAGGTTGATTTCATTGAGCATAGCCCTAGCGGCTTCTTGTAGGGTTCTATTTTTCCGTTCAACTATCCTATTTTGCTAGGGGGTTCTAGGACACGAAAATTCATGTATATACCCATTTATCTTATAAAACTCCTCTAATCGTTGATTTTCAAGCTCTCCCCCGTGATCACTCCTAAGCCTTTTGATTTTAGTATCGTTTTGATTTTTAATTAACTTACAAAAATTACTAAATAGGTTTAGGGTTTCATCTTTGGTCTTTAGAAACCTAACCCAGGTAAACCTAGAATAATCATCAACAATTACTAAGCAGTACCGGTTTCCTCTAAGTGACTTGGCTCCATGTGAATCAAATAGGTCAAGGTGCAGGAGCTCAAGTGTGGTTTGAGTTAGATCTGATTGAATTAGTTTATGATTAGACCTGGTTTGTTTACCTTGATTGCATGATTCACATATTAAGTTTTCATGGTTCTTAATTTTAGGTATACCTCTAATTAGGCCAAGTTGGGTGATTTTTGAAATTAATCTCATATTAGTGTGACCTAATCTCCTATGCCAAAGGTTTGATTCTTCTAACTGAGTTAATATGCATTTAGGTACTAAGGGTAGGTTTATAGTGTAAACATTATTTTTCCTAGAGCCCTTAAGCATGATTTCTGAGTCTTGCAAGTTTCTAATCAGCAGTTAGAGTTGGTAAAGGTAACTACATTGCCAGTATCACACAATTGACTTATGCTAAGCAAGTTAATTTTAAAATCTTCAACCAAAAGCACCTTTTTAATAACAAAGTCATATTTGAGTTCAATATTACCTGACCCAATCACTTTGAGTGTAGCATTGTTGCCAAACGGTACTGAGCCTAGGTTCTTGAACTTGAGTTTGGTGATTTTCAATTTATCCCCAGTCATGTGTCTGGAGCATCCGCTATCCAACATCCATTGGTCCAAATCTTTATGTTCCTACACATAAAGAGTTTGTTGATTTGGATCCAATTAGAATCAGGGATAGCCTAAATTGATTTTCACAACCTAGTCTGTCTCACCCAATCTAGAGTTATCAATCACGTTAACCTTATGGGATTTTGTGAGACAGGTTTTGAATAGAAGTAAGAAGTTATTTTGAAAAATCATAATTAATTTTGAAAAAGTTAAATTAATTAAAACAATTGGTTTTAAATTTATTTTGAAAAGGAGTGTTTGAATCTGTAACACCCCAAATTTTCAATGTAATATCATGACGATGTATGAAAAAAATGTTTATAATGAAATGATGTAAATTTCATGCAATCACATTCTATGAAATGTCATGAACCTATTTTATTAATGAAATGTCATGAATGCATGAAATATCATATTCATGAAATGTATATTGGGCTTGAAAATGAGTTAGCAAGAGGTGATAAAAAGAAAGTGGAAAGAGGTGGAAGCAAGGATCGAACCTTGGACCTATCACTTGCACTAACTCTTCCTAACCAAATGCTCTAATGGGTGTTTCGTGTTAGGAGAAGGGGAGACATGATTGTTAAGGCTTGGGCAATGAAGAGACATGTCTCTTCACAAGAGGTGTATAAATAGGATTAAGAGAAGGGAAGTTAGAAAGAAGTTTTTCATTCTTCCTTCCTCTTTTCCTCTTCCCTTGCCGAGACTAGCACCCCCCTTCTTGTTGCCGAAATTCCAACCCTAGGGTTCTAACCCTAGGGCAATTGCAAGGAGGAAAGTCCAAGTACCTTGCCCTCTACCAAGTCCAAGGAGCCCTAGAGAAAATTTGAAAAGAAAGGATTTTCACTTGCCCTCCAAGTCTAGGGTACCCTACGGTTCAAAGAGAAGGTGAAATTCCAGCGCAAGGATGTAAGTGTCCTCTCGTCTGCAGCATAATTGCTATTGAATGTTTGCTTGTTTTATTCTTTTGAAAAATCACAAGGACCTTCCTTGGGGAAGGTTTCGGCCACCCTATGCTTGGAGGTCCATGAGAGGGGTTTTTGATCCACACTTGATGCATGCTTGTACCTTTGGGAGCTATACATATACATATGTGGTGTGTTCCCCAATTTTGGGAGGACAAAAATTAGGGTTTGGTACCCTACAAGGTTTCGGCCAAGACTTGGTTTCTTTGGGGTTGTGAAGTGAATCACTTCTTGATGCATGCCATGCATGCTAAATAAATGTTGTATATATGTGTATTGTTTTGTGAATGATGACTTGTCCAAAAACCCTAAAACCCCCCACCTTACCATTCGGCCACCCCTTGTAATTTAGGGTTAGTGGAAGCTAACCCCACTTTGAGGTATAAACCATGTTTCAATTGTTAACATGAAATGCACTTGAGGTGTTTGTAGAAATGCTTGAATGAATGCTTGATTGAAAAACCAAAAGAATTCCCTACCCTTGACTTTCGGCCAACCATGGTTCTAGGGTTGGGAAGTACTTAATGAAACCATGAAGCATGCTACCACTTATATGATGTGTGTATAATTTATGTGACCTATCTTGTTAGGTATAAAAGCATGCCTTATAACCCATGGGGCACCCTTATGACATGAACATGATGTGTTTGATAATATGCTTGAAAAAGGATACTCTACTGAAACTGGGATCAAGAGCACCCCTAAATGTGTGGTGTGTCCCTAGGGGATCATGAGCACCCTTGATGAGTGGTGTGTCCCTTTAAGATGTTATTAGGAGTACCTTTAAGCATATACATATATGTGTAATTGCATATTAAGATACTTTACTTTGAAAGTTGTGTACCCGACTCGGAAGGGGGTCGTTAAACAAAATCCAATGTACATGTTAACTGAAGGTCATGACATTGGTAGGACGGAAGGGTCCTGCTCTAATTGGATTGGTGGCTCGCTACCCCAACTCATTAGGGAACGCGCTTGATGTGGTACTACAACTGGGCCCTAGATGATACTATATTTTTAAGTACTTACCTTTATGGAACCTTTTGAAAAGCATTTTCTCATTATGTGATGATCTTGTTCTGTAAAGCACTTAGAAATATTTGATGTGATGCTTATGATGCTTATAATTCTATCTTGATTACTGTGTACATGATATGATGTATCGATATGGATTTTTGCGAGTAAGCCCGGATTCTTACTAAGCATGTTTTGCTTACTAGTTTTATGTTGTTTTTCTTATGCTGCAGATAGCGGTAAGAAATACTTGAACTAAAGGAAGAGGCAGAGGGAAAGCTAAAAGATGTGTGTGGTGATGGTTCGGGAAAGAAAGAAGGATTCTTATCTACCATTTTTGTCTAGAATCTAAATTGCTTCCACTAAAGGATTACAAGTTGTATTACTATACTCTGATTGTGTGATGACTATGACTACTCTACTGTTGGCCAAGTTTAGAGACATGGAACCTATGTCATGTTAGATAACTCTATGCTTGGTTGAGTTTAGAATTTAACTGATACATGTGAACTTTATAGAGGAAGACACTATCATTAGATGTCTAATTCTTGTTGTATGCATGCTAAGTGAAATGCTATAGATTTCCTATTTCCTGTTGCTTATGAATGCTTCTTATGCATGTGTCTAAGACTAGATAACTCATGCTACATTCCTACTTGAGATTCCATGCTATAGTGTATTTATTGATGCTTGAAATGAGGGTTGGGTTGAGAGGAGGGCCGGCTGCCCATAGGTGCTGGGACCCATGCCCCTTGCCCAATGCCTTGTTTTCCTCTCCTTCAATGTTATGCTTAGCTGTTTAATTGGATCACTTGCAGTAGGTTATGTTTTAGATCATGCCATGCTCTATCTTGCTCAAACCATGTTTAGATCAGTAAATTACGAAGTTAAATGATCTTCCTATTATGTTGTAAATGCATGTTGATATCCGAAACCTTGCTTGGTAAATTAGTCCTCAACAAGCATGCTTACTACTCTTCTTGCATTGTAATTGTTTCTACTTGATATACATGCTTAACATGATAAATGATATGAATGTATGGACCCGTAACCCCGCCTTTAGGGTAGATATAAGGGCGGGCGTTACAGAATCTAAGGTTAACTAAAAATTTGTGTTAGATTTGAATTTGACAAATAATAAATTGAATTTGAATTTCATGAATTGGCTTCCAGGTCTTGGCGATGCACTAGGCCTTCTTTGGCCGTAGCCTTATTAGATCATCAACCCTTTCCTTGACAAAGCCTTTTAATGAAATTCAATTTTTAAAATTATTTTTTGAAAAATTCTGGTCTAACTAGTTTGGGTCTTGGATCGGTAGCTTTGGCTAGTTTCACCAGTCAAAAGAGACCAAGTAGTGTATACTTGACCTTATTAGAAAAGGCTTCCCTAACGTACTATCATCTCACCGCCACCCAATACTATGTTGTTCAAATTTCAGTTAATTGGTTTAGTGCTTAATCTAACCAGTCCTAGGGCTAAGCATGGTGAATTGCAGAAAATAAATAGACAAGCAATTATGTAATTTTTAAACAAGAAAAGAAATTTATTTAACTATAAAGATTGTTTTTAAGTTGGCTCCCCCTGACTAAAGCCACGATTATGGTTCGGCAAGATGTAAATCTTGTCCTTGGGGATTCAATACTGATTTGATCCAGTTTGGTTGTTCAGGCAAAGTTTGGGTACCCATGCCTGAACTTTAGGTCTATACTGATTCAGTACAGCATAGTATGACCTTTGTCTTGCCTTGGTTCGATAGCCTAACCCGGATCGATTTAGAACCGACTTCTGTTTTCCAAGGATCATGTCAAGACCCTTGGAACCAGAAGTGAATCGTTCTAATGCTGCTCTAAGGTCCTTGACTTGAGTTTTCAAGGAGGAGTTCTCTTTCTCAAGTTTTTCAACTTGAGTAGAAGTTTCTTCTTGAACCTTCTCAGTTAAGGATCTAGAGTCAGCTCCCTCTTTCAGGAGTTTTACTTCCTGTCGGAGGGACTCGACTCGGATTTTGGCTTTCGCCAAGTCGTGAGATAGATAGGCAATTAATTCAAATAATTGAATTCTAGAAAACCCACTTACAGTGATTTGGCTGTCCTTTGAAAATATGAGCTTTCCGTCGTCCGACTCCAATTCTGATTCGGTCTCGATTTCTTCCGAAGCAGTCAGGGCCAGCTGGTTCGACTGTGGGGCCTCTTCTTCTTCTTCAGAGGAAGACTCGTCCCACGTTGCTTGAAGGGCCTTCTTCCTTCTTGTATTCTTCGTCTCCTTCAGATTGGGGCATTCCGTCTTGTAGTGACCCTTATTTTTGCATTCGTAAAAGGTCACATTTGGTTTAGTCTTTTCATTTGAAGGATCAGCTAGTTCTTCCTTTCTTCGGCTGGCTTTCCTTCTGTTGGTTTGGTTTTTCAGCTCCTTGTAGTAGTCTCGGGCTAGCCGAACCAGCTTAGGTCGATTTCCTTCGCTTTCTTCTGAGTCTGAGTCTGAATTAGACTCGGGTGCAGGTTGAGGCTTCTTCTTGGTCATCTTTCCAGTTTTACCTGCAATAAAAGCAATGCCTTTCTCTGCCAGGGTGCAGTTAGTCTGCTCATGTAATTCAAGTTCAGAAAACAACTCGTCTAATTTGATTCTAGAGAGATCCCTTGAAACTTTGTATGCATCTACCATAGATGACCACAAAGTATTTCTCGGGAAAGCGTTAAGAGTGTACCTGATCAGGTCACGATTTTCTACCTTGTGACCAATTGAATGTAGACCGTTCATCAGCTCCTGGATTCTGGCTCTGGGCTGCAGATTCGCTGTCGTTTATCTTAATTATGTACAGCTTGTTTAGCAGTAGGTCCCTCTTGCTGATTCGGGTGTCGGAGGTTCCTTCGTACAACTCAATTAACTTGCCCCAGAGTTCCTTTGCACTGTTGAATGGTCCCACTCGGTTCAGCTCTTCTTAGGTTAGGCCGCATTAGAGTGTTTGAGTCACTTTAGCATCGACCTCGATCTTTCTTTTCAGTGCGGTATCCCATTCGGTGTAAGATTGTGGCACTCCTTCAGCGTTTTTCGGGATTTCCAGTCTAGATTGGATAATTATCCACATGTCCACCTGAGTTTTCAGGTGGACTTCCATCCGACTCTTCCAGTAGGAGAAATCCTCCCCACTGAAGAGTGGTAGTCTGGCTGTACTGAACCCTTCTTGCATGGCCATTTAGATGTTCTGAAATAAAATTAAAAAAAACTGTCCCAAGACTTGGTCTTGGATTAGCAGTGCGGGAAGAAGATATATATATAAAAAAATTATCGAGTGGTGTTGCACCAACCTCGATTAACGATAAAAATTCGATCGAAAAAAAAAGATTAAAAATTTCGAAGAAAAATCCGAAAAACTCCCAAATTGGTGGTTGCACCAAATTTGAGCTTCCCCGCTCTGATACCACTTGTTGGATCGAGAAAACACGATAGAGGGGGGTGAATATAGTGAAAACATTTTCGGATAAGATTGAGAGAAATTACGCAGCAGAAATAAAAACAAACACAGCAGAAGAACACAAGCAAATTTACTTGGTTCGGAGTCGCGGTCGACTCCTACTCCTAGGCCCACGGTCCTTGACCGTTTACTACGGACAATTCTATATGTGCGCAAAGGTTTACAGGAATCATTACAATAGTAGTGTAGTAAATAAACAATTATACTCTTCGTTACCGACACCCGATGTGGATTGTACTTCGGAGCAGAGGGTCGTCGTCGGCGCTAGAATGTCGAGCACGGAGTTTGCCGGAGCAGAGCGCCTGAACGAAGAGAGTAGAGGCGTTGGAAAATATGTTGTCGAAGCCTTAGGGGTTGAGCCCCTTTTATACTGCTCCTGGGGGCGCCCTGGACGCTAGGGGTGCCTGACACGTGCCTTTGGATCCGAGAAACCTCATCCGCAGCTCGGTCAGCGCTTATCCCTCCAGAATCGGCCTCGGAGCTGACGGGGGCGCCCGGGTTGTTGGGGGCGCCCTGGTTGACTTGGTCTGCTGGCTTCGTGGTTGAGTTTGCTTCGTTCACAATCTGGCTAGGACCCAGGGCGCCCGGGACATACAGGGCGCCCGGGACCATCAGGGCGCCTGACCCAGTAAGCTTTAGAAGCGATTCTTGCTTAACTGCTCGTTTGGCTTTGACCTTGGGTGCCCGGGAGATCCCGGGCGCCTAGCCTAGCTGCTGCCCCTCTCCTTTGAGGCGTTCTGAGCTGCAGAAACACATTCCGTTGGTCCCTGCATCCAAGGTTAGTTCCACAACAAATATGACAAGAATGTTAGTTAGTTTTTACAGCCGTAGCTGTCTTAGTTCTGACTTCGGGTCTCCCAAATGGAATCCTAGGTCGAACCGACGCCTACTGTTCCCTCGACAAGGAACGCATCCTCACCTACTCCTCTCAGGAGAGTTTACCTTTTGCCAACTAGCTCCTCCGGTTGGACTTTTGCCCAGCAGTCCTTCGCCAGGTGCCTAGTCGCCAGGTCTTTGGTACCAAGCAGTCCTTCGCCAGGTGTAACGACCCACCTTCTGGTACTAAGCTTTAAGGCGGATCGCTACTACTAACTGACTGACTAATTACTGATTTCTAATAATGCTAAACCAACTGGGAGAATTTCGAAAATTCTTATTTCGCTATTTACTGAACTAGAAATTCATAAACATGCTGAAAGTACTAATTTGCCCAAAATAACGCAAAACTTTTATTTTATTATCTTGGCAGGATTCGATCCCCCAACCTCTGGGTTACATGGCTAAAGCACTAACCAGCTGCTCTACACCACCTTTGTTTTACACAGTACCACTCGACTGCTATATGCCAGTCGACTGGTCGGGCCACAGAATGGTTCTGTGCCCGATACCAGTCGACTGGTGTTTTTCCAGTTGACTGGTAGTTCTAAAATTTCAGTTTTCAGATTTCTAGAATGTATCAACCTTGAGCCATAATGTACCAAAATCATATCTAACAAACATAATGGCATAAATAAAGTTCCACGACTATTCTAAGGCATTTATTACATGTTTTTGGAGGCTTTCTAGCATGTATAGCAACTTAGAAATTATAAAAACGACATGTAGAAGCCTAAACATGAATGTGCCAAGTTCGTATCAACTTCTTATTGAAACCATTCATTATTCATATCTAAGGGCATTCTTAGCTACTACATGTCATTCTATATGGTGCATATATCTTAAAACAAGCATATCCTATGTATTTAGCATGTAAATCAAAAGTATCAAGTTCTTATCTCTAAAGCTTAAGCATGGATCTAAATTACCATATTGCAAGTAGTAACTCATATCATTCAACATTCGCTAAGCAAGTATTAACACAGGTAAATAAACTACTTTAATATACTAGGCACCACAAATAACGAGTCTAATTAAGTTCATACATGGTTCACATAACCTATTGCGGAAAAACTAAAAGAAACATAATAAAGACTATTTCTATGCTTTGCATGTTCCGAAGACTTTTATTCCAACTCCACCATCACACACACTTTGCATCAAGCCCGCCGCCTCCGCTACTAGTGCTTTCCTTTACCTGTATATGCAGTATAAGGAAATGTAAACTAATAAGCATAAAGCTTAGTAAGTACCATCTAGCCTCACAAAACTATGAAACTCAAATTATGCTTTTGTAAAACATGCTATGCACATACATGCTCATATCCATAAGAAATCATGCTAGGCTCATGCTAAAATACATATCATAGAATGTCATGGCATATAACTGAGACATGGCACATACTGAACTAGAACTGAAAAGTAAGCTATAGCATGACATACATATCTGAACTGGAACTGAAACTAACTAACATAAAACTAATTATTAAATTCACCACATGCTAATATGAATTTCTGAAAACTAAATACATATAGTAGGTGAAAGTAATAATCAACTGATGTGGGCCCGGCAATGTACCAACTGTGAGCGCATCCCTAATAAACCCGAGGTAGCAAATCCCGAATCCATTAGGGTTCTACTAGGTTATCGAAACCTAGGGGCAACTAGGAGCCCATCCCATACTAGGTTATCTAAACCTAGAGGCAACTTGGAGCCTATCCCTGGACCGAAGTCCGGTACAATGCCAACTGAAAATAAAATAGTCTTTTATACTTTTCATTCCTCTTCTGATTCTTGCTTTTACTAAGGTTATCTAAACCTATGTAGCGACCAGCCTTCTCTACCTTAGACGGACCGTTACTTTGTCTACTTCTTGACTCTAATACAACGACTAAAATTGCGGAACTTTCTTTAACTTTTTTTTTTGTATTTAAATCTATCTAAGAATGATATTCTAACTTTAATAGTCATGCATTTAAACTCATCACACAAGGTTCTATAATATTACTAGAGCATTATGGAATATGAATGCAACTATTCTAAGCATATTTAAGGTAATAAAAACTTAATTCAAAAGGAGACTAACGACATCTTGGCATGCATCAAATAGATAGAATGTAAATCTTACTTTCCTACCGAATTTACAAGCATTTTAAGCACAATTAGGACTTAGTCCAAAAGGGAATAATAAGCTCAAGAATAAGTCTAAAATTCAATGTACCAACATGCTAAACTACTCATGCCCTTGCTCATCTAGTGCATTCACAAAAGTATGCATACTAATTGAAATGACATGGAATCTTCATTCTACTAAATTGAGCATGTAAAACTATTCGAAGCATAAATGTTTAATAAACTCCATAACACAATAACTTGGAATTTGGAAACCTTAAACATTGCATTTCAAATAAGCTAAACTGTCTCGTCCCAAGCACATCTCCAAGGTCAGCCACCACACACACGTCGCTCAGCACCGCCTCGTCGCCTTCCTTCAGAATTGCTTGCCTTTACCTTTGTCTGCAGTAAGAGGAAATGCAACTATTAAGCATAAAGCTTAGCAAGTACTATCTAGCTCACAAAATCTCGAAATGTGCAAGCATGCTTTTTAAACAATGTGAAATCACATGAGATACTTTTATGCTTAAAAGAAACACTAAAACATGTATAACTCAAAACATGCATACTCAAGCATTAATACATCTTAGCTCACTTTTTCTTGGCTTAGCTTGAAACTTTAGCAATTCTTTAATTTTAAATCTTTCTTTAACTTTTAGAAAATTCTGCTAAAGCATATACTTGAAAATAATACTCACTTGGATCCACTTAAGACGTAAGTACCATCTTATGCGCGTTCCCTAAAAGGTTGGGGTAGTGAGCCACCAATCCTAATAGAGCAGACCTTGGTCTACCAGGGCCAAGACCTTGGAATTGGACACCTGGATTTCTTTAACGACGCCCTTGGACGCCGGGTACTGGCCTTAGAAAATAAAATACTTACTTTTTCTTATCTTGAATGCCTTGGCATTTTCACGAGCACCTTGTGTGCCCAAATCCCTAAGTCTTGACTTTTGGGGATTTCTTAAGGCTTTGGCCTTTTCTTTTCTTATCTTCATCTTCTCTTTTCTTTTCTCATAAATTTTCTTGGACCCCAACCTCATTTACGAACAGCTATTAGTACACATTAACACATTAATATACTCTAATAGCGACCTTTACGAGCTCAACTATGTCATCTCTAAAAAGTCTGCTCTCAAAAATAAAGATAACTCGTACATAGATAAATTATATAAACTGCTTACAATAAAACGTTCTTACTCTGTAAATCTAGCTACACAAGCTAATAAACTACGCTGAAGAACAACATAATAATTGCATGCAAAATCAAAAACAAAAGGGAAATTTCATTTTTAACTTTCTAACGGGGAAAAACTTGCGGAAAACCGCCTCTTACTGCAGGTGAGCAGTACTTACCTTGATTTCTTGGACTTACAACCGAAATTAGACGACTAGGGCTCGGGTGAAACTTGAGATCTCTACGAACCGTCCGCGCCTACGTGTTCTTCTCGTCGAGACGAGCGAAACGCCCCGACCCCCTTGAGATTCCCTTAGCCGGCGCCCCTTAGGAGAGGAGAGGAGGAAAGAAAACCTAGGTTCCCTTTTGTTTCCGCTGCCCCTCCCTCGCCCCCTTCTCGCACGCAGCCGAAAATTCTCCTCCAAGGGTTTCACGCGACTTAAGCGGGGTTTAAATACCTCTTCATGAAAAAAAACGTAACTACTCTATAAAATTATTTCTCTCCACCTTTTGTTGTGCTTGATACCCTAGCCCAGCCGGTCACTTGCACGCCCTTAAGGGCTTGCTCCTCCTGTGGTCGCGAGTTCGAACCCCCCTGCTGCCCTTTAAAGTTTTTCTTTTTTTAAAAATACTAAACGGACTCGGAAAATTCCATAAAAATATTCTAAAAATTCCAAAAATATCTAGAATATTTCTAAAACATTTTTAAATAGTTCTAAGGACTTTAAGGACTTAAAATGGAAATTTTGGGGCGTTACAATCCCCCATACCTTATGAAAAGTTCGTCCTCGAACTTAGAATAATTTTGAATATCTTTCTCTCATGCTGTCTTCACGTTCCCAAGTAGCTTTCTCATGCTTTTGATTCTGCCAGATGACCTTCACTAGTGGCACTTCTTTATTTCTTAATCTTTTAACTGCTTTGTCCACTATCTGTGTCGGTCTGCTCTCATAGCTAAGACCTTCTTGGATCTGTACTGACTGAGGCTGAATCACTTGGCTAGGATCGTGAATACACTTCTTTAGCATAGAGACATGAAATGTACTGTGGATAGCTGACATATCCTCTGGTAAGTCCAGCTCATATGCTACCTTACCAACCCTCTTTATGATCTTGTAGGGTCCTATGTAGCGAGGACTTAGCTTGCCCTTTTTGCCAAATCTCATCACTCCCTTCATAGGAGCGACCTTGAGGAATACTGAATCTCCAACTTGGAATTCCAGTGGCCTACGGCGTGTGTCAGCATAACTTTTCTGTCTACTCTGGGCAGTCTCAATCCTCTGGCGGATCGTCTGGATAGCCTGAGTGGTCTCATCTACAAGCTCAGTCTGGCTGCCTATTTCTGACTTCGTCTCTTTCTTTTCACCAGCTTCTTGCCAACATATGGGTGATCTGCATTTTCTGCCATACAATGCCTCATAAGGTGCCATCCTGATGGTGGCTTGATAGCTATTGTTGTAGGCAAACTCAGCTAAGCACAGAAATTTGCACCAACTGCCTTTAAAGTCCAACGCACAAGCCCTGAGCATGTCTTCTAAAATCTGATTTACTCTCTCTGTTTGTCCATCTGTCTGGGGATGGAAAGCTGTGCTGAACTGAAGTCTGGTGCCTAGGGCGTCCTGAACACACCTCCAAAAATGGGAGATGAACCGCCCATCTCTATCAGAAACGATCGACTTCGGAACTCCGTGAAGCCTGATCACTTCTTTCACGTATAGCTGTGCTAACTGCTCTACCGAATGCGATAACTTGATGGCTAGGAAGTGGGCAGACTTGGTCAATCTGTCCACTATCACCCATATTGCATCGTGTCCATGGGTGGTCCTTGGGAGACCTGTGATAAAATCCATGGATATCTCTTCCCACTTCCACTCTGGAATGGGAAGAGGCTGCAGAACTCCTCCTGGTCTCTGGTGCTCTGCTTTGACTCTCTGGCAGGTTAAGCAGGTACTGATATATCTGGCCACGTCTCGCTTGAGTCCAGACCACCAGAACCTTTTCTTTAAATCTTGGTACATCTTGGTAGAACCAGGATGCATAGAGTACGGGGTACTGTGGGCTTCTTCTAAAATATTCTTTCTTAGTTCCTCATCATTAGGGACGCAAAGGCGGTCTCCAAGATAGAGGATGCCACTATCTGATACTCGGAACTCTGAATTTTCTGCCTCTTGGATCTCCTGCTTGATCTTCTGGATCTCTGGGTCTTGACTTTGCTTTCTTTGTATATCTACAAGCAGGGTTGACTCTAGAGTCAATGCAGAAAGTCGCCCAATTATTACCTCGACTCCAAAATCCTTTATTTCTTTTTGAAGTGGTGGAGACAGTGATGATAGGGACATCAGTGCTGCACAGGATTTTCTGCTCAGTGCATCTGCCACTTTATTAGCTTTACCTGGGTGGTAGAGGATTTCACAGTCATAATCTTTGACCAACTCTAGCCACCTGCGCTGTCTCATATTCAAATCCTTCTGAGTGAAGAAGTACTTCAAACTCTGATGGTCTGTGAAGATTCTGCACTGCACTCCATACAGGTAGTGTCTCCAGAGCTTCAGTGCGAAAACCACAGCTGCTAGCTCAAGGTCATGAGTAGGGTAATTCTTCTCATAGTCCTTGAGCTGTCTGGAGGCATATGCTATTACTTTACCGTCTTGCATGAGGACAGCTCCAAGGCCCATCTTGGATGCATCACTGTAGATGTCAAAGGCCTTGTCACTCTCTGGAACAGTCAGGATGGGAGCACTAGTCAATCTTTTCTTCAGTTCTAGGAAGCTGTGCTCGCATTTATCTGACCACTCAAACTTCTGATTCTTTCTGGTCAGGGCTGTGAGTGGAGAGGCTATTCTGGAAAAGTCCTCCATAAATTTTCTGTAATATCCTGCCAGGCCTAAGAAGCTTCTGATTTTATTGGCATTCTTGGGTCTACACCAGTTGCTGACTGCTTCTATCTTGGCTGGATCAACTCGAATGCCATCTTTGGATACAATGTGACCTAGGAAGGTCACCTGATCTAACCAAAACTCACACTTTGAGAATTTTGCATAGAGCTTCTCCTGCTGAAGGATCTGCAGCACTATCCTCAAGTGTGTAGCATGGTCCTCTGGAGTCTGTGAGTATATGAGAATATCATCAATAAATACAATGACGAATTTATCGAGATACTCCCTGAAGATGTGGTTCATCAGCTCCATGAAGACTGCTGGAGCATTGGTTACTCCAAAAGGCATCACTACAAATTCGTAGTGGCCGTATCTTGTCCTGAAGGCCGTCCTGGGGATGTCACTTTCTTTAACCTTTAGCTGATGATACCCAGAACGCAGATCTATCTTCGAGAACACTGTAGCCCCTTTGAGTTGATCAAACAAATCATCTATTCTATGAAGGGGGTACTTGTTCTTGATGGTTACCTTGTTTAGAGCTCTGTAGTCTATGCACAGACGCATAGACCCATCCTTCTTCTTGACGAAAAGTACAGGAGCTCCCTAGGGTGAATGACTCGGGCGAATGAAGCCCTTGTCTAGTAGCTCCTGGAGTTGCTCTTGTAATTCCTTCAACTCTGCTGGAGACATACGATATGGGGCCTTCGAGACCGGACCGGTACCTGGTACTAGCTCGATCTCGAATTCCACTTCCCTGTTGGGAGGTAGTCCAGGTAGTTCTTCTGGAAATACTTCTGGATATTCACAGACTACCCGTACATCCTCCTGCTTGAGTTCTTTCTTTGCTTCTGAGTCCACTACGTGTGCAAGAAAACTAGCACACCCTTGCTCTAGCATCTGGTGGGCTGTCAAGGCTGAGAGGAATTTCTGAGTCTTCCTCCTTGGGGCTCCTTGAAATTCAAACGGTGGTTCTCCTTCTGGACTGAAAATCACCTTCCTCCGGCGACAGTCCACTGAAGCGCTGTACTTACTGAGGAAATTCATGCCCAGTATGACGTCGAAGTCTTGCATCGCAAGGACTATTAGATCGACATATAGCTCTCGGTCTGAAATCTTGATTGACACAGCCCGGAACCTCTGGGTGGATTCCATGGTTTCCCCTGAGGGGAGAGTTGTCAGGAATCTGGACTCCCAACTCTCTGCAGGCACCTGTAACTTACTAGCAAAAGGTACTGATACGAAAGAATGGGTCGCCCCAGTGTCAAACAGTGTAGTAGCTAAATGCTGAAAAATAACGATTTGACCTGTTATGACCGTGGAGGCGCTGGCAGCTTCTTCCTTCGTGAGGGAAAAGACTCTGGCATTGGTTGAAACTGGTGCTGCTTCCAACCTTCCCTGACTGATCTGAGGTCCCTCCAGTATAGTAGGCATGTAATGTAACTGAGGCTTGCCTCCATACTGTACGGACTGCTGAGGAAGTACCTTAAACTTGTTTGGGCAGTCTTTGGATCTGTGTCCCTCTTGTCCACATGAGTAGCATCCAGTTACACCCAAAAGGCATGCTCCTGGATGGGTCCTCCCACACTTAGGACAAGGTGGATACCTAGCTTGCTTGTTCTCTGGGTTTCCTTTTTGGCTGCCAGGCCACTGCTTCCTTTTGTGGTTCTTGTTCCTCCAGTTCTGGTTATTTGGCTGAGGCTTCTGGCCTCCTGTCATCTTGTTCTCAATCAGGACTGGCTTCTGCTGTGTTTGTTGTGCCTTGATGCTATTCAGATAGTGCTCTGAGATTAGTGCACTACTGACCAACTCCTCGCTGGTCTGGGGTCGGTGCGTCCCGCTGTTCACGTTGAGTGCTATCTCAGGGTTCAGCATGCAGAGCATCAGTCTGACTCGCTCCTTCTCTGTGCTGACTAGCTCTGGGCAGAGGCGAGCTAGTCTGTTGAACTTCGCGACTGCTTCTCCCACTAGTAGGTTACCTTGTCTGAACTCCATGAAGTCCTCGTAGTGCTTGTTGGTAACCCGCATGTGGAAGAACTCCTCATAGAACTCTTGCTCGAAATCTGTCCAGCTCATCTGGTTGACCATCCTCTTACTCTTGACCCGCTCCCACCACATACGAGCATCTCCAGTTAGGCAGAAGGAGGCACATTTGACCTTCTCGACTTCTGGCCAGTCAAGAAGCTCCATTGTGCTCTCTAAAGTCTTGAACCAAGCCTGGGCATCCCAGGGCTCAGTCGTGCCTGAGAAGCTTTCAGGTTTCAGTCTCTGCCACTGGATGAGGTATGCTTCTTGTCTTCGGTTCACGGCAGGGGTCTCCTGTGGGACTAGTGGAACTTCAGCCACCACTGGAGTTCCCACTCCTGCTGTGGGTGGTGTAGGGGGCACTGGGTGCTGATTTGCCATCAGTGTGGCGATGGTCTTCTGTTGCTCTGTAATCTGAGCTTGCATTTCAGCAATGACTGTCATCAGGTTTGGCTGTTCTGTGCCAGGCTCATTGTTATTTTGAATTGGAGTACTGTTCCTTGCATTAGGAGCTCGGCCTCTTCTTGCCATCTAATAATGCACAAAGGAACAAGAAAATCACTACTACATTTCTAGATATAAACTTGTCTTCTTACTTAGTACCCTAATATCCATTCTAGGGATTAAACATGATTCCGTGATACTAATGTATTAAGCATGCTTCCTTGTTCTATACACATAGGAGTAAGTACTCAAGCATTTCTCTATACTGCAATTAGATAAAGGAGCAATAGAAAAACTGAAACTTAAAACTTTCTTACTTGAAGACGGCAAGGTTGATGCTGATGTGTGTGTGATGCTGGAGAATGGGAACTGCTCTGATACCAACTGTAGCGACCCGCCTTCTCTACCTTAGATGGACCGTTACTTTGTCTACTTCTTGACTCTAATGCAACGACTAAAATTGCGGAACTTTCTTTAACTTTTTTTTTGTATTTAAATCTATCTAAGAATGATATTCTAACTTTAATAGTCATGCATTTAAACTCATCACACAAGGTTCTATAATATTACTAGAGCATTATGGAATATGAATGCAACTATTCTAAGCATATTTAAGGCAATAAAAACT
This sequence comes from Boesenbergia rotunda, assembly GCA_024364735.1. Taxonomy (NCBI): domain Eukaryota; kingdom Viridiplantae; phylum Streptophyta; class Magnoliopsida; order Zingiberales; family Zingiberaceae; genus Boesenbergia; species Boesenbergia rotunda. The sequence goes on along the minus strand of JAGFNQ010007429.1, from coordinate 266,265 downwards.
TAATTCAAAAGGAGACTAACGACATCTTGGCACATGCATCAAATAGATAGAATGTAAATCTTACTTTCCCATATCATGTCATACATAACGTCATATCATAAGGTTCCAGAAGTCATTATTCAAACATATAAGTAACCAAGGTGAAGTTCTAGCATAAATAGTAAACATATGGTTTCCTGGGCCAAGTCACTACTACACACATGCGTTCTTGCCCTCCTGCTGTTTCCATCATTGTCCCCTTGAATGATCTGCGGTATAAGGAAATAAGACTATAAGCACACAGGCTTAGTAAGACTCTTTCCTACTCACAAAATCCATTCATCATTCATCATCTCATAATGAGCACATGAAATATTAACATACTTGGTGCTCTACTTAGAACATAACATCTTAAATCACTTATCGTATACATAGCATGGCATGAACATAAACATGGTAAGCATTCTAATCATGGCATGATACATGGCATAAACATAAACATAGTGAACACTCTAAGCATGGCATCATACATGACATAAACATAAACATAGTGAACATTCTAAGCATGGCATAATACGTGACATAAACATAAACATAGTGAACATTCTAAGCATGACATAATACGTGGCATAGTGAACATTCTTGACATGGCATAATACCTATCATAGCATATGAACATCTTCTTAACATAATCATGGCATAGATCATTCATTCTCATGCATACTTCTTAACATGAAACGTAAGCATAAAATCTTATCAACATAGCATAATGCATAACATGGATGGATGCATGAGTGGAATGCGTATACATAAGGATGCTTAACTTTTAAAATATACTTTTAATTGCTTAAACATAATCATCATAACATCATTTGGGGTCCCCGGCTTGTACCACATACATACATCATAGCGCGCATCCCTAGCAAGTCCGAGGTCGCGAGCCCCGACCTACTAGGGTAAGGACAGCATAGTCGGTAGTCCCCGAACCGATCGAGGCGTTCTTAAGGTGCCCATCCCTGTTGCACAGCTCCGGTAGTGCCAGAACCGTGGACAGCTTCGGTAGTCCAAAACCGGGGCGTTCTTAAGGTGCCCATCCCTTGGGCCCATACTTCGGTCCGGTACAAGCCCATACATAAAGTAAAGTACTTTTCTTGTTTCATCATTCATAAGACATTGATAGCATAACCATGTTACATAAAGCATGACTTAACACATGCTTGTCCTTTCATTGTTCATTCTTATTGCATAACATCATGATGCCTGTAAGGCATGAGCATTATCTTCATTCATAAACATGGTATACATCTTCTTTCATAAGCATGACATGCATCTTTATTCATACAACATGGCATGCATCATTCTCATCATGAACATAAACATAACATACTTATCATGGCATCGTTCCTATCATGAACCTAACATAACATACCTATCATAGCATCATTCTTATCGTGAACATAATCCTATCATACTTATCATGGCATCATTCATATCCTGAACATAAACCTATCATACTCATCATGGCATCATTCATATCATGAACATACACAAAAACTTAGCATGGTTCTTAACATAACATGAGCATATAACTTAGCATGGTTCTCTACATCACATAAGCATACATGGGTAGGATTTCCATAACATTCTACCCACCATCCAAATACATGACATAAAGATGTAAGGCATTCATAATAAACCCTATTAAGCATGGCATCCAATCATAAACATGAAACATAAAAACATAAAATATGGTGCTTAAACATTAGGGTTATGGTTAACATGATTTCTACCACATGCTTGATCCTATACATATAAATACCTTATGGTAAACATGAACCATCATTCTTTGACCCCTAACTCCACCCCAAACCCTAGATACAAGGGCTTGGCCGAAACTTCTAGGTTGGAGTTCCATCACTTCCATAAACATGTAACATAGCATAAGGTAAAGGAACAACCATACATCATTTATGAGACCATAGGAAGTCCTTGGGCTCATGATTAGGGTTAACCCTAACCTTTAGGACACTTTCCTAGGGCTGGCCGAAACTTATAAGACCATGGGGGTATGGAAAAATTCCATTAAAATCCCCAATAACTCATAAAACACTAATCACATCTTACCATGGAGCCATTGGAGCCCTTACTTGAAATAAATCTTAACTTTTACCCTATTAACCCTTCTTGGCCGAAACTTATAGAGTCTCTAGGCCATGTGAAAATTAACATAATCACCCTCCATCGCCCTTATATCATGGCAACACATAAACATATACTTGAAGTTAAAGGCTCAACCCTAACCCTTGGGTCCTTGAGGTTGGCCGAAACATATAGGGTCTCTAGGGTACCCCAAAAATTCTCAAAAATTGTATTAAACCTCTAGACATCATGAGAGTACATTAAACAACATAATTTGGATTTTTATCATCATTTTAGACCAAGAATCCCATGGGCCGAAACCTATAAGGTTAGATTCATGGGTTTCCTTTGGTATTTCCAACATAAACATCATATACAACTTTCATATCATGTTAATCTTCAAGAAAAGCCATTATACCATAGGTGAGGGAGTCTTACCTTGGTTGATCTTGATTATAACCTTAGATTTGAAAGAAAGATGGAAATCTTGTTGCCTCTTGATCACCCTTAGCCCTTGTACTCTTGTGAAGACCCTAGCTCTTGGAGATGAAGCCGTGGTGGAAGCTTTTCCAAGGGAGAACTCCTCCTTGGGGTTTCGGCTAGAATGAGGAGGGAGGAGGGGAGCAAATGCAATTGATGGAAGGAAGAAAGAAACTCCCAAACCCCCCTCTTTATCACTCATTAAGGAGGTAAATGAAGAGTCTCTCCATGACCCTTCATCTTCTTATAAGCCTTAACCAATATCCACTTCATTTACTCGTAACATTCCCTTGCTAGATGAGTTGGTTAGAGCCTACATGGTTGTACAAGAGGTCCAAGGTTCAATCCTTGGCTCATGCACCTTATTTTTTTATTTTATTTTTCTATTATTCCCCCCCCCCCCCCCCCCCCAAATTCCGAAAATTGTCTAAAAATTCCCCCATAAATATGTTAATATTTCTCATTAAAACCCCTTTATATTTATATAATTTCTACCTAAAATTCTCCTATAATTATGGTACTAAAAAGCCCATATAAGGCCCATTAGTACTTAATTTCTCAATTTAAATGAGAAAATATGGATTTCTAGGCCAAATTTTATATAAACATTTCTAGGCCCCTCGGAAAATTATCTAGGCATGCTCAATATTTTAAGAAAATATTAAGAGAATTTTTCGGGTCGTTATAAATTTTTTTTTTCTATATTTTCAAATAATCACTATATTTTTTTTCGAAAATTGTGCTTTACAAAAAAAAAAATCATTATCATTTCAAAATATTTTTCGGAAACGGGGTTTATGCTTTAAAATTATCATCATTTCAAATTGAATTTTCTAAAGTTATATTACCATGCTAGTATTCAAAACTATTCTTTTGATTTTAGTAAACCCTAAAGACACAAAGGAAGGTCTACTTTGTAGCGACCCGCCTTCTTACTGTCTTTAGACGGATCGTTACTTTCTCTATACTTCTCTACTTTTGATATATGATAAAAATGCGGAAATCTTTTTTTTTTCTTTTTCTAAATTCATCTATCAATCATATCCTAACTTAGACAATCATGCATAACAAAATATCACATTTATTATCTCAAAAACTCACAATATGGCACACTTGTTGCTTGCCTCGCCCAACTCATACAGCAGGTATCAGTCGACTGATACTGCATCAGTCGACTGATAGCCTGTAGTTTGAACTTCAGGTTTCGGCAGCTACTTCAACTCTCCACCATTCCTTCAATTTCGAGCCAAATCAAACTACGACATCATTTCTATACACCATATCAGTTTCCTAAACGATTTAGCCATTCAAACGAATTCATAAACTTGAATTTAGGACTTTTATGGAAGAAAACAAACTACAAAAGTTATATGAACTTTATCACTAAGGTTTGTACCAATCTTTGCTTCTAACCATGTAAAACTCATCATGCAAGATTCTATAACATTGCTAAAGCATTATGGAATGAGAAAGCAACTCTTCTAAATATACTTGAGTAGTAAAACTTGATTCGGAAGGAAAATTGATACTATCTTGGCACAAACACCTTTTTCTCTAACAAAGTATCAATATTTCTAACTACTCACTTTTCTACTTATCCAATGCAATCATAAAAGTATATAAGCTAAATGAAATGACATGGAATCTTTACTCTAAGCAATTGAGCATGTAAAACTATCCAAAACTCAAATACTCTATAATCTCCATAAGCAAGAACTTGAAATTTGAATAAACTTAAACATTGCAATTCAACTAACTAAATAGTCTCGTCTCAAAGATCTCTCCATAATCAGCCACCACACACACTTTGCTCAGCACCGCCTCGTCGCCTTCCTTCAGAATTGCCTGCCTTTACCTTTATCTGCAATAAGAGGAAATGCATCTATAAGCAAAAAGCTTAGTAAGTACTATCTAGCTCACAAAAACTCGAAATATGCAAACATGCTTCTAGATCAAACTGAACATCATATGAGATACTAATATGCTTGAAAGAAAACTAAGGACATGTATAACTCAAAACATGCATACTCAAGCAATAAATAATCTCAATTTACTTTTCTTGGCTCAACTTGAAACTTTAGCTATTCTTTAACTTTTGAAAACTTTCTTAAACTTTCGAAAACTTTGCTAAAGCATATACTTGAAAATAATAATCACTTGGATCCACTGAAGACGTAAGTACCATCTCATGCGCGTTCCCTAAAAGGTTGGGGTAGCGAGCCACCAATCCTAATAGAGCAGACCTTGGTCTACCAGGGCCAAGACCTTGGAATTGGACACCTGGATTTCTTTAACGACGCCCTTGGACGCCGGGTACTGGCCTTATAAAATAAAATAGCTTTTCTTTCTTTTCTTTCTTATCTGTAAATGCCTTGGCATTTTCTGGAGCACCTTGCGTGCTAAAATCCCTAAGTCTTGACTTTTGGGGATTTTCTTAAGGCCTTGGCCTTTTCTTTTCTTATCTTTATCTTCTTTTCTTTTCTCATAACTTTCTTGGCCCTAAACTCACATAGGGTGCTTATCAAACATATACAAGCATATAAGAAACTAAGATCACATGCAAAAGCTAAAGCAAAAAGGAAAAATTCTCTTTTAAAAACTTTTAAAGGAAATTCTCGCGGTAAAACCGCCTCTTACTGCAGGTGAGCAGTACTTACTTTGATATCTTGGACTTACAACCAAGATTGAAGTCTAGAACTCGGGAGACAACTCGAGATCTCGAAGAATTCTTCACGTCTACGCGTTCCTCTCGTCGCGGGGATCTCGAATATAGTATTATCTCTTGGAGAAAGGGTCTCGGCCGGCCCTCTTGGCTTGGTGTTGGTGTCGCCCAAGAGAGGAGAGGGAGAGGAGGGGTCGGCGCAGGTTAGGGGAAGGAGAGGGTTTGAGAGAAAATAAAACTTCTCTCTTTAATACTATTTATACTCATGGGCGGATTAACTTAACTCAGCTTAATTATAGTCTCTCCTTTTCTGTGCTGATACCCTAGCCCAGCTGGCCGCGCGCTCCCTTGGTCTCGTGGTGGTCGCTGGTTCGAACCCCCGCTGCCCCTTATGGTATTTTCCTATTTTGGCTTCTTTTTCCTTTTTCTTTTTCTTTTTCCAAAAATACCAAACGGACTCGAAAAATTCCATAAAAATACTCTAAAAATTCCTAAAAATATCTAGAATATTTCTAAACCATTTCTAAAAAATTCTAAGGACTTTTAAAAACTAAAAATGGGAATTTTGGGGCGTTACAATCCCCCATAGCTTATAAAAAGTTCGTCATCGAACTTAGAATAACTCTGGATATCGTTCTCTCATGCTGTCCTCACGTTCCCAAGTAGCCTCTTCATGCTTTTGATTCTGCCAGATGACCTTCACTAGTGGCACTTCTTTGTTTCTTAATCTTTTAACTGCTTTGTCCACTATCTGTGTCGGTCTGCTCTCATAACTAAGATCTTCTTGGATCTGTACTGACTGAGGCTGAATCACTTGGCTAGGGTCGTGAATACACTTCTTTAGCATAGAGACATGAAAGGTACTGTGGATAGCTGACATATCCTCTGGTAGGTCCAGCTCATAGGCTACCTTACCAACCCTCTTTATGATCTGGTAGGGTCCTATGTAGCGAGGACTTAGCTTGCCCTTCTTGCCAAATCTCACCACTCCCTTCATGGGAGCGACCTTGAGAAATACTGAATCTCCAACTTGGAATTCAAGTGGCCTACGGCGTGTGTCAGCGTAACTTTTCTGTCTACTCTGGGCAGTCTCAATCCTCTGGCGGATCGTCTGAATAACCTGAGTGGTCTCATCTATAAGCTCAGTCTGGCTGCCTAGTCCTGACTCCATCTCTTTCTTCTCACCAGCTTCTTGCCAACATATGGGTGATCTACATTTCCTGCCATATAATGCCTCATAAGGTGCCATCCTGATGGTGGCCTGATAGCTATTGTTGTAGGCAAACTCAGCTAAGCACAGAAATTTACACCAACTACCTTTAAAGTCCAATGCACAAGCCCTGAGCATGTCTTCTAAAATCTGATTTACTCTCTCTGTCTGTCCATCTGTCTGGGGATGGAAAGCTGTGCTGAACTGAAGTCTGGTGCCTAAGGCGCCCTGAACACACTTCCAAAAATGGGAGGTGAATCGCCCATCTCTGTCAGACACGATCGACTTCGGAACTCCGTGAAGCCTGATTACTTCTCTCACGTACAGCTGTGCTAACTGCTCTACCGAATGCGACAACTTGATGGCTAGGAAGTGGGCAGACTTGGTCAACCTGTCCACTATCACCCAAATTGCATCATGTCCATGGGTGGTTCTTGGAAGACCTGTGATAAAGTCCATGGATATTTCTTCCCACTTCCACTCTGGAATGGGAAGGGCTGTAGAACTCCTCCTGGTCTCTGGTGCTCGCTTTGACCCTCTGGCAGGTCAAGCAGGTACTGATATATCTGGCCACGTCTCGCTTGAGTCCAGACCACCAGAACCTTTGCTTTAAATCTTGATACATCTTGGTAGAACCAGGATGCATAGAGTATGGGGTACTGTGGGCCTCTTCTAGAATATTCTTTCTTAGTTCCTCATCATTGGGGACGCAAAGGCGGTCTCCAAAATAGAGGATGCCACTGTCTGATACTCGAAACTCTGAATGTTCTGCCTCTTGGATCCCCTGCTTGATCTTCTGGATTTCTGGGTCTTGACTTTGCTTTTCTTGTATATCCTTAAGCAGGGTTGACTCTAGGGTCAATGCAGAAAATTGCCCAATTATTACCTCGACTCCAAAATTCTTTATTTCTTTCTGAAGTGGTAGAGACAGTGATGATAAGGACATCAGTGCCGCACAGGATTTTCTGCTCAGTGCATCTGCCACTTTATTAGCTTTACCTGGGTGGTAGAGGATTTCACAGTCATAATCTTTGACCAACTCTAGCCACCTGCGCTGCCTCATATTCAGATCTTTCTGAGTGAAGAAGTACTTCAAACTCTGATGGTCTGTGAAGATTCTGCACTGCACTCCATACAGGTAATGTCTCCAAAGCTTCAGTGCAAAAACCACAGCTGCTAGCTCAAGGTCATGCGTAGGGTAATTCTTCTCATAGTCCTTGAGCTGTCTGGAGGCATATGCTATTACTTTACCGTCTTGCATGAGGACAGCTCCAAGGCCCATCTTGGATGCATCACTGTAGATGTCAAAGGCCTTGTCACTCTCTGGAACAGTCAGGATGGGAGCACTGGTCAGTCTCTTCTTCAGCTCTAGAAAACTGTGCTCGCATTTATCTGACCATTCAAACTTCTTGTTCTTTCTGGTCAAAGCTGTGAGTGGAGAGGCTATCCTGGAAAAGTCCTCCACAAATTTTCTGTAATATCCTGCCAGGCCTAAGAAGCTTCTGATCTCACTGGCATCTTGGGTCTACACCAGTTGCTGACTGCTTCTATCTTGGCTGGATCAACTTGAATGCCTTCTTTGGATACAATGTGACCTAGAAAGGTCACCTGATTTAGCCAAAACTCACACTTTGAGAATTTTGCATAGAGCTTCTCCTGCTGAAGGATCTGCAGCACTATCCTCAAGTGTGTAGCATGGTCCTCTGGAGTCTGTGAGTATATGAGAATATCATCAATAAACACAATGACGAATTTATCGAGATACTCCCTAAAGATGTGGTTCATCAGCTCCATGAAGACTGCTGGAGCATTGGTTACTCCGAAAGGCATCACTACAAATTCGTAGTGGCCGTATCTCGTTCTGAAGGCCGTCCTGGGGATGTCACTTTCTTTAACCTTTAGCTGATGATACCCAGAACGCAGATCTATCTTCGAGAACACTGTAGCCCCCTTGAGCTGATCAAATAAATCATCTATTCTAGGAAGGGGGTACTTGTTCTTGATGGTCACCTTGTTCAGAGCTCTGTAGTCTATGCACAGACGCATAGATCCATCCTTCTTCTTGACGAATAGTACAGGAGCTCCCCAGGGTGAATGACTCGGGCGAATGAAGCCCTTGTCTAGTAGCTCCTGGAGTTGCTCTTGTAATTCCTTCAACTCTGCTGGAGACATACGATATGGGGCCTTCGAGACCGGACCGGTACCAGGCACTAGCTCGATCTCGAATTCCACTTCTCTATTGGGAGGTAGTCCAGGTAATTCTTCTGGGAACACTTCTGGATATTCGCAAACTACCCGTACATCCTCCTGCTTGAGTTCTTTCTTTGCTTCTGAGTCCACTATGTGTGCAAGAAAACCAGCACACCCTTGCTCTAGCATCTGGTGGGCTGCCAAGGCTGAGAGAAATTTCTGAGTCTTCCTCCTTGGGGCTCCTTGAAATTCGAATGGTGGTTCTCCCTCTGGGCTGAAAACCACCTTCCTTCTACGGCAGTCCACTGAAGCGCTGTACTTACTGAGGAAATCCATGCCCAGTATGATGTCGAAGTCCTGCATCGCAAGAACTATCAGATCGACATATAGCTCTCGGTCTGAAATCTTGATTGGCACAGCCCGGAGCCTCTGGGTGGACTCCATGATTTCCCCTGAAGGGAGAGTTGTAGGAATCTGGATCCCAACTCTCTGTAGGCACCTGTAACTTACTAGCAAAAGGTACTGATACGAAAGAATGGGTCGCCCCAGTGTCAAACAGTGTAGTAGCTAAATGCTGTAAAATAACTATTTGACCTGTTACGACCGTGGAGGCGCTGGCAGCTTCTTCCTTCGTGAGGGAAAAGACTCTGGCATTGGTTGGAACTGGTGCTGCTTCCAACCCTCTCTGACTGATCTGAGGTCCCTCCAGTATAGTAGGCATGTAGTGTAACTGAGGCTTGCCTCCATGCTGTACGGACTGCTGAGGAAGTACCTTAAACTTGTTTGGGCAGTCTCTGGATCTGTGTCCCTCTTGTCCACATGAGTAGCATCCAGTTGCACCCAAAAGGCACGCTCCTGGATGGGTCCTCCCACACTTAGGACAAGGTGGATACCTAGCTTGCTTGTTCTCTGAGTTTCCTTTTTGGCTGCCAGGCCACTGCTTCCTTTTGTGGTTCTTATTCTTCCAGTTCTGGTTATTTGGCTGAGGCTTCTGTCCTCCTATTGTCTTGTTCTCAGTCAGGACTGGCTTCTGCTGTGCTTGCTGTGCCTTGATGCTATTCAGGTAGTGCTCTGAGATTAGAGCACTACTGACTAACTCCTCGCTGGTCTGGGGTCGGTGCATCCCGCTGTTCACGTTGAGTGCTATCTCCGGGTTCAGCATGCGAAGCATCAGTCTGACTCGCTCCTTCTCTGTGCTGACTAGCTCTGGGCAGAGACGAGCTAGTCTGTTGAACTTTGCAACTGCTTCTCCCACTGGTAGGCTACCCTGTCTGAACTCCATAAAGTCCTCGAAGTGCTTGTTGGTAACCTTCATGTGGAAAAATTCCTCATAGAACTCGTGCTCAAAATCTGCCCAGCTCATCTGGTTGACTATCTTCTTACTCTTGACTCGCTCCCACCACATACGAGCATCTCCAGTTAGGCAGAAGGAGGCACATTTGACCTTCTCAACCTCTGGCCAGTCAAGAAGCTCCATCGTGCTCTCTAAAGTCTTGAACCAAGCCTGGGCATCCCAGGGCTCAGTCGTGCCTGAGAAGCTTTCTGGTTTCAGCCTCTGCCACTGGACGAGGTATGCTTCTTGTCTTCGGTTCACGGCAGGGGTCTCCTGTGGGACTGGTGGAACTTCAGCCACCACTGGAGTTCCCACTCCTGCTGTGGGTGGTGTAGGGGGCACTGGGTGCTGATTCGCCATCAGTGTGGCGATGGTCTTCTGTTGTTCTGTAATCTGAGCTTGCATTTGAGCAATGACTGCCATCAGGTTTGGCTGTTCTGTGCCAGGCTCACTGTTATCTGGAACTGGAGTTCTGTTATTAGCATTAGGAGCTCGGCCTCTTCTTGCCATCTAATAATGCATAAAGAACCAAGAAATCACTACTACATCTCTAGATATAAACTGGTCTTCTTACTTAGAAATCTGATATCCATTCTAGGGATTAAACATGATTCCGTGATACTAAGGGATTAAACATGCTTCCTTGTTCTATGCACATGTGAGTAGTACCTAAGCATTTCACTATACTGCAATTAAATAAAGGAGCAATGGAAAAAACTGAAACTTAAAGCTTTCTTACTTGAAGACGGCAAGGTTGATGCTGATGTGTGTGTGATGCTGGAGAATGGGACCTGCTCTGATACCACCTGTAGCGACCCGCCTTCTTACTGTCTTTAGACGGATCGTTACTTTCTCTATACTTCTCTACTTTTGATATATGATAAAAATGCGGAAATCTTTTTTTTTTCTTTTTCTAAATTCATCTATCAATCATATCCTAACTTAGACAATCATGCATAACAACATATCACATTTATTATCTCAAAAACTCACAATATGGCACACTTGTTGCTTGCCTCGCCCAACTCATACAGCAGGTATCAGTCGACTGATACTGCATCAGTCGACTGATAGCCTGTAGTTTGAAGCTTCAGGTTTCGGCAGCTACTTCAACTCTCCACCATTCCTTCAATTTCGAGCCAAATCAAACTACGACATCATTTCTATACACCATATCAGTTTCCTAAACGATTTAGCCATTCAAACGAATTCATAAACTTGAATTTAGGACTTTTATGGAAGAAAACAAACTACAAAAGTTATATGAACTTTATCACTAAGGTTTGTACCAATCTTTGCTTCTAACCATGTAAAACTCATCATGCAAGATTCTATAACATTGCTAAAGCATTATGGAATGAGAAAGCAACTCTTCTAAACATACTTGAGTAGTAAAACTTGATTCGGAAGGAAAATTGATACTATCTTGGCACAAACACCTTTTTCTCTAACAAAGTATCAATATTTCTAACTACTCACTTTTCTACTTATCCAATGCAATCATAAAAGTATATAAGCTAAATGAAATGACATGGAATCTTTACTCTAAGCAATTGAGCATGTAAAACTATCCAAAACTCAAATACTCTATAATCTCCATAAGCAAGAACTTGAAATTTGAATAAACTTAAACATTGCAATTCAAATAACTAAATAGTCTCGTCTCAAAGATCTCTCCATAATCAGCCACCACACACACTTTGCTCAGCACCGCCTCGTCGCCTTCCTTCAGAATTGCCTGCCTTTACCTTTATCTGCAATAAGAGGAAATGCATCTATAAGCAAAAAGCTTAGTAAGTACTATCTAGCTCACAAAAACTCGAAATATGCAAACTTGCTTCTAGATCAAACTGAACATCATATGAGATACTAATATGCTTGAAAGAAAACTAATAACATGTATAACTCAAAACATGCATACTCAAGCAATAATAAATCTCATTTTACTTTTCTTGGCTCAACTTGAAACTTTAGCTATTCTTTAACTTTTGAAAACTTTCTTAAACTTTCGAAAACTTTGCTAAAGCATATACTTGAAAATAATAATCACTTGGATCCACTGAAGACGTAAGTACCATCTCATGCGCGTTCCCTAAAAGGTTGGGGTAGCGAGCCACCAATCCTAATAGAGCAGACCTTGGTCTACCAGGGCCAAGACCTTGGAATTGGACACCTGGATTTCTTTAACGACGCCCTTGGACGCCGGGTACTGGCCTTATAAAATAAAATAGCTTTTCTTTCTTTTCTTTCTTATCTGTAAATGCCTTGGCATTTTCTGGAGCACCTTGCGTGCTAAAATCCCTAAGTCTTGACTTTTGGGGATTTTCTTAAGGCCTTGGCCTTTTCTTTTCTTATCTTTATCTTCTTTTCTTTTCTCATAACTTTCTTGGCCCTAAACTCACATAGGGTGCTTATCAAACATATACAAGCATATAAGAAACTAAGATCACATGCAAAAGCTAAAGCAAAAAGGAAAAATTCTCTTTTAAAAACTTTTAAAGGAAATTCTCGCGGTAAAACCGCCTCTTACTGCAGGTGAGCAGTACTTACATTGATATCTTGGACTTACAACCAAGATTGAGGTCTAGAACTCGGGAGAAACTCGAGATCTCGAAGAATTCTTCACGTCTACGCGTTCCTCTCGTCGCGGGGATCTCGAATATAGTATTATCTCTTGGAGAAAGGGTCTCGGCCGGCCCTCTTGGCTTGGTGTTGGTGTCGCCCAAGAGAGGAGAGGGAGAGGAGGGGTCGGCGCAGGTTAGGGGAAGGAGAGGGTTTGAGAGAAAATAAAACTTCTCTCTTTAATACTTATTTATACTCATGGGTCGGATTAACTTAACTCAGCTTAATATTTGTCTCGCCTCTATCCTGTGCTGATACCTAGCCCAGCTGGCCGGCGCTCCCTTGGTCTCGTGGTGGTCGCTGGTTCGAACCCCCGCTGCCCCTTATGGTATTTTCCTATTTTGGCTTCTTTTTCCTTTTTCTTTTTCTTTTTCCAAAAATACCAAACGGACTCGGAAAATTCCATAAAAATACTCTAAAAATTCCTAAAAATATCTAGAATATTTCTAAACCATTTCTAAAAAATTCTAAGGACTTTTAAAAACTAAAAATGGGAATTTTGGGGTGTTACATACTTAATGATCTACAAAGACTCCGAGGATGTGTCAAATTTAGGGAGAGTCTAAATCAAAAGAAATTATTTCTAACAAGTTTGAAATTATTACATAATTCGTATAATTTGAATCAAACCTTATGACTCAGAGGAAGATCGCTTGTAGTCAACAAGCTTCCTAGGACTGGGTCGAGTTAAGTGGGAGATCAAATTAAAAGAATTATTGAGCATTTTCAAAATTATATGTTTTCATGCATTGCACTTTTAAAATGCTTTTGAAAACTTAAATAATTACTCTTTCAAAATACTATCCTGTAAAATCATTTTGCTTATATATATCATCACTTTCAAAATTTTACATGACTTTGGAATACTTTTAAAAATCTATTGAGAATACTTTTGAAATTAATATTTACTTGACTTTGGAAAATTTTCCAGGACACTTAAGGAAAGGTCCTTGTAGTTAACAAGGCTTCCTAGGATTGTGTTAGACAGGAAAATAAACCAAGTCTAGTAAAATATTGTGCCTCCAAAGTTGATACATTTTTCAAAATGTACTTGCATATATTTTCAAAATACTATCATTTTGGCTTATCAAAATTCTTTTGGAAATAATATTTACTTGAGTTGGAAAATTTCCAGAACACTTAAGGACATTTCCTTGTAGTTAACAAGGTTTCCTAGGATTGTGTCAGATTGGAAAAGAAACCAAAGCAAGTGAAAGATTATGTGTAAGTACTTTCAAAAAGATAAGTCAAGTAATTTTAGTAATTTTCTTTAATATTTTAAAAGTACTTATGTTTTTCAAAATCATAATATCTTTCAAAATACTTATGTCTTTCAAAAGCTCAATAAAGTACTTGCATTCTTGTGCATTTTTCAAAATATTCAGAATAAGTAAACTTATTGTTTATCATATACACTTGACTCCAATTATGATTTTGAACATAAATTTTTCAGTCTTTCTAAATTTTTTAAAATTATCATAACACTTGACATTACTTCGCTCAATTTTTTTTACAAGCTCTGATACACAAATTTAAATTTCTTTCAAAATATATTTTACAAATTTTTTATATAAGACCAAAGGGNAAATGACTGGAAGGAAACTATGAAATATCAGAGGAAAAATGGATCATTGTTCAACTCACCTGCAACAACTGCTGCTGCAATGATGCATCATTATGATTCTAAGGCACATGAAATACTTGCATTCTCTTCTATTGAAGTTTGACAGTTCAGGTGATTGAATCTTCTCATATCTTATGAAAGATGAAAGTGAGTTTCCTAATTTTTACATAATTATTAATTTAAATCTACTTGTTGCCCCTTCACAGTTCCTACATTATATCCTGTTGATGTGCATACTCAATTCATCTGATTGACATTATTGAAAAGTTAGGGATCGCTGAGCACTTCAAACATGAGATAAAAAACATTTTGGATAAAACATATAGGTGCGCTACTAAATATTAATTATTGCAATTCAATGTGATTCATTTTAAATAAAGCTTCCTTTTGTCATATGCAGAAGCTGGTTACTTGAAGAGGAAGAAATCCATTCGGATATAGCTACATGTGCCATGGCTTTTCGCCTTCTTCGATTGAATGGATACAATGTATCTTCAGGTGATTATTATATGTCAATAATGATTAATATTCAAATGTATGATACTTATTGGTGATAATGATGGTGGTTTGATGTGGTATAGATTACTTAGGTTGGCTTGGTGATGAGCACTATTTTAACAATACATTGCAAGGTTATCTGAAGGATGTCAATACTGTATTGGAATTGTACAAGGCATCACAAATCAAAATATATCCCTATGAGCAAGGTTTAGATAAATTAGCTTGCTGGTCAAGGTCAAGAATGTTTCTTAAAGAAACATTAATCTCCAACCAAAATCTAGGACACCAGATTGGTTTACAAGAGGTAAATCGTAGTTGATCACCTTCTTTTGATACAAAGTAGATACTTGCAAAGTTTGAAAAATGTGTATGAAGATTCATAGATTTTTAATTTATTTTTTTAATCTAGTCTTTTCTTTTGTCAGGTGGATTATGATCTAAAGTTTCCAATCTGGTCCAGTTTGGAACGTCTAGAGCATAAAAATACCATTGAGAACTACACTCTTGACAATTTACAAGTACTCAAGACTTCATATGAGTAAGATTTGAATATGATGTGTGTTAAAGGCAAAATGATTACTTCAGCTTTCTGCATTATGCTACTAATTTTTTTTGAACCTTTAAATAGGCGTTATAGCATAAAGGATAAGGATCTATGAGATTGGCATTGGATTCCTTTCGAGCTTCTCAGCGTACATATCAAGAAGAACTCCAAATGCTCGAGAATACTATTTCCACTGTTCTATTGTGCACATGACTAGATAGTTTAATCCTACTTTTTTTTCATTCAATGATCATATTTCTTGAATTTAACAGTTGGGTAAAAGATTACAAACTAGATCAACTTGAATTTGCCAAGCAAAAGCAGACTTATTGCTATTTTTCTGCTGCTGCAACACTTTTCTCTCCTCAAATGAATGATGCTCGCATATCATGGGCCAAAAACAGTATCCTCACCACTGTGGTGGATGACTTCTTCGAGGTTTTTTGACGAATGATGGCATCATTAGTGGCTTAGGTTATTAAAGTCCTTGATGCAAGAGGTCAACTGGTTGCCAACCAAGGATGTTCTTTCACTGGATGAGTACATGAAGAATGGGTTTGTGTCCTTTGCTCTGGAACCAATTTTTCTCTCGGCGATCTATTTTATTGGACCGGAACTCTCGGAAAGTGTTGTGGAAGTACAACAGTATGCTATTATGTGTTTTATTTTTAATAAAGAGGTGACACTTTTGTCACATAACATTACTGTGCCTTTGTAGGTGGTTTTTAGAACACTGTTAGCTTCCTTGGTGCCTATAGTTGGTTTCAACGCAGTGATGACATCTGAGCATTTTGCTTCATTTTTGGTTTGCTATTCAATATCAAATCTCATGACATACTATTTTTCTATGCTTTATGAGAGTTATATGACTTAAGGACCAAAATTTTGTTGGTACTTGCTTCATTCTGCATGATATATGACTGATGTTAAGTTCCCTTAAGAAATTGCTACTATTTAGTATGAATAGTTTCAATCTACATTCTAACAGTACCATGTTTACATAACATAATCTATAATCTTATTTAAGTAACTTGCTACTTTACTGAGAGCCATGTTGCAACTTGATGATGATGAGGTGCGAGTTTCTGCAACAAATGTCATGGGAATCAGTCTCAGGTACAACATCTTTTATGTGATTGATTTTTGGGATTTGTGTCTATTGCAAGACAGTGGTCTGAAGTTATTACCATATTTGGTCTAGCTGTGAAATGATAGATGAATCTACTATTAGAGAAATACTTACAACAACTTGCTACAAATGCTTCTGCTTCGTTTTAGTTTCTTTAAGATGCTTTATGAGATTTTTTGTATACTTTTGTTTTATTTTGCATCGAGGCACTGATGTACAATCTTATTTATTGTGTAGCTCCTCAGAGAGCCACGTATATAGTGGCTCTTTCTCTCCGATGCCCATTGTGTAGGGCATCGGAGAGAAGAGAGCCACGTATATACTAGAACTCCATGAAAAATCTCCTGAGCTCTTTAAGAGTGTAAGTTTCAGGAAAGAAATGCCCCAACTAAAATAAACTAGAAGAAATTATTCTATTTCTATTGAGAGGGTATGGATATTTTTAAAACTTGTGAATTGAGATATTTGCCCATGACTTAATATTGTATTCTGTGTTCAGGAGGATGATTATGTAGAGTTCCTACAACTGAGAAGAGTCCCTCTTAAAGAGAGAACTTGCTTAGATACTGAATTTGACATGGTTCCTCTGGTAAGATCATCCTTGAAGTGGTCCCATCTTCCATTCCAAGTTTTTTATTACATTCTTACTTGCTTGATTTTTCTTTTGATTAGCAGGAATGATGGATATTTTTTGTTAGTACTCAAACATCTTTGAAATTATGCTAGGCTATTAGTTTGTCATTTTTTTAACCCCATCACGAGCTTCTTACACTTAGCAACTTCCATTCAATACTATAGTTTTGTTTAAGAAATGTGAAAAAGAAATTTTCATCTTTCTTGTTGGTCATTAGTTTGAGGTTGAATTAATTATTTTAAATTAACTTCTAACTAGAAATAGAAGGTAACATTTTACCTAGTGAGACCAGAAATATGAGAAATGGAAACAACATCATCGTTACTTTTCGTGACTCCCTGTTCTCACTTCGATGACCCAATAACCTCAAAAAATAGCTCAGCTGTGATCTTCTAAATTCAACATTTCCTATTGCAAGCCATGTGCTAACAAGTGGGAGCACTACTTTTCTATCTTTTCCGGAATGGCAATTATCTCAAAGATCTACATCTGTTACAGATCAGAGATGCAGCTAAAGAAGACCGCGATATGATGGAGAAGGGGATCAAAGCATTTGTGTCATACATTCATGCATATAAAGAACATCACTGTTCTTATATATTCAGGTTCCCCTTTACACTTTTTTTCCCATTGATGTTGTACCATCTCTAAAGTGTTTGATGGCACATCCTTACAGGTGGAAAGATCTAGAGATTGGGAAACTGGCTATGGGATATGGTTTGCTGCAGATCCCATCAATGCCAGAGGTGAAGCATCACTCTCTATCGATCGAGGGTTTCTCACCCATCCATGATATTGATTTGACACAGATCAAGTACAAGTAAGCAACTTCCTCTTCTTATAGTTGGTGATACTTATAGTATGAAATTCTGGCTCCAAAACATGATGCAGTTTCCATCCTCATTACATGATTTAACATCAAGAACTTGAATCTGCACCTGTACCTTGTTAGTTTAAATCCAAATTATATATAATTTGCAACGGTTCACATCATGGGGTTTGTTTATATGAATTTTATTTGACAATATATTATTGCACATTACCTTACGTTTGAATGATTCAGTCGCATGTTTTGCATACAATCAATAGGAATAAAGCCAGAGAGAAGCAAAGACAGAAGATTTTGCAAAGCAAGCAAGAAGAAGAGCCTAAACAAAAACAAGTGAAGAAGAAACCGGAATCTACTGCCACTGTTATGAAGAAGAAAACAGGCACAAAGCGTCGTGCCATTCAGACCAAAGAGGATGCAGAGGAGTTGGATCAAGAGTACCGTTTATTGAAGAAGCTAAAGCGGGGGTTGATCGATGATGATGAATTTGATAAGCTTACTGACTTTGGGGAAGTTGAGGAAGAAAGCCCTTCAATCTTTCTTGTAAATTGTGAATATTATCAATTGTGAATAAAAATGTTTGTAAATTGTGAATATTGTAAATTGTGAATATTATCAATTGTGAATAAAAATGTTTATAGATTGTGAATATTATAAATTGTGAAAAACACTGCCTATTAAAAAGACAACGTTTTTTAAGTAACAATACACAACACGATTTTTGCGTTGTCTTTGTGCCAAACCACAACACTTTTTCCGCGTTGTCTTTGATACCCGACTTTTAACAACAGCGTCAATAACAACGCTTTTTAAAAACCAATAGACAACGCGAAAAAAGCGTTGTCTTTGCTCCAAACCACAACGCGGAAAAAGCGTTGTCGTAGATATACTTTCTACAACGGCTTCATCTACAACGCTTTTTAAGCATTAACGACAACGCGGAAAAAGCGTTGTTGTTTAACTTTTTTCTTGTAGTGATCATTCCCACTAACCTTCTTGTACACACAAGGTTCATCAGGATTTTGTGAGAAATCAAACTCTTTGATTGTCTCATCAAAACGGATGTTCCAGCTCCTGGATGCTTGCTTCAGTCCATATATGGATCGTCGAAGCTTGCATATTTTGGTTTTATCAACCGATGTGAAACCTTCAGGTTGTATCATGTATACATCCTCAAGCAGGTTTCCATTAAGGAAAGTTGTTTTCACATCCATTTGTCATATCTCATAATCATAATGAGCTGCTATGGTCAGGAGCATCCGAATGGATTTAAACATAGCTACTGGCGAATAGGTTTCGTCATAATCAATTCCTTGTTTCTGACGATATCCTTTTGCCACTAATCTAGCCTTAAAGGTAACAACATTACCTTCCATGTCGGTTTTCTTCTTGAAAACCCACTTGCACCCTATGGGCTTAATCCCTTCAGGTGGGTTAACCAAGTCTCATACTTGATTTTTGTACATGGAATCCATTTCCGACTTCATGGCTTCAAGCCATTTATCCCTTTCTAAATTTTTCAGAACATCTTCATAACTGACAGGTTCGTCATCATTAATGAGTAACACGTCGTTCGATTCACTTATGAGAAATCCGTATCTCTCTGGAATATTGCATGTCCTATCAGACCTACGAAGAAGTGGTGTTGTTTTAGGTTCAACTGATAGCTCATCATTATGAGTTATTGGTTGTGGGTCTAGACTAGGTGTCTCTGTAATGTCTATTGGATTTTCTTGAACTTCTTCAAGTTCAATGCTACTCCCACTGTTTTCTTGTAAAAGAAATTCTTTTTCTAGAAATACAGCATGCCTTGAAACAAACACCTTTTGTTCCAAGGGATGATAGAATTGGTAACCTTTTGTTTCCTTAGGGTATCCAATAAATAGACATTTATCAGACTTAGCATCTAATTTGTCTAATACAGTCCGCTTTACTTAAGCAGGACAACCCCATATCTTTAGGTGAGATAAATGAGGTTTCTTACTATTCCATGTCTCATATGGAGTAGTAGAGACTACCTTGGTCGAGACTCTGTTTAGTAAGTAAACAGCTGTCTTAAGCGCATAGCCCCAAAAGGATTTTGGAAGAGTTGCATGACTCATCATAGATCTAACCATGTCCATCAAGGTTCGGTTACGCCTCTCAGATACACCATTATGCTGTGGTGTATATGGCGGAGTCCATTGAGACAATATCCCATTGTCCCTAAGATAATCTTGAAACTCTTGACTTAAGTATTCACCACCCCGATTGGATCGAAGTATCTTAATACTTTTGCCAAGCTGTTTCTCTACTTCACTTCTGAACTCTTTGAATTTCTCAAAAGCTTCAGATTTTTGTTTCATTAAGAACACATACCCGAATCGTGAGTGATCATCGATAAAGGTAATGAAGTAGCTATAGCCTCCTTGTGTAAGAGTTGACATTGGTCCACATACATCAGTATGTATTAGACCAAGCAATTCTCCCACTGGTTTACCTTTTCCGGAAAAGGGAAATTTGGTCATCTTGCCTTCTAAGCATGATTCACATGTATCAAATGAACCGGGTTCAAATGATTCCAGAATTCCACATCGATGTAATTTGGTCATGCGTTTCTTACTTTCATGGCAATGACGACAATGCCATATATAGGAGTCTATTTGATTATCTATTCGAGCACGTTTATTGCTAACTTCGATATTGAAAACGTCACCAGATAAATCTAACGTGTAGATACCATTGCATAAAGTTCCGGTCCCATAAAGAACACCATTTAATGTTATGTAACAATAATTGTTACTTAAAGTTAAATGATAACCCTTTTCATTCAAGCATGAAATAGATACAATGTTCTTTATTAACGAAGGAACAAAATAACAATTATCCAATTCTAAGACAAGTCCAGTAGGGAGCTTTAGCAAATATGTTTCGATGGCAACAGCAGCAATCTTTGCTCCATTTCAAACTCGCAAATTCGCTTCTCTCTTGACGAGTCTTCTTCTATTCCTTAGCCCCTGTATGTCATTACATATATGTGAGCTACACCCAGTATCAAGTACCCAGGTGTCTGAGGAAATAGAGTGACATTCAATAACGAAGATACCTGAAGAGGATGGGGCATCAGATTCCTTCTTCTTCAAGGACTCAAGATAAACCTTGCAGTTTCTTCGCCAGTGGCCCTCCTTGCCGCAGTGATGACAAGTGCCTTTTGGTGCCTTTTCAATCTTTTTGACCTTTTTCTTCCTTCCCTTATTTTGTTCTTTGGGCTTCCTCTTAGAGCCTTTCTTTGAGGAACCAACTAACAGTACCGTCTTCTGATCCTGCTTTACAGAAGATTCTACAGTCTTCAGCAGGTTAAGCAACTCAGGAATGGTAGTCTCCAGTTTGTTTATCCGATAGTTCATCACAAACTGTGAGTAACTCTTGGGCAAACAATGCAGAATTAAGTCAATACTTAGTTCGTGATCCATTGCAAATCCGAGTGTGCCTAGTCGCTCAATGTACCCCAACATCTTCAACACAAACTGTGAAACAGAAGTGCCTTCCTGCATCTTAGAGGTGAAGAGGAGTCTGGAGACCTCAAACCTTTCGGATCTCGCCTGCTCGTCAAATAGCTCATGAAAATGGAAGACGATGGTATGAGCATCCATATGCTCATGCTGCTTTTGTAGCTCAGCTACCATAGTGGCCAGCATGATGCAACTCGCAAGTTCAGAATTGGCCACATGTTTCTGATAGGCCACTAACTGGTCTGGAGTTGCATCTTCAGGAGGATGGTTGGGAAGTTGTTCTTCATGGACATAAGCAAGCTTTTTTGCCTTGAGGACTATCTGTTGGATCGAGAGAACCGATAGAGGGGGGGGTGAATATCGGAAATCGTTCGGATTTATAGAAAAAGCAGTTACGCAGCGGAATAACACAATCAAATGCAAACACAGTAATTTTACTTGGTTCGGAGCCTAGGTCGACTCCTACTCCAAGGCCCACGGTCGTTGACCGTTTACTTTGGACAATTCTATATGAGGCGCAATGAAAGTTTACAAATATTGATTTACAAATACAGTATAGTAAACTTAACAAAAAGAAAGCTCTTCTTTTTACCGACGTCCGATGAATGTTGACTTTTTCGGAGCAGCGGGACGTCGTCGGCTCGAGTTGGGAGGTTTCCGAAGCGAGGCGCGAGAGCGGAAGAGCGTAGAAGCGTTGATTGGAAGTGTTGCTCTGAAGCCTTGGTCGAGGGCCCTTTATATAGGGCCTGGGGGCGCCCGGGACGTCGGGAGCGCCCCCCACGTGGCCTCTGATCCGCAGAGCTCTCGGTCGCGTCTGATCCTCTAGATCCGCTTTGACCGAGGCGCCCGGAGCGCTCGGGGCGCCCGCATTGACCGGTCAAAGCTTTATCTTCTCGGCTTCGCAAGGGTGCGCTTAGGCAGCTGGCAGTGGGGGCGCCCGCGACATGCGGGGCGCCCGCGACAGGCGGGGCGCCCCGAATGTAGCTGTCGAGGCGCGTTGATGTGTGTTTTCACTTCTTGCAGACTTGGGTTGACCTTGGGGGTGCCCGGATCATCCGGGGCGCCCTACTCAGCTTCTGCCTCACTCCTTTGAGGCTCTCTGAGCTGCAGATACTCAGTCCTTCGATCCTGCATCCAGGGTTAGTCCAAATAGCAATTATATTATTATTTTATACAGCCTTAGCTGTCTTGGTTCTGACTTTGGTCTCCAAAATTGAGCCCTAGGTCGAACCGACGCCTACTGTTCCCTCGACGGGGAACACGTCCTCACCTACTCCTCTCGGGAGAATTTACCTGATGCCAACCGTTCCTTTGGTTGGACTTTTGCCTGACGATCCTTTGTCAGGTCTTGGATACCGAGCTGCCCTTCGCTCGGTGCCTAGCATTCCTTCGCTAGGGCTTCAGTCCCAGACTGTCCTTCGCCTGGCGCCTAGTAGTCCTTTGCTAGGGCTTTTAACTCTGGCATTCCTTCGCCAGTGCCTAGCGGTCCTTCGCTAGGGCTTATTTTCCTGGCATTCCTTCGCCAGTGCCTAGCAGTCCTTCGCTAGGGCTTTTCCTGCACACTAGATTAACTTGTTAGAAAATAAGAAAGACTTAACTTTTGACCTATGTTGCCATTATCAAAACACAGGTTTGACTTTGGTGCATTCTGCACCAACAATCTCCCCCTTTTTGATTTATGGCAACCCTAGTTCAAAAAGTTAAGTCTAAGCAAAACATAAAAAAGTTTTAACTTTTGTTCCCTCCCCCTGGAAGGAATCTCCCCCTAGATTTTTCAAAAATTCGTGGGGTAAAAAAAACTTTACTTGTACTTGAAGACTTAAGTTTTAGGTCTTGAAAATCTTTCAACAACTTATGTTAAAAGTACATAGGAGAGTTTTTAAAGCATAATTAGAGTACTTTAAAAAATTTAAAGTTTTAAGTTTTAAAGTACTCAAGAGTTTTGAAAATGTTAGCTTAAGTAAGAGTTACGGTTTTGAAAAACTTAAGCTTTAGAGTACTTAAAAAATTTTGACATTAAGCCTAAGTAAGAAACTTTTGAAAGGCTAAAGTACTTAGTAAAATTTTGAAAACTTGAGTAAAAATTTTGAAGTTAGAGTACTCAGGCAAAATTTTGAAAGCTTTAAGAACTTAAGAAACTAGAGTACTTAGGCAAAATTTTAAAAGTTTTAAGAACTTAAGTACTTTAGTAAATCATCAAAAAGTTTTAAGCTTTTGAATAAAGGATAAGTGAAAGCTTTTGAAAGATAAGTAAATTTTTGAATAAAGGAAAAATTTTGAAATTTAATAAGTAAAATTTTCTCTTTCCTTTCCTATCTCTCCCCCTTTGCCATATATCAAAATAAGATAACTATACCAGAAATATGATTGCATAAAGGAAATAAATAAGATTTTGCTGTACTGAATCAATTCATAATTAGACTTAAACTAAATCAATCAATTTTCTCTTGTAGGGACCTGTCTAACCCAATTAGCTACTTACTAACTGTTAGAAACATTAGTTTTTGCTAGGGTTAGTCAAGTTAAGTGTTTCTGTTCAAGTTAGATTTTCTAAACTTGACATTTAACTTGATTGTTGTATAAGTTGTATTTAGTGCCCCAATTACTGCAGATGCACTGACTTAAAGCATCTTGAATTAAGGCAAAGACCTAAGCATCTCAACCCTTTCTAGGTTATCATTCAAAAGTACCCTAAGGTGCTTGTGAGATGCTGGCTTCTAAGTCTATAGGTGCATGCAGTTCTAGGGTTAGGGCCTAGGCTAAGTCCATTTTCGAAAAAGCCCTAATTTTTAAAGGGGGTAGTTTTGAAATAAAAATAAGACTAAGTCGAAAAATGAAAACTGATTTTGAAATTAAGTAAAACAGTTTTTCAAATTCAATTTTTAGAAAAAAAATTTTAAGTCAAGTAGAGAAAAAATAAAGTTAATCTATTCTACAGAGCACAATCCTAACTGCCTTCTTAGTGAGCTGAACTCAGATTCAGGTAAGGGTTTTATGAATATGTCAGCTAGGTTGGATTTAGAGTCAATGTACTTAAGTACTATTTCACCCCTGGTTACATGGTCTCTTACAAAATGATGTTTGACTTCTATATGTTTAGTTCTGGAGTGTTGAATTGGGTTCTTAGTTAAATTAATTGAACTTATATTGTCAATAAATACTTGGGTTTGGGTGTAGTTGAGCTGGAAGTCCTTAAGTGTGTGCATCATCCATAAAAGTTGAGCAACACACTCTCCTAAGGCCACATACTCAGCTTCAGTTGTGGATAGAGCTACACAGTGTTGTTTTCTGCTGCACCAACTAACTAGACTCTGACCTAACAGTTGGCAGCTTCCACTTGTGCTCTTTCTATCTAATTTACAGCCTGCATAGTCAGAATCTGTGTATCCTGTTAAATCAAAAGTTGAGGTCCTAGGATACCAAATCCCTACATTTAGGGTGCCCTTTACATATCTTAGAATTCTTTTTAGGGCTGCTAAGTGCATTTCCTTAGCACAGGTTTGGTATCTAGCACACATCCCTACAGCAAAGAGGATATCAGGTCTGCTGGCTGTAAGGTACAGTAGGCTACCTATCATACTCCTATAGAGTTTAAGGTCCACTGGTTTACCATCAGGGTCACTATCTATTTTTACATTAGTGGCCATGGGGGTACTTATGCTTTTAGAGTTATCCATTTTAAATTTCTTTATTAACTTTTTAGCATATTTGAATTGATGAACATAGTTACCATCCCTAGTTTGTTTAATTTGTAAGCCTAGGAAAAAGGTAAGCTCACCAACTAAGCTCATTTCAAATTCTTCTTCCATTATCTTGACAAATTCTTTTAGGAAGTTGGTGTATGTCATCTACGTAAATTTGGGCAACAAATATATCTTTTCCTAGGGTTTTAATAAATAAAGTTGAGTCAATTTGGCCTTGTTTAAATTCTTTAGAAGTTAAGTAAGTTGATAATCGTTCATACCAAGCCCTATGTGCTTGTTTTAACCCATATAGTGCTTTCAGTTAGTTTGTAAACGTAGTTAGGTTTGTCTAGGTCCTCAAACCCTGGGGGTTGTTCTACATAAACTTCTTCTTTAATGAATCCATTTAAAAAGGCTGACTTTACATCCATTTGATATAATTTGAATCCTTTATGGGATGCAAAGGCTAATAACATTCTAATGGACTCAAGTCTGGCTACTGGGGCATATGTTTCATCGTAGTCTAATCCTTCTACTTGGCTGAAACCCTTTGCTACTAAGCGGGCTTTGTTTCTGACTATTTCTCCTTGATCATTCAACTTATTCCTAAAAACCCACTTAGTATCTATGATGGATTTGCCTTCAGGTTTAGGCACTAGTTCCCAGACTTGGTTCCTCTCAAATTGGGCTAATTCTTCTTGCATAGCTATGATCCAGTCAGGGTTAGGTAGGGCTTCATCTATAGTTTTGGGTTCTATTTTCGATATCATAGCTATTTGACTAAGGTTTCTATAGGAGGATCTAGTCCTGACTCCTAGAGTTGGATCACCCACAATTTGATCGGTTGGGTGACTGAGTCTGGGTTTCTTGGTTCTCCTAGAGCTTGGTTCAGCCTCAGGTCCGGCTGGTTGGTTTGTTTCGACTCTTTGGGCTGGTTGATTTGTTGGTTCGATACTTGGTTCAGTTGACTCATTAATTAGTTCAATGGTTAGCTCGTTTAAGGGTTCAATTAAGGGTTCATTTAAGGGTTCATCATTTTCTTGGTCAGAGTTTGATGAAGTTAAATCAGGATTATTAGATGTTGAGTTGATTTCCTCATCAAAAATTAAGTTTGTTTTTTCTTCAATTTTCTTCGTTTGTTTGTTATAAACTCTATACGCTCTACTTGTGGTTGAGTATCCTAGGAAGATACCTGTGTTTGACTTGGACTGAAATTTTCCTAAATAGTCTTTGGTGTTTAGGATATGGACTTTGCATCCAAAGACTCTTAGGTAGTGTAGGTTTGGGAGTCTATGGTAGTACAGTTCATAGGGGGTTTTGTTGTGTCGCTTGTTAATTAAAACCCTATTTTGGATATAACAAGTCGTACTAATTGCTTCTGCCCAAAATTGGTTTGCTAGATTAAATTCGTTGAGCATAGCCCTAGCGGCTTCTTTAATGTTCTATTCCTTCGCTCAACTATCCCATTTTGTTGGGGGGTTCTAGGACATGAAAATTCATGTAAGTACCCATTTCCCTTACAGAATTCCTCGAATCGTTGATTTTCAAACTCTCCCCCGTGATCACTCCTAAGTCTTTTAATTTTAGTGTCGTTTTGATTTTCAATTAGTTTACAGAATTCATTAAATAAGTTTAGGGTTTCATCTTTGGTTTTTAGAAACCTAACCCAGGTAAACCTAGAGTAATCATCAACTATTACTAAGCAGTATCGATTCCCGCTTAGTGACTTGGCTCCATGTGAATCAAACAGGTCAAGGTGTAGGAGCTCAAGTGTAGTTTGAGTTAAATCAGATTGGGTTAGTTTGTGATTGGATTTGGTTTGTTTACCTTGATTACATGAGTCACATTTTAGGTTCTCATTATTTTTAATTTTGGGAATACCTTTAATTAAGCCAAGTTGGGTAATTTTTGAAATAGTTCTTAGATTGGTATGACCTAATCTCCTATGCCAGAGGTTTGATTGTTCTAATTGAGTTAACATACATTTGGTTACAAGGGGAAGGTTTATAGTGTATACATTGTTTTTCCTAGTGCCCTTAAGCATGATTTCTGAGTTTTGTACATTTCTAATAAGGCAGTTAGAATTGTTAAAAGTAACTATATAACCAGAATCACATAACTGACTTATGCTAAGCAAGTTAAAATTAAAGTTTTCAACCAATAGAACTTTCTTAATAATGAAATCGGATTTAAGTTCAATATTACCTGACCCAATTACCTTGAGTGTAGCATTATTGCCAAATGCTACTGAGCCTAGGTTTTTGAACTTGAGCTTGGTGAACTTCAATTTATCTCCAGTCATGTGTCTGGAGCAACCGCTATCCAACATCCATTGGTCCAAATCTTTATGTTCCTACACATAAAGAGTTTTCTTGATTTGGATCCAATTAGAGTCCGGAATAGCTTAAATTGAGTTTCACTACCTAGTCTGTCTCACCCAAATTTAGGGTTTTCAATCACGTTAGCCTTATAGGTTTCGTGAGACAGGTTTTGATATTAAGATTATTTTGAAAATTTTGATTAATTTTGAAAACAATTAAATTTTGAAAACTTAATTATTTTTGAAAATAATTAAATTTTGAAAACTTACTTAATTAATTTTGAAATTTTTGAAAAGATGTTTAAATCTACACTTAGCTGAAATTTTGTGTTAGATTCGAATTTGACAAAGAAAATTTGAATTTGAATTTCAAAAATTGGCTTCCAGGTCTTGGCGAGGCACTAGGCCTTCTTTGGCCGTAGCCTTATGGGATCATTCACCCTTTCCTTGACAAAGCCTTTTAATGAAATTTCATTTACAAAAAAAATTCTTTGAAAAATTTCTGGTCTAACTAGTTTGGGTTTTGGATCGGTAGCTTCGGCTAGTTCCACCAAATTGGCTTCCCTAACGTACTATCATCTCACCTCCACCCAATACTATGTTGTCAAGTTTCAGTTAAGTTTGTTTGGTCCTTAAACTAGCCTAAGTCTAAGCATGGCAAATTGCAGAAATTAAATGAACAATCAATCAAGCAATTGAATTCAAGAATAACAATTTTATCTAATAATGAATATAGTTTTCAGTTTGGCTCCCCCTGGACTAAAGCCACGGTGATGGTTAGGCAAGATGTGAATCTTGTCCCTGGGGATCCAATATTGATTTGATCCAGTCGGTTTGTTCAGGTATAGTTTAGGTACCCATGCCTGAATTTTACCTCTGGACTGATTCAGTACAGCAAAGTAAGATCTTTGCCTGGATTTGGTTCTATAGCCCAATCCGGATTGATTTAGAACTGATTTCTGTTTTCCAAGGATCATGTCAAGACCCTTGGAACCAGATGTAAATCGTTCTAACGCTGATCTAAGATCCTTAACCTGAGTTTTCAGGGAGGAGTTCTCCTTTTCAAGTTTTTCAACTTGAGTAGGAGTTCCTTCCTGAACCTTCTCGGTTAAGGGTTTAGAGTCAGCTCCCTCTTTCAGGAGTTTTACTTCCTGTCGGAGGGACTTGACTCGGAGTTTGGCTTTTGCCAAATCTCGAGAAAGAAAAGAAATTAATTCACTTAATTGCGATCTATTAAAACCTGTTACCTTAATTTCTCCGTCTTCTGTGAAGGTCAGCTCGCCGTCCTCCTGTTCTGTTTCTGATTCGGTTCCGACTTCTTCTGAGGCAGTCAGAGCTAGGAGGTTGGACTGGGGAGCCTCTTCTTCTTCTTCTGAGGAAGACTCGTCCCAGGTTGCTTGGAGTGCCTTCTTTCTTCTCGTCCTTTTTGTCTCCTTTAGGTTAGGGCACTCTGACTTGTAGTGGCCCTTTTTCTTGCACTCGTAGCAGGTTACATTGGGCTTGTTTGCGGGTTCAGCTGGTTCGTCCTTTCTTCGGCCAGTTTTCCGTTTGTTGGTTCGGTTTTTCAGCTCCTTGTAGTAGCTTCGAGCGAGCCGGACCGGCTTAGTTTGATCTCCATCTTCTTCTTCTGAGTCTGAGTCTGAGTTAGACTCAGGTTCGGGTTCAGGCTTCTTCTTTGTTGTCCTTCCAGTCTTACCTGCAAGAAAAGCAATACCTTTCTCGACCATATTGGTGTTAGTTTGTTCGTGCAGTTCTAGTTTGGAAAACAATTCATCTAATTTTATTTTTGAAAGATCCCTAGAGACCTTGTACGCATCTACCATAGATGCCCACAAGGTGTTTCTAGGGAAGGCGTTTAGAGCATACCTTATTAAGTCACAGTTTTCAACCTTGTGACCTATTGTGTGAAGACCGTTCATTAACTCTTGGATTCGTGCGTGGAGCTGGGCTGCTGATTCGTTGTCGGCCATCTTGATGGCGTACAACTTGTTCAGGAGCAGATCCCTTTTGCTGATCCTGGTGTCTGACGTTCCCTCGTGCAGCTCAATCAATTTTACCCAGAGCTCCTTCGCACTGTTGAAGGGGCCCACGCGGTTCAGCTCTTCTTTGATCAATCCGCATTGAAGAGTTTGAGTAGCTTTTGCGTCGGCTTCTATCTTGCGTTTTAGGGAGTTGTCCCATTCGGAGTAGCTTTGAGGAAGTCCATCAGCATTCTTGGGTATCTCCAGTCCGGATTGGATGATAATCCACATGTCCACCTGAGTTTTCAGGTGGACCTCCATACGACTTTTCCAGTAGGAAAAGTCTTCTCCACTGAAGAGTGGAGGTCTTGCGGTGCTAAATCCCTCTTGCATGGCCATCTGAAATAGAAAACTAAAAGAAAAACGAATTTTCCAAGACTAGGTCTTGGATTAGTAGTGCTGGATAAATTAAATAACGAGGGGTGTTGCACCAACCTCGCTTAACAAAAAAATCGAATAAAATATTTAACGAAAAATTCGTCAGAAAAAAAATAGAAAAATACAAATCCGAAAAAAAAATTTCAAACTGGTGGTTGCACCAGGTTTGAACTTCCCCGCTCTGATACCACTTATTGGATCGAGATAACCGATAGAGGGGGGGTGAATATCGGAAATCGTTCGGATTTATAGAAAAAGCAGTTACGCAGCGGAATAACACAATCAAACGCAAACACAGTAATTTTACTTGGTTCGGAGCCTAGGTTGACTCCTACTCCAAGGCCCACGGTCGTTGACCGTTTACTTTGGGCAATTCTATATGAGGCGCAATGAAAGTTTACAAATATTGATTTACAAATACAGTATAGTAAACTTAACAAAAAGAAAGCTCTTCTTTTTACCGACGTCCGATGAATGTTGACTTTTCCGGAGCAGCGGGACGTCGTCGGCTCGAGTTGGGAGGTTTCCGAAGCGAGGCGCGAGAGCGGAAGAGCGTAGAAGCGTTGATTGGAAGTGTTGCTCTGATGCCTTGGTCGAGGGACCTTTATATAGGGCCTAGGGGCGCCCGGGACGTCTGGGGTGCCCACCACGTGGCCTCTGATCGGCAGAGCTCTCGGTCGCGTCTGATCCTCTGGATCCGCTTTGACCGGGGCGCCCGGAGCGCTCGGGGCGCCCGCATTGACCGGTCAAAGCTTTATCTTCTCGGCTTCGCAAGGGCGCGCTTCGGCAGCTGGCAGTGGGGGCGCCCGCGACAGGCGGGGCGCCCGCGACAGGCGGGCCGCCCGGAGCATCCGGGGCGCCCCGAATGTAGCTGTCGAGGCGCGTTGATGTGTGTTTTCACTTCTTGCAGACTTGGGTTGACCTTGGGGGCGCCCGGATCATCCGGGGCGCCCTGCTCAGCTTCTGCCTCACTCTTTTGAGGCTCTCTGAGCTGCAGATACTCAGTCCTTCGATCCTGTATCCAGGGTTAGTCCAAATAGCAATTATATTATTATTTTATACAGCCTTAGCTGTCTTGGTTCTGACTTTGGTCTCCAAAATTGAGCCCTAGGTCGAACCGACGCCTACTGTTCCCTCGACGGGGAACGCGTCCTCACCTACTCCTCTCGGGAGAATTTACCTGATGCCAACCGTTCCTTTGGTTGGACTTTTGCCTGACGGTCCTTTGTCAGGTCTTGGATACCGAGCTACCCTTCGCTCGGTGCCTAGCATTCCTTCGCTAGGGCTTCAGTCCCAGACTGTCCTTCGCCTGGCGCCTAGCAGTCCTTTGCTAGGGCTTTTGACTCTGGCATTCCTTCGCCAGTGCCTAGCGGTCCTTCGCTAGGGCTTATTTTCCTGGCATTCCTTCGCTAGTGCCTAGCAGTCCTTCGCTAGGGCTTTTCCTGCACACTAGATTAACTTGTTAGAAAACAAGAAAGACTTAACTTTTGACCTATGTTGCCATTATCAAAACACAGGTTTACTTTGGTGCATTCTGCACCAACACTATCCTCAGGTTTCGAAGCCAGTCCATGAAGTTTGGCCCGGTCAGCTTATTGGTGTCCAAAATGGAACGCAAATTCAGAGAAGACATGATCAGGTGATTATCCTAGAAATACAAATTGAG
The DNA here is from genome assembly GCA_024364735.1 of Boesenbergia rotunda. Taxonomy (NCBI): domain Eukaryota; kingdom Viridiplantae; phylum Streptophyta; class Magnoliopsida; order Zingiberales; family Zingiberaceae; genus Boesenbergia; species Boesenbergia rotunda. Next base: position 234,830 of record JAGFNQ010007429.1, on the reverse strand, counting down.
GTTATGTGATGAGAATGATAAAGAATGCATCAATATACATTAATTAAATCCTATTTATTTTTCGAATTGAATAACCCTTTTTATCAATTCGGGAGATCGTATGAACATCTCCAAATAGGTTGATATCCAACCATAGATAAGAACAACTATGGGTAGAGTCTATCAAGTTATTCTTAGCTATGAAGGTAGGTAATTATACCGATTACATATTATACATATGTAACTATCACATTATGCTATCAACTAATTGAATGTTTGCATAAATCATTGGGTTGTTAACTCATTAACAAGTATACAACAATATACATAGCACCCAACTGCACCTCTCTTTACATCGACCTTGGCTATGACACAACAAATCGATGCTCCGAGCTTAAGGCTGACCCATTAATCAAGAAATAGTTTTAATATGGTTGGAGCTCATTCAATCGTTTAGTCAGGCTTGGATGTGTCGAACAACCAAAACTAAGGATTGACCTCTGACTCCAACTATATTAATTATAAACTAATTCCATGGTTTGAACATGTTGAGGTTCAAGCCGGGCATGGATGTGTCCATCAACCCAAACGAGAAACAAAACTCCGGTTCTAAACATATTAATGGAAGGTGTTGGCCATAATATTTTGTAAGGATTTTGGGTCTCATCCTTTTTCTTTTATGCACATTCATGATATATAATTATGTCATGTTCTAACGATTTCCTTAATAAAGTATGTATGTGACTTAATTTATCAAGTCTCATTAATTGAATTAGGAACCAGATTTCCTAATTCTAATTTCATACTTTATTCAAGGAATTGTTTTGGGAAACAATTTCCTGAATTATCATAATCAATTTCGGAAATAATATGTTTAAGACTTTGATTTCTCTAAATCAAATCTTATTAAATTAAGAGACAGATTCCCTTAATTCAACCACATATTATTTTCATGAAAATCTTATTTAAGGAAATATACTCTATAGGAAATAATTTTCCTAATTAATTTTGGAGACAATAATATGTAAGAGCATCACCTCATAAATCAAATAAGAAAATTATCGTATGAGAATCACCTCAAAAATTTCTAAGATTTGATCACATATTTTATTTATGGAAAATTAATATCAATAACTTAATTTGGATGGCTCCCCGAGGCTCAATCCAAATTAAACATTTGACTATTTAAATTCAATTTAGGAAATTTAATTATAACAACTAACTTTAAATTGGACGGCTCCCCGAGGCTCAATCCAAAATAAAGAATTTTGTAAATAATTTAATTTCTAATTATAAATTTAAATGCCAATTAATATTCCCATAATTTATCTAGACTTTCTTGAAAGATAGTGCCCAAAATTGCGAGCTTTCCATAAATGAAAAGTTTCCAAAAATAAAAAGTTTTCAGAATAATTGTAAGTTTCTGGTACAAAGAAATCTTACGTTTTCTCAAAATTACAAAATTTCCAAAATAGGAAATTTCCAAAATTGGAAAGTTTCCAAAAATGGAATGTTTTCACAATTATCATAAAATTTCAGAAACAAAGATATTTCAAAAGTTTGCGAAATTTCATGAGAATTTTCAAACTTTGAAATTCCTAAATCGAAAATTTACCATAATTGAAAAGTTTCCATAATTGAAAATTTTTCAAAATTGAGATCATGATAAAGCTTTCTGCAAAACAATTATATGATTATGTCGAATACAAACCTCGGCTCTGATACCACTGTTAGGACCGGGTGCATGTTGACATGGATGCGGGTTCGTAATTTTAAAATTAATTACGTGCATTGGAAGGTTTAGCATAAATAATTTATCAAATTATTTAACCACACATCTATGCATGCAATTTTATCTTGTGTAGACATGATCATATATTTAAAATTTTGCAGAAACATAAACTAATTTACGTATTGTTGGGACCGGGTGAATGTTGACATGGATGCGGGTTCGTAATTTTAAAATTTATTACGTGCAGCGGAAGATTTAGCATAAATAATTTTCCAAATTATTTAACCGCACATCTAAGCATGCAACCTTATATTGTGTAGACATGATCATATATTAAAATTTTGTAGAAAGTAAACTAATTTACTTAATACCTCGCGTAACTCGAAGGAAGGGACGAAATCCAACCGTAAGCGTCCCTTGGAAGCTCCGCCTCTATTCGCGTCCACGCCGAGTTTTCTTCGGGATGACTTCGCAAAGCCACAAGTTTCATGCCGACAAAAACTACTAGATTCTCCAAAGGCAAGACAAGAATACCAAGAGAGAGATGGGAAGACTAACCACCAAACGAAGAACGAAATCAAGATTCCGGGAGGAAGGAAGAAGTTGCACCCGCTTCTTCTTCTTCTTCGGCAGCTGCTTGGTGGATGAAGCTCACGGCAACAAAGGGTCCTCCTTTTAGGGCCGGCGGCACTAGAGGAGGGAGAGGGAGAGAAGGAGAGAGAGAGAGGGCTTATTTCTAGATCTCTTAGATTAATCTCCAAGCCTTGCCTTGGTTCCTTTATATAGTAGTCTCTCAATCGCCAAGTCTCCTTTTTATGGAATAAATTTTCATAAGAAATTTATCATATAAATTTTTCTATGAATTATTCCATCATGCCAAGTTTTTATCATAATTTAATTTATGATAAAAACAACCATGTCTCCCTTTTCTTATGGAAAGAAATTCTTTTATATAAATTTCTTTATATAAATTTCTTTATCATGGTAAATCAATCTATTATTGATTTTATAAAATAAAATAAACCAATCCATAGTTTATTTTAATTTCCATGAAAAATAAATCTCTTTATATAAATTTCTTTATATAAATTTCTTTATCCATAATTTTATAAAACAAACCACGCTCGATTTATTTTATAATTTGAACCAAAAATTCGGTTTTCCCCTTTTGTTGTGGCCGGCCAAATCCAAGCTTAAACTATACGAATTAAACTCATTTAATTCGTCCAATAAGTCTTCAAAAGACTTAGCCATTTTATGCTTCCGGTGCGTCTCTGAAAAATTCAGATTCGACTTATCTCTCTTGATCGGAAAATCCAATTTTCAACTCGTTTTAAATCCCTCGGATTACTCGTAGTGCGTGTGACTAAATAGGCTTTCGATTTATGTTGGTCATCTATAATTAACCAATTATAGAACGATCATTAGTGGCACCTAGTAGTACATCATGATCCCCAATTAATCGAAAGATCAACGGTTGACCTCAGAAATTATTCTGAAACCCTTCAGCAGCTCTAATGAATCGTCCCTCATTCCCTTCACCATCTTATACCCACTTGGTTCAGGACATGGTCTATGTGTGTTAGTCCCCACTAGGCTGACTACGTCACACCTAGCCCAAGCAATGTCTTTCTCGTCCAACGGATTCTAATTACTCTCATGTATCTGAGATATTCATACTCTGATCATGTGATGCTCTGGCCAGAGGCTTCGAGTAATAATCCGACGATAGGCCTAGGATATACATCTCCTCGCAAGGAGTGGTGAATCCTTTGTAGGCTGTTCAAACATCTTCGGGCACTTCGGCTTATACCCAATCATCCTGGGTCCACACCTCCTTGGAGATACTTGCTTAAGATGTCAAAGTATAAGTCTTCATGACCAAGATGACTTGAACACCGCAAGTCAAAGGAACATCGCACTTAAGCTGCTATAAGTACTTCATTGACATATCTATATGTAGATTACCATATGAAGTTTTACAGCCAGTCACTCCAATGAACTAGTTCCCTTAACTAGCATTCATGATTATCTCCGGACATCCCAATGTCACCAGCCAGTGAGAATCAGCTGATTAGAGAATAACCCATGCTAGTCTCAACAGAATTCATAGTGTCCGTATTTATCAATTCGTCGACTAGGGACAATTTCAATACTTCACAATTGCACATGTAGAGATAATCACTAGTTGTGAATTCATCACAAATTCTCTCATGCTGTGAATTGTATTGCGGACATTCAGTGAATGAGTTTAAGATCTCAATCAAATACACTTGGTCTAATGCCAATCACTACGATATCCAATACCACAGGCTCTAACATGACCCTCAAACTTACTTTGAGGCAAGGCCTTAGTTAAAGGATCCGCTAAATTCCTTTCAGTGGGAATTTTCTCAATTTGTAAATCATTCCTACTTATAATCTCTCTGATCAGATTATAGCGGCGAAGCACATGTTTGGATCGCTGATGAGACCTTGGTTCCTTCGCTTGTGCAATAGCTCAATTGTTGTCGCAGTAAACCGGCACTGCTTCATCAATGGTTGGAACCACACCAAGTTCTGAGACAAACTTCTTGATCCAGACTGCTTCCTTTGCTGCTTCCGAAGCTGCAATATACTCCGCTTCCATGGTAGAATCCGCTACGGTGTCTTGTTTGGAACTCTTCCAACTTATTGTGCCTCCATTCAAAGTAAATACGTATCCAGACTGAGATTTGGAGTCATCCTTATCTGTCTGGAATCTGGCATCTGTATACCCACGTATTATCATATCTCCTTCTCCATATATTAGGAACACATCCTTAGTTCTTCTTAAGTACTTAAGGATTGTCTTGACAGCCGCCCAATGATCCATTCCTGGATCAGACTGGTATCTGCTTGTGACGCTCAGAGCATACGATACATCGGGCCTAGTACATAACATAGCATACATGATAGATCCTATCGTGAATGCATAAGGGATCTTATTCATGCAAATCCTCTCGTCTTCTGTGCGCGAACACATAGACTTTGAAAGGTTGATCCCATGCCTGATGGGAAGGTAACGTTTCTTGGATTCCGACATGCTAAACCTTTTTAGCACTCGGTCTATATATGTAGACTGCGAAAGACCAAGCAACCATTTTGATCTATCTCTATAGATTCTAATCCCAAGGATATAGGTTGCTTCTCCCAGGTCTTTCATGGAGAAAGTTTTGGACAACCAAATTTTAACCGACTGTAAGACTGATATATCGTTTCCTATAAGCAATATGTCATCGACATATAATACTAGGAATACGACTTTACTCCCACTAACCTTCTTGTACACAAAGGTTCGTCAGGATTTTGTGAGAAATCAAACTCTTTGATTGTCTCATCAAAACGGATGTTCCAGCTCCTGGATGCTTGCTTCAGTCCATATATGGACCGTCGAAGCTTGCATATTTTGGTTTTATCAACCGATGTGAAACCTTCAGGTTGTATCATGTATACATCCTCAAGCAGGTTTCCATTAAGGAAAGTTGTTTTCACATCCATTTGCCATATCTCATAATCATAATGAGTTGCTATGGCGAGGAGCATCCGAATGGATTTAAGCATAGCTACTGGCGAATAGGTTTCGTCATAATCAATTCCTTGTTTCTGACGATATCCTTTTGCCACTAGTCTAGCCTTAAAGGTAACAACATTACCTTCCATGTCGGTTTTCTTCTTGAAAACCCACTTGCACCCTATGGGCTTAATCCCTTCAGGTGGGTTAACCAAGTCCCATACTTGATTTTCGTACATGGAATCCATTTCCGACTTCATGGCTTCAAGCCATTTGTCCCTTTCTGAACTTTTCAGAACATCATCATAACTGATAGGTTCGTCATCGCTAACGAGTAACACGTCGTTCGATTCACTTACGAGAAATCCGTATCTCTCTGGAATATTACGTGTCCTATCAGATCTACGAAGTAGTGGTGTTGTTTTAGGTTCAACTGATAGCTCATCATTATGAGTTATTGGTTGTGGGTCTAGACTAGGTGTCTCTGTAATGTCTATTGGAGTTTCTTGAACTTCTTCAAGTTCAATATTACTCCCACTGTTTTCTTGTAAAAGAAATTCTATTTCTAGAAATACAGCATGCCTTGAAACAAACACTTTTTGTTCCAAGGGATGATAGAATTGGTAACCCTTTGTTTCCTTAGGGTATTCAATAAATAGACATTTATCAGACTTAGCATCCAATTTGTTTGATACAGTCCGCTTCACATAAGCAGGACAACCCCATATCTTAAGGTGAGTTAAGTGAGGTTTCTTACTATTCTATGTCTCATATGGAGTAGTAGAGACTACCTTGGTCGGGACTCTGTTTAGCAAGTAAACAGCTGTCTTAAGTGCATAGCCCCAAAAGGATTTTGGAAGAGTTGCATGATTCATCATAGATCTAACCATGTCCATCAAGGTTCGGCTACGCCTCTCAGATACACCATTATGCTGTGGTGTATATGGTGGAGTCCATTGAGACAATATCCCATTGTCCCTAAGATAATCTTGAAACTCTTGACTTAAGTATTCACCACCCCGATCGGATCGAAGTATCTTAATACTTTTGCCAAGCTATTTCTCTACTTCATTTCTGAACTCTTTGAATTTCTCAAAAGCTTCAGATTTGTGTTTCATTAAGAACACATACCCGAATTGTGAGTGATCATCGATAAAGGTAATGAAGTAGCTATAGCCTCCTTGTGCAAGAGTTGACATTGGTCCACATACATCAGTATGTATTAGACCAAGCAATTCTCCCACTGGATTACCTTTTTCGGAAAAGGGTAATTTGGCCATCTTGCTTTTTAAGCATGATTCGCATGTATCAAATGAACCGGGTTCAAATGATTCCAGAATTCCACATCGGTGTAATTTGGTCATGCGTTTCTTACTTATATGGCCAAGACGACAATGCCACGTATAGGAGTCTATTTGATTATCTTTTCGAGCATGTTTGTTGCTAACTTCGATATTGAAAACGTCACCGGATAAATCTAACGTGTAGATACCATTGCACAAAGTTCCGGTCCCATAAAAAACACCATTTAAAGTTATGTAACAACAATTGTTACTAAAAGTTAAATAATAACCCTTTTCATTCAAGCATGAAATAGATACAATGTTCTTTATTAACGAAGGAACAAAATAACAATTATCCAATTCTAAGACACGTCTAGTAGGGAGCTTTAGCAAATATGTTCCGATGGCAACAGCAGCAATCTTTGCTCCATTTCCAACTCGCAAATTCGCTTCTCCCTTGACGAGTCTTCTTCTATTCCTTAGCCCCTATATGTCATTACATATATGTGAGCTACACCCAGTATCAAGTACCCAGGTGGTTGAGGAAATAGAGTGACATTCAATAATGAAGATACCTGAAGAGGATGGGGCATCGGATGCCTTCTTCTTCAAGGACTCAAGATAAACCTTGCAGTTTCTTCGCCAGTGACCCTCCTTGCCGAAGTGATGGCAAGTGCCTTTTGGGGTCTTTTCAGTCTTTTTGGCCTTTTTCTTTTTTCCCTTATTCTGTTCTTTGGCCTTCCTCTTAGAACCTTTCTTCGAGGAACCAACTAACAGTACCGTCTTCTGATCCTGCTTCACAGAAGGCTCTATAGTCTTCAGCAGGTTGAGCAACTCAGGAATGGTAGTCTCCAGCTTGTTCATCCGATAGTTCATCACAAATTATGAATAACTTTTGGGCAAACAATGCAGAATTAAGTCAATACTTAGTTCATGATCCATTGCAAAATCGAGTGTGCCCAGTCGCTCAATGTACCCCAACATCTTCAACACAAACTGTGAGACAGAAGTGCCTTCCTGCATCTTAGAGGTGAAGAGGAGTCTGGAGACCTCGAACCTTTCGGATCTCGCCTGCTCATCAAATAACTCATGAAGATGGAAGATGATGGTATAAGCATCCATATGCTCATGCTGCTTTTGCAGCTCAGGTACCATAGCGGCTAGCATGATGCAACTCGCAAGTTCAGAATCGGTCACATGTTTCTGATAGGCCACTAACTGGTCTGGAGTTGCATCTTCTGGAGGACGGTTGGGAAGTTGATCTTCAAGGACATAAGCAAGCTTTTCTGCCTTGAGGACTATCCTCAGGTTTCGAAGCCAGTCCATGAAGTTTGGCCCAGTCAGCTTATTGGTGTCCAAAATGGAACGCAAATTCAGAGAAGACATGATCAAGTGATTATCCTAGAAATACAAATTGAGCTTATGTGAGAAGAATGATAAAGAATGCATCAATATACATTAATTAAATCCTATTTATTTTTCGAATTGAATAACCCTTTTTATCAATTCGGGAGATCGTAGGAACATCTCCAAATAGGTTGATATCCAACCATAGATAAGAACAACCATGGCTGTGGCCATCAAGTTATTCTTAGCTATGAAGGTAGGTAATTATACCGATTACATATCACATATATGTAACTATCACTTTATGCTATCAACTAATTGAATGTTTGCATAAATCATTAGGTTGTTAACTCATTAACAAGTATGCAACAATATACATAGCACCCAACTGCACCTCTCTTTACATCGACCTTGGCTGTGGCACAACAAATCGATGCTCCAAGCTTAAGGCTGACCCATTAATCAAGAAATAGTTTTAATATGGTTGGAGCTCATTCAACCGTTTAGTCAGGCTTGGATGTGTCCAACAACCAAAACTAAGGATTGACCTCTGACTCTAACTATATTAATCATAAACTAATTCCATGGTTTGAACATGTTGAGGTTCAAGCCGGGCATGGATGTGTCCATCAACCCAAACGAGAAACAAAACTCCGATTCTAACCATATTAATGGAAGGTGTTGGCCTTAATATTTTGTAAGGGGTTTTGGGTCTCATCCTTTTCTTTCTAAGCACATTCATGACATATAATTATGTCATGTACTAACGATTTCCTTAATAAAGTATGTATGTGACTTAATTTATCAAGTCTCATTAATTGAATTAGGAACCGGATTTCCTAATTCTAATTTCATACTTTATTCAAGGAATTGTTTTGGGAAACAATTTCCTAAATTGTCATAATCAATTTCGGAAATAATATGTTTAAGACTTTGATTTCTCTAAATCAAATCTTATTAAATTAAGAGACAGATTCCCTTAATTCAACCACATATTATTTTCATGAAAATCTTATTTAAGAAAACTCTATAGGAAACAATTTTCCTAATTAATTTTGGAGACAACAATATGTAAGAGCATCACCTCTTAAATCAAATAAGGAAATTATCATTTGAGAATCACCTCAAAATTTCCAAGATTTGATTACATATTTTATTTATGGACTAATTCATTACAACAAATTATTTTCTTTGGGTGGCTCCCCGAGGCTCAGATACACAAAGGAAAGAAATTTGTTGTAAATCTAATTTGGCCCGCTCCTCGAGGAGTAGCCAAATTAAACATGACAATTTTAAATTCAATTTAGGAAATTTAATTATAACAACTAACTTTAAATTGGACGGCTCCCCGAGGCTCAATCCAAAATAAAGAATTTTGTAAATAATTTAATTTCCAATTATGAATTTAAATGCGAATTAATATTCCATAATTTATCTAGACTTTCTCGAAAGAAAGTGCCCAAAATTACGAGCTTTCCATAAATGGAAAGTTTCCAAAAATAAAATTTTCAGAATAATTGTAAGTTTCTGTTACAAAGAAAACTTACGTATTTCCAAAATTAGAAAATTTCCTAAATAGGAAATTTCCAAAATTGGAAAGTTTCCAAAAATGGAGAGCTTTCACATTATCATAAAATTTCAGAAATAGGGATATTTCAAAAGTCTGCGAAATTTCATGAGGATTTCCAAACTTTGAAATTCCTAAATCTAAAATTCACCATAATTGGAAAGTTTCCATAATTGAAAATTTTTTCAAAATTGAGATCATGACAAAGTTTTCCACAAAACAATTATATGATTATGTCGAACACAAACCGGCTCTGATACCACTGTTGGAACCGGGTGCATGTTGACATGGATGCGGGTTCGTAATTTTAAAATTTATTACGTGCAGCGGAAGATTTAGCATAAATAATTTCCCAAATTATTTAACCGCACATCTAAGCATGGAATCTTATATTGTGTAGACATGATCATATATTAAAATTTTGCAGAAAGTACACTAATTTACTTAATACCTCGCGTAACTCGAAGGAAGGGACGAGATCCAACCGTAAGCGTCCCTTGGAAGCTCCGCCTCTATTCGCGTCCACGCCGAGTTTTCTTCGGGATGACTTCGCAAAGCAACGAGTTTCGTGCCGACAAGAACTACTAGATTCTCCAAAGGCACGACAAGAATACCAAGAGAGAGATGGGAAGACTAACCACCAAACGAAGAACGAAATCAAGATTCCGGGAGGAAGGAAGAAGTTGCGCCCGCTTCTTCTTCTTCTTCGGCAGCTGCTTGGTGGATGAAGCTCACGGCAACAAAGGGTCCTCCTTTTAGGGCCGGCGACACTAGAGGAGGGAGAGGGAGAGAAGGAGAGAGAGAGAGAGCTTATTTCTAGATCTCTTAGATTAATCTCCAAGCCTTGCCTTGGTTCCTTTATATAGTAGCCTCTCAATCGCCAAGTCTCCTTTTTATGGAATAAATTTTCATAAGAAATTTATCATATAAATTTTTCTATGAATTATTCCATCATGCCAAGTTTTTATCATAATTTAATTTATGATAAAAACAACCATGTCTCCCTTTTCTTATGGAAAGAAATTTCTTTATATAAATTTCTTTATCATGGTAAATCAATCTATTATTGATTTTATAAAATAAAATAAATCAATCTATGGTTCATTTTAATTTCCATGAAAGATAAATCTCTTTATATAAATTTCTTTATATAAATTTCTTTATCCATAATTTTATAAAACAAACCACGCTCGGTTTATTTTATAATTTGAACCAAAAATTTGGTTTTCCCCTTTTGTTGTGGCCGGCCAAATCCAAGGTTAAACTATACGAATTAAACTCATTTAATTCGTCCAATCAGTATTCAAAAGACTTAGCCATTTTATGCTTTCGGTGCGTCTCTGAAAAATTCAGATTCGACTTATCTCTCTTGATTGGAAAATCCAATTTTCAACTCGTTTTAAGTCCCTCGGATTACTCGTAGTGCGTGTGACTAAATAGGCTTTCGATTTATGTTGGCTGTCTATAATTAACCAATTATAGAACGATCATGAGTGGCACCTAGTAGTACATCATGATCCCCAATTAATCAAAAGATCAACGGTTGACCTCAGAAATTATTCTGAAACCCTTCAGCAGCTCTAATGAATCGTGCCTCATTCCCTTCACCATCTTATACCCACTTGGTTCAGGACATGGTCTATGTGTGTCAGTCCCCACTAGGCTGACTACGTCACATCTAGCCCAAGCAATGTCTTTCTCGTCCAACGGATTCTAATTACTCTCATGTATCTGAGATATTCATACTCTAATCATGTGATGCTCTGGCCAGAGGCTTCGATTAATAATCCGACGATAGGCCTTGGGTATACATCTCCTCGCAAGGAGTGGTGAATCCTTTGTAGGCTGTTTAAACATCTTCGGGCACTTCGGCTTATACCCAATCATCCTGGGTCCACACCTCCTTGGAGATGCTTGCTTAAGATGTCAAAGTATAAGTCTTCATGACCAAGATGACTTGAACACCGCAAGTCAAAGGAACATCGCACTTAAGCTGCAGTAAGAACTTCATTGACATATCTATATGTAGATTACCATATGAAGTTTTACAGCTAGTCACTCCAATGAGCTAGTTCCCTTAACTAGCATTCATGTTTATCTCCGGACATTCCAATGTCACCAGCCAGTGAGAATCAGCTGATTAGAGAATAATCCATGCTAGTCTCAACAGAATTGATAGTGTCCGTATTTATCAATTCGTCGACTAGGGACAATTTCAATACTTCACAATTGCACATGTAGAGATAATCACTAGTTGTGAATTCATCACAAATTCTCTCATGCTGTGAATTGTATTACGGACATTCAGTGAATGAGTTTAAGATCTCAATCAAATACACAAACATGTACACTCAAATAGTGAATATTCATTTATTAAAATAAATGATTACAATCATAAGGCGATTGCCGTAGGACACTTCTCTCATATTACTAACACGTATTACCTGGCATAACTCGAAGGAAGGGACGAGATCCAACTGTAAGCGTCCCTTGGAAGCTCTGCCTCTATTCGCGTCCACGCCGAGTATCTTCGGGATGACTTCGCAAAGCCACGAGTTTCGTGTTCTCGAGAACTACTAGATTCTTCGAGAACGCGACGAGAAAAACCAAGAGAGAAGTCGGAAAACTAACCACAAAAGGATGGCCGGGAAAGGGTAGGGGCGGCCGGCTGGTGCTTCTTCTTGGGGCTGGTTGGCGCACGGCAAGAAGGGGAGAAGAGAATGAGAGAAAGAGAGGGAGAGAGCCTATGCCTTCATCTCTATGATTATTACCCAAGCCTTGCCTTGGGTACTTTATATAGTAGCCTCTCAACAATCAAGCCTCTCAAATATGGAATAACTTATTCCATCATGCCAAATTTGATTTTATATCATGGTTAAAATCATATTTTAATTCATGATAAAAATCAATCAAGTCTCTTCTGTCTTATGGAATAAATTTCCTTATGATGGTAAATCAACCCATGATTGATTTTATAAAATAAACCAATCCATGGTTCATTTTAATTTTCATGAAAAATAAACCAAACCTTGGTTTATTATATAAAAAATTTATATCATCCATAATTTTATAAAACAAACCACACTTGGTTTATTTTATAAATTGAACCAAAAACTTGGTTCTCTCCCTTTGTTGTGGCCGGCCAAGCAAAGAGGATGGAGGCCCTCTTTGGCCGGCCCATCCAAGCCAAGCTCCAATGAATTAAACTTATTTAATTCATCTATTAAGTCTTCAAAAGACTTAGCCATTTTACGCTTCCGATGCGTCTATGATAAATTCAGATTCGACTTATCGTTTGGCTCAACCAAACTTAATCTCTCTTGATTGGAAAATCTAATTTTCAACTCGTTTTAAATCCCTCGGATTACTCGTAGTGCGTGTGACTAAATAGGCTTTCGATTTATGTTGGCCGTCTATAATTAATCAATTAATTATAGAACGATCATGAGTGACACCTAGTAGTACATCATGATCCCCACTTAATCGAAAGATCAACGGTTGACCTCAGAAACAATTCTGAAACCCTTCAGCAGCTATAATGAATCGTGCCCCATTCCCTTCACCATCTTATACCCACTTGGTTCAGGACATGGTCTATGTGTGTCAGTCCCCACTAGGCTGACTACGTCACACCTAACCCAAGTAACGTTTTCTCGTCCTACGGATTCTAATTACTCTCATATATTTAAGAGATTCATACTCTGAATATGTCATGCTCTGGCCAGAGGCTTCGAGTAACAATCCGACGATAGGCCTCGGGTAAACATCTCCTCGTAAGGAGTGGTGAATCCTTTGTAGGCTGTTCAAACATCTTCGGGCACTTCGGCTTATACCCAATCATCCTGGGTCCACACCTCCTTGGAGATGCTTGCTTAAGATGTCAAAGTATAAGTCTCCATGACCAAGATGACTTGAACACCGCAAGTCAAAGGAACATCGCACTTAAGCTGCAATAAGAACTTCACTGACATATCTATATGTAGATTACCATATGAAGTTTTACAGCCAGTCACTCCAATGAACTAGTTCCCTTAATTAGCATTCATGTTTATCTCCGGACATCTCAATGTCACCAGCCAGTGAGAATCAGCTGATTAGAGAATAACCCATGCTAGTCTCAACAGAATTGATAGTGCCCATATTTATCAATTCATCGACTAGGGACAATTTCAATACTTCACAATTGCACATGTAGAGATAATCACTAGTTGTGAATTCATCACAAATTCTCTCATGCTGTGAATTATATTGCGGACATTCAGTAAATGAGTTTAAGATCTCAATCAAATACACAAACATGTATACTCAAATAGTGAATATTCATTTATTAAAATAAATGATTACAATCATAAGGCGATTGCCTTAGGACACTTCTCTTATATCACTAACAATTCCCAAAGCAAATGATCAATCAGAAGATGTCAAAGGAGTTCAATTCAAACTTAGGAAATTAGGTTTGAATGGAGGTCCAAGTGTTGTAGATGGTGGTGATGAGTCTGATGATGGTGAGCCTAGATAACCCATAGATCAGGCGGATCCTGAGGCTGAGCTTGTGTCTAGTGACACCATACAAGAAGCACCACCAACACCAAGGACAACTAGGTTAGCTTATAGTCATCCCCAAGACCAAATTGTTGGAGACATCCATCATGGGGTTAGGACTATATCATTCTTCAGGAATGAGGCTAATGAAGTTGCCCTAATTTCTGAAATTGAACCTAGAAAAATTGACGAGACATTAAATGATCCCGATTGGATCATTGTCATGCAAGATGAACTAGGTCAATTCGAAAGAAGTCAAGTTTGGGACTTAGTCCCTAGACCTAAGAAGACCACCATTATTGGATCCAAATGGGTCTTCAAAAATAAATTGAACCATAAGGGAGAAATCATAAGAAACAAGGCACGCTTAGTATCCAAAGGCTATAGTCAAGTTGAGGGCCTTGATTACGATGAGACCTATGCTCCCGTGGCACGTTTAGAATCCATCCGATTGATGCTTGCATTTGCAGCACACCGTGGTTTCAAACTTTATCAAATGTATGTCAAATCGGCCTTTCTAAATGGTTTAATAAGAGAAGAGGTTTATGTCGAACAACCTCCGGGATTTGAGAGTACCGAATTTCCAAACCACGTGTTCAAGCTTAAGAAGGAGCTCTACGGCCTTAAACAAGCACCCCGAGCTTGGTATGAGCGGTTGTCGACATTTCTAATTGAAAAAGGTTTTGTAAGAGGACAAATAGACCCTACACTATTTCTACGAAGAGATGGTGACGATATATTCATAGCCCAAGTGTATGTCGATGACATAATTTGTGGCTCAAACAATAAGGGCTATTTGAATGAATTTATTGGCCACATGGAGAGTGAATTTGAGATAAGTCTAGTGGGAGAGTTGACTTTCTTCCTTGGACTCAAAATCAAACAAACCCGAGATGAGATCCATGTGCACCAATCAAAGTACACTCAAGAGATGCTCCGTAAATTTAACATGAGTGATTCTAAAGAGGTAACCACTCCCATGGCTACAAACACACGATTAGACAATGATGAGAGTGGTAAACCTGTTGACTTAACTCAATATCGGAGCATGATAGGTAGTTTGCTATACCTCACAGCTAGTCGACCTGATATACTTTTTGCTGTGGGTATGTGCCCTAGGTATCAAGTATATGCCAAGGAATCTCATTTGATTGCTGTCAAGAGAGTTTTGAGATACCTTAAGGCTACAATTGGAGTTGGTCTTTAGTACCCCCGTACCGAATCATTTGACATAATTGGCTACACCGATTCCGACTATGCTGGGTGCAAGTTGGATCGGAAGAGCACGAGTGGGGGTTTTCGATTTTTAGGTTCATCATTAGTTAGTTGGTCAAGTCGGAAGCAACATTGTGTTGCTCTCTCCACGACCGAGGCTGAATATATTGCCATGGGAGAGAGTGTATCACAATTGTTGTGGATGATTCATACACTAGAGGACTATGGATTAAGCTACAAGGGTGTGCAAGTGTTGTGTGACAACATTAGCACAATAAACCTAACCAAGAATCTAGTCCATCATTCTAGGACCAAGCATATTGAAGTGCGTTACCACTTTATTAGAGATCATGTTGCTAGAGGAGATATTGTACTCTCACATGTAGAGTCCAAATCGAACCTAGCGGACATTTTCACTAAAACACTCCCCGAGAATGAGTTTAGCTTCTTACGAAGGGAATTGGGAATGTGTAGCGCTTCATAGGATTAAAAAGCATTCAAAACCCTTCATGATCAATTCGAATTGTTGGGAACAATTTTTGGGCAACTTGGGGACATCTCACACAAACTATAAGGTTTAACAAAATGTTTTTGTTTGCTAGAAATGGGGTGAGATGTTAGGATCAACCTAATTCCTCAAAATGTCAATGCATCCCTTGAAAAATTAGGTTGACAAGATAACAATCATTAAGTTGACCAAGTATGGGGAAAACTAATGCATAACATATGTGTATTTGGCTCCATGATCATACTTGGACATTCCAATCAAGGAAACTTGATTGGAGATTTATTTTGATACAAACTTGGTTAAACATTGAATGGATGTTTATGATTGAATTTGACTCCACTTAGTTGGAGCAAATTGATTCGCTAAACCCATAAGGACCTTTGATCCTTATTCAGGGATTAATTAGAGTCAAGGAAACCCCTCTAAGGTCGATAATCTTCCATCAAATCGTATCAAAATTCATAGGAAGTCTGAAACTGAAGTTTCAGACTCGTATCAGGAAATCTCTAATACCTGATTGGTCCACAGACCAATCAGACATAGGTTGATCGGTCCACAGACTGATCAGGAGTTGGCCTGATCGGTCCAATCGACTAATCCAGCTATTTCGAGAGAAATTGTCAAAACATTCTGTGTTCGCCTGGATCGGTCCCCAGACCGATCTGGCCTCCTGTGGTGATTGGTCCACCGACCGATCAGGAGGGTCACAGAAAATCTCACGAACCTACTGTTCGCTCCCTGATCGATCAGCAGATCGATCAGGGGCTTGCCTGATCGGTCGCCCGACCAATCAAGACCAAGCCAGACCGATCAGACTGGAGCCTGATCGGTCAGGGCATTCCAGGATCGAACGGTCGATCGTTCAATCGCAATAAATTTCGGTTGGTGGATCGGTCCACCATCCTATTAACTCTCGATTCTCCTCATCTTCAACCCTAGCCGACCAAAACCCTCACCCTTTTCTTGTTCCTGCAAGTTCTTGCTATCCCCTTCTTCCTCTTCCTTTCTACGCGGGTTCGGCGAACCCTTCCTTCGGCGAGATCTGTGATCTTTGGAGGTCAAGTGCTTGCAATTTCTCTCTATGCCGGCAAGCTTCTGAGTTATTTTCTTTGCTCAAGCTGCGCAAGGTCCTGGAGGATCTGCGTACTCTTTGCACGAGCTACAGCTTGGTCTACATTTCTCCTTCTTGCTCAAGATCTCTTCTTCAAACTGTCTAGATCGTGTTCACCCAGTCGCATGGCACCTAAGTAAGATTCCTCTACTTTCACCTTGTTGATTATTTCAAATATCTTAATTCTTGGTGAACTAACCTTGATATTTGATGTTGTGATTTATTTTGCTATGTGCCATTACCGTGACCTTGCCATGACCCTTATCCTTATTGGTTAAACCTATTTTCATTTGCTCATTTTCTGGTATGATTAATTTGATCACTGCCTTAAACTTCAAATCCTTGTGCCGTGACTTGGTCCATTCAATTTGTCACCGTGACCCAATGATTGCACCCTTTAGAAAGTCGTCCAAGGGAAAAGAACCCGTTGAGGGTAGCTCGAAGGGCAAAGCCCCTTCATCATCCGCACCCTCTCGAAGGCCTCAACCTTCTTCGAGTTCCCGATTCCCTAACGCTGCTTTTGAGCAAGCGTTTCAACCCTGAACTTTCATGCTCCTACCGTGTAGGTCTATAGATAGACCTTTCTTGTCTGAACATTGTCCCTCTATCATCGAGGTGATTGACTTCTATAACCTCGAACTCTTTCTTTCCCTTGAGCGGACAATCAACTATGACCTTGTCTCTGAATTCTACAATAATCTGCAACAAGGTCCACAGGGAGGCTTTGACTTCACGACCCGGGTAGCCAAGAGAAATCTTGACTTTCCCTATGATGTCTTGGCGGAGTATCTTTGCGGTCGACGATCGCCTAACTTCTATTCCATCTACCCAGAGATTCCTGACCCCTTACTGCCTCCATTTGAGGGCGTCACCCTTGATGGCATTTACGAGCACTTCTTTGGCCATCCCAGACCAGCTGGCATCGATGAGTTAGGGCCTGATTTTCCTACCTTTGCTGTCGTTCGACTTTCTCCTATTGATTACATTCTTTTCAAGATAATCACCAACTGCATTCTGCCGATCACCTCCAAACTCCTGACTGAGATTCGTCCTTATCACTGTTTGATGCTCTATGGCATGCACCGCCACCTAGATTTTGACATTATTGAGAGCATCTTTTAGTCGATCATATCTTATAGAGAGCCCAGTCGCCGCACTATCTACATGCCTTTCGGTCACATCATTGATAACTAGCATTTTGACGGATAAATTTTGTGCAATTAGTGAGGGAATTTGAGGCTTTGGGGTGTATTTGTTTATGAAATGACGCATAATTATGAATAGGATGTATTTTCATTGGTTAATTAATTTTCTTGCATTTTCACACTCATATTTCATTCTATTGAACTTTTGGGACAGCTTGTGCATCATCGGATCAAAAGGGCACATCCGGGGCGAAGATTGATCCATAAAGAACGACATCAGACTCAAAATTTCATTCTGTTGGAGCCCTGATTGGTCACCAGACCAATCAGGGGAGCTCTGATTGGTCACCAGACCAATCAGGGGGAGGCCTGAATGGTCACCAGACCAATCAGGGAAGGCCTGATCAGTCCAGTGACCAATCAGGAGCAAATGGCACAGAAGAACTCAGAATTTTAGCTACTGATCAAATCTTGATCGGTCCCCAGACCGATCAAGGGTCATCCAGTTCGATCAGAGAGCTTCCAGACCGATCAGTAGCTGTCCAGATGCGATCGGATGCGTTGGTCATCACAACCCTCCACTTGGATCTGGCAACGACGATTGATGGAGCTTCATTGCAAGTGATCTCAGCCACTCATCAGAGGAAATCAAGGGTGGAAAGGAAGAGTAGAAAAGAGGATAAGGGCAGCCAAGGGAGGGGATCACGCCATCACATCTCTTACCCGACGCCCCTCTTCTCCATCGATCCCCACCTCCGGCTTCTCCATCTCATCCGGATCGCATCTCTCACCCGCGACATCTTCCTCGCCACCCCCTCCGGCCGACGATCTCTTCCTTCTTCTTCTCTTCACAATCGCCGGCCGGAGCTCACTCTTCCTCATCTCTTCTCCACCACAGACCCGAACTCATCCATCCCTACGGGCGAACCCTAGATCCACTCTCCATCTCCACTCCTTCGAGCCACCACTTATCTTCTTCCTCTTTTCTTCATCTGCGAACCCTAGCCACTCCTCCATCCTTCATCCGAAGCTTCAGCCGGCAGCCACCTCTTCACAGCTGCTTTTCTCTTCATCAATTTCGGTAGCTCCTCCATGCTTCATCAGATTCAACAACCACATTAGGCAGCAACAGCTTTCAGATCCGAACAGCAATTTCCCCTTTTCCTTTGATGTTTTGGTGTGAACATTTGATCTCGTTTGATGTTTGGATTGATGGATGAATGCTTGTATTGATGCTTGATTCCCCATGTTTGGATTGCACGTACTGTGATTGAATTCTTTCATGCCTACCATATGTTTGATGAATTGTCTCTTCCATTAGTTGGATTCTAATTTGAATTTTCCTTATCTTAGATTCTTGCAATGTTTTTGATCGCTTTATGCTTTCTTATAGTTGTCTTTGAGTTTGATGCAATTAGGTTAGGTTTCATTTGTGCTCTAGTTCCCTAAATGCTTACTTTAGGTTGCTTTTCGTTTCCTTGCAAGTCTAGGTTAGATTAGATTAGATCCTTTTTACTTGCATTGTCTTTCATTAATTAGGATTAGATTTTATACGTGCTCTGCTGTTTCATTTCATAGTCTTAGTCTTCAAATCCAAACCCCAGTTTAATATCCAAAATCCAAAAGCAATAACTTGGAATCCTAGGATTATTGACCTATCATTACATTCCTTGAGAGAGACGACTCGAGTTACTCTATACTACATTAGTTTAAAGAGTTCGATATTTTAATTGTATTTGAAACCATAACACGACTAAAACGGTTATCAGTCATCACTGACTGACTTCAGTTAGTTGGTGTTGATGTGACTAAGGGCAGGACAGTGCCCATGGTTAGACAGGATTGCCGATTGGGCAGATGTGTGTTTGCCAAATCTGGCATCGTTGTCGGGTCGGACGATCAGAGTCTTGTTTGGAAGGACGAGCGAGGTCTAGGTGAGCTTCCTCGGGGGGCACATGTTCAGGTACCAGCAGCTCCGGCTGCACATCACGAGGCGCCCGCCGCAACAACTGCCTATGAGTTCGAGCCAGATCCCGACATCCGCTGGCAAGTTTCGGAGCTAGAGCTGA
Source organism: Boesenbergia rotunda (assembly GCA_024364735.1). Taxonomy (NCBI): domain Eukaryota; kingdom Viridiplantae; phylum Streptophyta; class Magnoliopsida; order Zingiberales; family Zingiberaceae; genus Boesenbergia; species Boesenbergia rotunda. The sequence continues at coordinate 214,800 of JAGFNQ010007429.1, read as the reverse complement.
CGATGCAGCGCGAGTTTCATATCTCCGAGATCTAGCGACAGGAGGCCCAGTCGACCTTTAGCTCTTTTGATTGCAGGATATTGGCGATAGAGTCCAACGTTTCTGGAGTCCGCTCCCAGCAGCAGACCTGGTACGAGGAGTGGCGCTAGCATACATTTCCTGGAGCTGCACCATGCAGCAGTACTGCACCGGGGTCCTTCATACCTGACGATGACACGACTGATGACCCCATGCAGGCCGATGACCCCCCAGTCGACGCTTGATTTGATTATACTCTGATCTTGTTTTCCTGATTGGTGATTTGACTGTTTTGCATATTATGACTTGGCGATGTAGTTGACTATACTTTGATGCATTGATATGTATCTAACTCTTTGTCTGGTTTCGATTTATGTTGTGCTTGACTCTTTGGCTATGTTTTATGCTAGGTTTATCTGACTGATTTTTGCTTATGATTCATCCATTGGATTATTTGCCTACCTTATGCTAGTTTATTGCTATTCCATGTTCATATGATGCATGTGATTGCTATATTCTGCTTTATCATTATCACATGGTTTCATATGCTTTCAAAATTCAATTCTATCCTTTGTTGTTTTGGGAGAACCCCTAGGTTTGAGGGGGAGGGAATTTTAAACTTAACAACCCATCTACACCCTTTTCAGTGTTTGACAAAGGGGGAGAGTGAGATTGGTTAAATTTAGGACTATTACGAGTTTAATGATTGTAGGGGGAGGATCCTGATTCTCCTACGATTCTGAAATTTGAGATAATTGAATTCAAATTTCTAAACTTAAAATCGGGTTGTCAAACAACAAAAAGGGGGAGATTGTTGATGCAGTCTGACCCTGATTGTTATTTTGGTGTTGACATCGATTTTAGTTTAGGTTAATGAGATGATTGAGATTAAGTCCTGATCGGGGACTAAGTGAAGTGGAAAAGACCTAGTGGGACTAGGCATACCTAGTGGGACTAGGTTGATGGAAACCCTGACTTGGAGGGCCAGGTCCTAGCTTGGAGAGCTAGGTTGATGAAATCCTGACTTGGAGGGTCAGGTCCTATCTTGGAGAGCTAGGTTGATGAAATCCTGGCTTGGAGGGTCAGGTCCTAGCTTGGAGAGCTAGGTTGATGAAACCCTGGCTTGGAGGGTCAGGTCCTAGCTTGGAGAGCTAGGTTGATGAAATCCTGGCTTGGAGGGTCAGGTCCTAGCTTGGAGAGCTAGGTTGATGAAATCCTAGCTTGGAGGGTCATGTCCAAGCTTGGAGGGATAGGTTGAAGTCCCTGTGAGTGAAACTGGGCACGGTGTCTTGGTCCGGGGGACTAAGAACGAGTCAGAGAAGGGCTGAAGGCTTGTTCTCGTGACTTAGTGTGGATTTGACCTTGCCTGGATCGGTCTGGTGACTGATCAGGGAAGTTGGCACGGAGTTCCCTCATGGATCGGTCTGGTGACCGATCCAGCTATGTCTGATCGGTCTGGTGACCGATCAGAGAGCATACAGTGAGTTTGGGAAGCCTACTGATCGGCTCCTGATCGGTCTAGTGATCGATCAGGGATACTATTTAGATCGTTCTCATGAATGATCAAATGTCACGAGTTCCTCACTACGACCAATCAGGCTGGAGCCTGTTCGATCAGAGAGTGGCCTGATTGGTCACCAGTCTGATCAGGCCACACCCTGATCAGTCTGGGGACCGATTAGGAGGTTTGGACTGCGAAGCTGGGAAATCACTCTGAGAAGGGGTGGATCGATTTGGTGATCGATCCACGACTTGGGAACGGTCTGGTGACCGATCACTAAGAAGTCGCAATTTCTAATTACACGTTGGGGACCAATCAGGTTGGATCCTGATCGGTCTGAGCCCATCCTGATCGGTCTGGTGACCGATTAGAAGTCACCCTGATCAGTCTAGTGACCGATCAGTAGCTGACAGCTTTATTTCAAAAGCGGTGTCAGACGTCTGATTGCGTTCCGATTTCGTTCTGATTTTCTCTGCTATCACTGATGTAACCTTGATTTCATTTCCTAAACCTCTGATTAAGTATGTAGGTGACAGGGATGGATTCAAACACTCAAGGAGGGTCAATGGGAGTCTTTCCTTGGAGCAGGTTTGTTTGTTTCTTCTTCTCAGGTCACAACGGATGGCGTGAGCTTGCAACGGCAGGAAGCTGACGAGCTGACCTGGGCTTGGTTGGAGGTTCAGTGAGTCCAGAGGTGGTCAGGATAGCTGAGGCTGTTGCAGAGAAGCTGGTGAGCAGCTAGGAGCTGCAGAGGTGCGCCTGGGACCTGGGATCAGTGAGCAGAGACTTAAGAGCTTGGTGGCTAAGATGTCTCTACAACGATTCTGGATTCAAACTGTTCTTGGGGCTACAACTCTTGAGGGCTTGCGACAACTTTGATCCATCTCTTGTGCAAGCAACTGTGAATCTTGAGCAACCTTCTGATACTTGAGCACTTGGAAGAAACAAGGAGCTTGGCGAGTCCATCGGCAAGAAGACACGAAGGGCAGGGTGTTCTTGCGTGAGATCTGTGCTGGGTGGAGCTCGGTGAGGAGTTCGCTTGTGTTCTTGCTGTTCTAAGTGCTCTGTAAGATCCCTTCTTGTGTTTCATTGTGCTTAATACTTTATTCCTGTTGAAACGCTATGGAGAGGTTACTCCACCGAGAAGGAGGTTGCATTTTATCCGGATTTTCCGGGGCTTGATCTGCTGACGATCAAGGGATCTCCTACCTTAAGGGCACGCCAAGGAGTAGGGGCATGTTATCCCCGAACCTTGTATATCCTCTTTGTTAGTGTTTTGTGCTTGTGCTTAGTTTAGGGTTTAGTTACTGCATCTCTGTTCTGTATTGCTTCCGCTGTGTTACTAACCCTAAGTGCAGAATCTGTCAAAGTGAAAGAGAATTTCGTGTCTGGCTATATTCACCCCCCCTCTCTAGCCATCCAAGTTCCAACAAACCTAACTTAAACCCTTTGCCCAAACATCAAAACACATGGTCACTCAGGACCATAGATTGCTCCAACACAATTTAGATACCGAAAATTCATCAAGATGAAGTTGGCATTCTCAAATCTTAGCCGGGCGGCCTCGGAACGAAACCGAGGCGACGTAGGATCAGTAGGAGGTTGTCGGGAAGTTCCCTCACCAACCCTACGTTTTCCCCTAGTCCTAAAATGTAAATGCCATATGCATGTACCAAGAGGACACGATCAAGAGAAAAATAAGGTAAACATGCAAAATATGGAAGGTTAGTCACAAATCATAGTATTAACCAGAAAGACGAAGTGAACAACCCGTTACCTTCGCTCTATTCACTGCATGGAAGAAGATAGGCTACATTGACTCAAGGAGGGCTCCTCTTTGCTCTAGCTTTGGATCTGAAGGTGGAGAAAGGATAGGGAAGAGATTCCAAGGATTTTGGAACCCATAGAGTGACTGGAGAAGACAAAGGAGAGGAGAGGCGACAAGGGGTGGCGCTGAAATCTTAGGTTCGGCCGCCCCTGCGCGGGCAATTCTTTTACAGAGTCGTGACATCAGTCGACTGGTACATGAGTCAGCCGACTGATGAAGGGAACAAAATTATCAGTTGATTGAAAAATGACCAGTCGACTGATACATCGAAGACCCTAGTTTTTGGACAAGACTGTACTAGTCGACTGAGATAGGTCCCAGTCGACTAGTTTTCTGAAATCAGCTTCCCTGCCGAATTTCAGAAATGCATGAAAAGTTCCAGAAAATTTGAAAAATCATAAAATTTTGCAAATATATATATTTTGATATCCTCTAATATGGAAACATATGTTTTCATCAAAAGTCAAAATATTTTTGAATTTCTTTGATCAAACCTCAAAATATTGAAACACACTCAAGTTATGTATCTACTTTAAAACCTAATTTTAAAATCGTATATTTTTCAAATCTATACCACCATAAGTAGAACATATAATGGTTTTCAAAACTTTTAAAATAGCTAACTATAATCTATGGGTAAGATGTTCATTAATTTAACATTTACTTTCCCCATATTTGGTATATGATTACTAAAGTGATACATCTAATAACTTATCAAAATGCCATAATCATAAGTGAATTATTTGTATCATCCTAACATCTCATATGCATAAATACAATCATAAATCAAGACAATATAAGATAAAATGAGAAAATACACAAGCAAGGTCTCCTAGGGTTTTTTGTGAGATATGTTGAAGTACTATCTTAATATTAAATCACACAAAACTAAAGGTATACTTCTACAAAGCACATACCAAGTCCTCTCCTTAGAGAGATGAACTCCGCTTCGGGTAGAAGCTTAGTAATTATGTCGGTAAGGTTAGATTTTGATTCAACATAATGTAATTCAATGGTACCTCTGTTGAGGCAATCGACCCTAGAATGATCGGAAAGATTATGGTTTTGATGTGTGTGTGTGAATATGTTTAAGGTTAGGGTATTGTGTTGTATTTGATATATGTGAGTGAGTTTATAGGACTTAGAGAATCACACATGGAGAACATATCCGAGGGACGAGAGCCGAGGGAGGTGGACTCCAAGGGCAAGCCGGGAAGAGGACTTCAAGGGCACACGTGAAGGGTGGCATGGAGGCAAGCCAAGGGAAGGCTTGTGTGCGCATCCGAGGGAGGATAGCCAGAGAAAGAAGACTTCAAGGGGCAAGCCAAGGGAGCAAACCTGAAGGCACACGTGAAGGAGAGTGTTCGGAGTGGTTGTAAGTGAGTGGAGAGGCTGGGCAGTCGACTGGCCAAAGGGTAGTCGACTGCGAAGACTCACAGAAAGTTTTCAGCCTCGGACCAGTCGACTGCCCCAGGGGCAGTCGAGTGGTCATCCCCGAAAACTAACCGTTGGCTAGCAATTAATGCTAGGCCAGTCAACTACTCCAGAGGCAGTCGACTAGTGTGGAGCTGGACAGCTTGCGAAGTTGTTCTGTTCTCTTATAAAAAGGGGACTTTTCCACACATGAACGGTACGGTTTTTCACTGTAACGAAGTGATGCTCGTGCAAAGAGTCCTCTGATCTTCCTCTTGCTCTTCATCGCATTATGTAAATAGGAAGAAGATGCTTTTGTAAAAGTTTCTCCACCTTGAAGGTGACTTTTCATAGTGGAGGTGGAGTACTCGTGTGGATCCATAGATTAGTCATCCTTCAGGGTGGATACCAAGTAAATCCTTGTGTTAGCATTGTTCTTATTGCGTTTCATTATATTTTTGTATTGCGCTAACAATCTTGTAGAGATTTCTAAAAAGTGCTATTCACCCCCCCCTCTAGCAACGCATGCGATCTAACAATTGATATCAGAGCTGGTTCTCTTCGGGAGAACTCACCGTCGATCGGAGTACAAGAAAATGGCGTTCCAAGAGGGTTACAACACTGCAAGGCCTCCATTCTTCGATGGGAACGATTTCGCCTACTGGAAAGGTAGAATGCAATATTACTTGATGAATGATATTGAAAACTGGATAAGTGTTGCAGATGGATTTGATGCACCTGTCGACAAAAGAGGAGAGCCACTGCCTATGAGAACATGGTCGAAGGAAGTTATGAAGAAGACGCAAGCCAACGCAAAGGCCACCACCACGCTTCAATGCTGGCACTCAAAGGAACAACTCAACAAGGTGGGGTCGTTCAAGAGCACCAAAGAATTATGGGAGAAACTCGTTGAACTCAATGAAGGGTCCAACGAGTCAAGAAGGGCAAAGAAGTATATACTCATTGCCCAACTACAGTCACTTTCCATAAAGACCAACGAGACGGTTAGCCAATTGCATGGAAGGGTAAAGGAGATTATCAACGAACTTCATGTGATTGGGGAGAAAGTGGAAAACTGGGATCTCGTAAGGTACGTTCTACAATCCTTCCCGAGAACAACATTGTGGGCATCAATGGTTGATGCCTACAAAGTATCAAGGGATTTATCTATAGTTAAATTAGATGATTTATTTTGTGAATTTGAATTACATGAGCAAGCTAATGTTTCTTCCAAAGAGAAAGGTGTAGCTTTCGTTGCAGAAAAGGAGAAGAAAAAGAAGAAGGAGATGAAGAAGGTGATCTACTCCTCTTCAACTGACTCGGAGGAGTCCAGTGCCTCTATGGATAGCGACCAAGAGGCCTTCATGGAAAGAAAAATGCGTAGGACTTTCAAAAGTTTTTCTAACAAATCTTATGCTAGGAAAGGATCCAAGAATAAGAGCAAGGCAAAAGACATCATCTGCTACAACTGCCACCAAGAGGGACACATGAAGAATGAGTGTCCCCAACTAAAGAGAAGAGAAGAAAAGAAGAGAGGCGGCAAGAAGATATCAAAGGGAAAGGAGAAGAGTGCCACCAACCTCAAGGCTACTTGGGATGATCCATCATCCTCGGAGGAGGAAGAGGAGCAAGTGTCCCACTTTGCGCTTATGGGAGTGGACCACATGGAGTAATCGGACGATGAGAGAAGCTCAAGTAGTGAAGAAGAAAGCGGCTCATCATCATCATCATCATCCGAATCAGAGGCGTCGGTAAGTGAGGTATATAGCTTACCCTCTTCTACTTTGGTTAAGATTATTTCTAGTACGAACATGGATTTAGCTAGAGCTAGGAGAAAAATTAAGGACTTAAAGGATGAAATTGCCATGCTTAGAGTAGAATCTACAAATCTTAAGGAAGATTTGCATGCTTTTTCTACCATGTCACATGATACATGCTTTGAAAATGAAAATAAGGAACTAAGGAAAAAGGTAGAAGACCTAACCAAGGCACTTAGAAAGTTTCAAGTGGGCTCTAGTAACCTTGACATGATAATTAACAGTCAAAGAGTTGTTTATAACAAGGTCGGGTTAGGATATAGGCCAAAGACTAAGGAGCTAGCATTTATCTCACTTATGGGTGGAAATGGTGCATCTAGGAGACAAGGGGTTAAGGGAAACATCAAGAAGGCTTAGGTACCAAAGAAATTTTTAAATGATGCTTGTGGAACAAAAATTTGGGTACCAAAAGAGTGTGTTTTCCATGTTGTATAGGTGAAGGTGAAGGAGGCCTCAAACATGTGGATAGTAGATAGTGGGTGCTCAAGACATATGACCGGAGATGTGAGCAAGTTCACCACTATAAGCTACCTAAGAGAAGGGACGGTTTCCTTTGGAAATAGTGGGAAACTCAAAATAATTGGTAGGGGCACCATTGAGGAATCTCCTACAATCTCTATCCACAAAGTAATTTTAATTAAAGATATGAAATTTAATTTACTTAGTGTAAGTCAATTGTGTGATGCGGGCTATAGGGTAGAGTTTCTTTCTAAGAAATGTCTAATTAAACAAAATGGATCGGAAAATGTCATGCTAGAAGGGTATAGGGAGGCTAACCTTTATTATCTTGATCTTGCTTATACTTCTAACAATTTGCCTAAGTGTCTCATGTCTAAAGAAGAAGAAGGGTGGTTGTGGCACCGAAGACTTGGGCACACCAACATGAGGAGCATTGCAAGAGTGGCCAAGGAAGAGTTGGTGAAGGGGCTACCTATGATCAAGTATGAGAAGACCAAAATGTGTGATGCATGCCAAGAGGGTAAGCAATCAAAATCATCACACAAAGGTAAAACACTAACTAGTACTACTTTGCCTTTAGAGCTTTTGCATATTGATCTTTTTTATTGTCATAGTACTCCCTCACTAGTAGGGAGTAAGTATTGTTTAGTTATAGTAGATGATTTTTCTAGATTCACTTGGGTGTTCTTTATGAAACATAAGGATGATACCTTAGAGATTTTCATAGGCTTTAGTAAGAGGGTTGAAAATGAAAAACACCTCAAAATTAACCGAATTAGGAGTGACCATGGTGGGGAGTTCCAAAACTCAAACTTCTCATAATTTTGTGTAGAAAATGGGTATAAGCCTGAATTTTCATGCCCAAGGACTCCTCAACAAAATGGTGTAGTAGAGAGGAGAAAAATAGCCCTACAAGAAGCTGCTAGGACTATGCTTAATGCATATTCCTGTAACGCCCGCTTTTTTTTTTCATAAAGCGGCGTTACGTTAACATACTTAAGGCATGTAAACATCATAAGGCAGCGGAATAACTTTAACCTATACATGCCCTAATAACATTCTTAACATAATGACATAGGAACCATGGCATATTGACTTCATACTTAAACATCATATCATGTCATATCATGTCATACTTAACATCATATCATAGAGTTCCATAATTCATTATTCAAGCGTATAAGTGACCATAGTAAAGTTCTAGCATAAGCGATAAACATAGAGTTTCCTGGGCCAAGTCACTACCACACACATGCGTTCTCGCCCTCCTGCTGCTTCCATCATTGTCCCCTTGAATGATCTGCGGTATAAGGAAATAAGACTATAAGCACATAGGCTTAGTAAGACTCTTTCCTACTCACAAAAACCATTCATCATCTCATAATGAGCACAGGAAACATTAACATACTTGGTGCTCTACTTAGAACATAACATCTTAAATCACTTATCATATACATAGCATGGCATGAACATAAACATAAGTGAACATTCCTCGCATGGCATAAGACATGGCATAATCGTAAACATAGTAAACATTCTAAGCATGACATAATACGTGGCATGAACATAACATAAGAACATTCTAAACATGGCATACTATATGGCATAAGCATAAACATACTCAACGTTCCTAGCATGGCATAATTCATGGTAAACATGGCATACTACATGACATAATTCATGGTATAAATATAACATCCTAAACATTCTTGACATGGCATAATACATGGTATAAACATGTCCATAAGGTGTAAAACAACCTGTATGGCCTAAACATAAGGATACTTCCTATCATAGCATATGAACATCTTCTTAACATAATCATGGCATAGATCATTATTTTCATGCATATTTCTTAACATGAAGTGTAAGCATAAAATCTTATCAACATAGCATAATGCATAACATGAATGAATGCATGAGTGGAATGCATATACATAAGGATGCTTAACTTTTAGAAACATATTTTTAAAATTCTTTAAACATAATCATCATATCATTGGGGTCCCCGGCTTGTACCACATACATACATCATAAGCGCGCATCCCTAGTAAGTCCGAGGTAGCGAGCCCCGACCTACTAGGGTAAGGACAGCATAGTCGGTAGTCCCCGAACCGAGGCGTTCTTAAGAAGCCCATCCCTGTTGCACAGCTCCGGTAGTGCCAGAACCGTGGACAGCATAGTCAGTAGTCCAGAACCGGGGCGTTCTTAAGGTGCCCATCCCTTGGACCCATACTTCGGTCCGGTACAAACCCATTCATAAAGTAAAATACTTTACATGCTTCATCATTTATAAGACATTCATGGCATCTTTAACATAGCATAACTTGTTACGGCTCGGCCCGTCTACCGGCCCATTTACCGGTCCTCACGACCGTCGTACCGTCGACCATCGACCGTGCCGTTTAGCATATTTATGCCTTAAAGACATAAGCATCATCTTTCATTCATAACATGGCATGCATCTTCTTTCGTCAACATGGCATGCATCATCATTCATAAAACATGACATTCATCTTCCTACATAAACATGGCATTCATCTTCCTACATAAACATGGCATGCATACCTACACATCATTCCTATTCCTAGTACTTGCATGATCATAACATAGAAGGTACGATTGCATTGAACTTGACATGTTTTCATAGATATTTATCCTACTACATAGGGCTTGTATAATCATGATACATAAGGTAACCATTGCATTTCTTGCCTAAGCATGATATCTATCTTAAGCATACATGGTAGGATTTCCATAGCATTCTACCTACCATTCAAATACATGGCATAAAACCTAAGACATACATAATAATCCCTATTAAGCATGGCATCCAATCATAAACATAAAACATAGTGCTTAAACATTAGGGTTATGGTAAACATGATTTCTACCACATGCTGGATCCTATACATATAAATACTTTATGGTAAGCATGAACCATCATTCTTTGAACCCTAACTCCACCCCAAACCCTAGATACATGGCTTGGCCGAAACCTATAGGTGGAGTTCCATCAATCCCATAACATGTACAATAGCATAAGGTAAAGGAACAACTATACATCATCTATGAAACCATAGGAAGTCATTGGGGCTCATGATTAGGGTTAACCTTAACCTTTAGTCCACCTTCCTAGGGCTGGCCGAAACTTATAAGGCCATGGGGGCATGGAAAAATTCCATTAAAATCCCCAACCAATCCTTAACCATCAATTATATCTTACCATAGGGCACTTGGGGCCCTTACTTGAAATAAATCCTAACTTTTACCCTATTGACCCATCTTGGCCGAAACTCATAGGGTCTCTAGGCCATGTGAAAATTCACATAAATCACCCTCCATCTCCCTTATATCATGATAATACATAAAACATATACTTGAAGTTTAAGACCCAACCCTACCCATGGGTCCTTGAAGTTGGCCGAAACTTATAGGGTCTCTAGGGTACCCCAAAAATTCTCAAAAATTATATTAAATCTCTAAACATCATAAGGGCACATTAGACAACATGATTTTGATTTTTATCATCATTATAGACCAAGAACCCATGGGGTCGAAACCTATAAGGTTAGGTTCATGGGTTTCCTTTGGTTTTTCCAACATAAACATCACTTACAAAACTTTCATATCATTTTAATCTTTAAGAAAAGCCATTATACCACAGGTGAGGGAGTCTTACCTTGGTTGATCTTGATTATAAACCTTAGATTTGAGAGAAGGATGGAAATCTTGTTGCCTCTTGACCACCCTTAGCCCTTGTACTCTTGTGAAGACCTTAGATCTTGGAGATGAAGCCTTGGTGGAAGTTTTTCCAAGGGAGAACTCCTCCTTGGGGTTTCGTCTAGAATGAGGAGGGAGGAGGGGAGCAAATGCAATTGATGGAAGGAAGAAAGAAACTCCCAAACCCCCTCTTTATCACCCATTAAGGAGGTAAATGAAGAGTCTCTCCATGACCCTTCATCTTCTTCTAAGCCTTAACCAATCTCCATTTCATTCCCTTATAACATTCCCTTGCTAGATGAGTTGGTTAAAGCATACATGGTTGTACAAGAGGTCCAAGGTTCAATCCTTGGCCCATGCACCTTATTTTTATTTTATTTTTCCTTTTTATTTTCTATTATTTTTCCCAAAATTCCAAAAATTCTCTAAAAATTCCCCCATAATTATGTTAATATTTCTCATTAAAATCCCTTTATATTTATATAAATTTTTAGCTAAAATTCTCTAATAATTATGGTACTAAAAAGCCCATATAAGGCCCATTAGTACTTAACTTCTCAATTTAAATGAGAAAATATGGATTTCTAGGCCAAATTTTATATAAATATTTCTAGGCTCCTCGGAAAATTATCTAGACATGCGCAATATTTTAAGAAAATATTAAGAGAATTTTCCGGGTCGTTACAATTCCCTTCCTAGCTATTTTTGGGCCGAAGCGGTAAATACCGCTTGTTACATTCAAAATCGGGTTTTGAAACATAGGTTCTTAGGCAAAACTTCATTTGAGTTGTGGAATGGGAGAATTCCACAAGTCCACTACTTTAGGGTCTTTGAATGTAAGGTATATATTCTAAATACCAAGGATGACCTAAGGAAATTTGAATCAAAAGCGGATGAGGGAATTTTAGTTGGTTATTCATCCACTAGTAGGGGTTATAGAGTCTACAATAAAAGGACCAAGGTAATTGAGGAGTCCTCAAATGTTGATTTTGATGAATCCACAAATACTTACCCTAGGAAAGCCTCAATTGATAAGGACATAGAGGAATGTCAACCCTTTGCCCAAAGAACCCAAGACTTACATTTGGAGGCAATGATCAAGGGGGAGGGAGAAGTACCCTAGAGGATGAGGATCATGTAGTCAATGAAACCATAACCTCTAGGCCCTTGAGACAACACCAAGATCACCCCATTGACCAAATAATGGGTGATGTCACTCAAGGAGTAAGGACTAGGTCATATTTTAGAGATCAAAGTAGTCAAATTGCTTTAATCTCTCAATTAGAACCTAAGTCTATTGATGAGGCATTAGGTGATGTAGATTGGGTCTTAGCCATGCAAGAAGAGCTAAATCAATTTGAAAGAAGTGAAGTTTGGGAGTTGGTTCCTAGGGCCAATGATTGCACCATTGTGACCACTAGATGGGGCTTTAGGAACAAGCTAGATGATCAAGGCAAGATTACTAGGAGCAAGGCTAGATTGGTAGCTAGGGGGTTTAACCAAGTTGAGGGACTAGACTATGATGAGACCTATGCCCCCGTAGCTAGATTAGAGTCCATTAGAATTCTACTAGCATATGCCGCTCACATGGGATTCACACTTCACCAAATGGATGTGAAGTCAGCATTCCTTAATGGGGTCATTAAGGGAGAGGTCTATGTAGAACAACCCCCGGGTTTGAAGACCCAAATTATCCTAGACATGTTTACAAATTAAGAAAAGCCTTGTATGGATTGAAACAAGCTCCCCGGGCTTGGTATGAAAGACTTTCTTCATTTCTAGTGTCTAAGGGTTTTAGGAGAGGAACAATTGACCCAACTTTGTTCCTAAAATCTACGGATAAGGACATATTTGTTGCCCAAGTGTATGCCAATGATATCATCTTTGGGTCAACAAATAGTGACTTTCTACAAGAGTTCATCAAGTGTATGGAAGATGAATTTGAGATGAGTCTTGTAGGAGAGCTAACTTTCTTTCTAGGACTTCAAGTTAAGCAAACAAACGAAGGGACACATGTATTTCAAACTAAATATGCTAGGGAAATACTAAAGAAATTTGGACTTGAAATTGCTAAGGTAGCATCTACCCCTATAAGAATGAATGTGAAAATGGATAGTGATAGTGAAAGGAAAATGGTAGACTCAAAATAATATCAAAGCATGATTGGTAGCTTATTGTATCTAACCGCTAGTAGACCCGATATACTTTTTGCGGTAGGTATATGTGCAAGGTACCAATCATGTGCCAAAGAGTCCCATTTGGTAGTAGTTAAGAGGATCCTAATGTATGTTAAAGGTACCTGATAATTAGCAATTTGATCGATAAATTTTGTGTCATTAGTGGGGAAATTTGGGGCTCTGGGGTGTATTTGTTTATGAAATGATGCATGATTATTAATAGGATGTATTTTCATTGGTTAATTAATTTTCCTGCATTTTCACACTCATATTTCATTCTATTGGATTTTTGGACAGTTTGTGCATCATCAGATCAAAAAGGGCACATCCGGGGCGAAGATGGATCCATAAAGAACGACATCAAACTCCAATTTCATTCTGTTGGAGACCTGATCGGTCACCAGACCGAACAGAAGGAGATGGCACAAAAGAACTCAGAATTTTAGCTACTGATCAAATCCTGATCGGTCCCCAGACCGATCAGGGAGGTTCCTGATCGGTCCCCAGACCGATCAAGGTCATCCAGTCCGATCAGAGAGCTTCCAGACCGATCAGTAGCTGTCCAGATGCGATCGGATGCGTTGGTCACCACAACCCTCCACTTGGATCTGGCAACGACAATTGATGGAGCTTCATTGCAAGTGATCTCAGCCACTCATCAGAGGAAATCAAGGGTGGAAAGGAGGAGTAGAAAAGGGGATTAGGGCAGCCAAAGAAGGGGATCTCTCTTTTCGGATTACAACAGAAATGCAGGGGAGAGGCGATGGAGGAAGGAAGCTACTGTTCGATCGGTTTCTCAGGCGATTAATAGTTTGGACATACCCTCTTCTTCGACTTCACAGCCTATTCCCTCCTCTACTCCGGCTAAGAAGCAATCAACTTCATAGGAGCAGAGTTTCTTCCACCGGATACTCCAATTCAGCTTTCTTTTCATTGTTCCTTCGTACTTACTTGCTGTAGAACAAGAATTTGCATTTCCCTTTCATTTGTTTTCGAATTCCTGCTATTTTCCTATTTAGAATTGTAATTTCCAGCTTCGTCTCAAAGTTTCTAGCTTAGTTTCCTAGTTCACAGCTTATCTTGGTAGAAATCGTTTTATGTTATCAACCTTTAACCTCTTGAATGCAAGATGCTTGTCGAATTGTTCAAATCACACATGTGTTTGAGGATGAAATCGATTGCCTTCTAGTCAGGAGTTTTGGATGAATCTATTCTGAATTTTCCTGTTTACAAGTGTTCTTTTGATGTCCTCTACATTCAATTAGCTTAGTACTTCAATTCCTAGTAGTTAGGCTATTGGGTGGAGGTTCGTAGCTAAGTTTCATTGTTTTGTTATCCTCAAAAACCCATGAAAACATGTTTGGATTAGCTCATTTTTATTTTTCTGTAATTTACTATTTTTCATAAACTGAAGAAGTGCATGCATCATATTGGGTCCTTGAGAGACGATTCGGTTCAACTCCTACTATATAATAGCTTGAAACGAGGAATTTAATTAAAACCGTAACGTGATTAAAACCGGTTATCAATTTTGGCGGCGTTGCCGAGGATCCTTTTATGATGTTTGTTTATTTTTTGGTCTTGCAATAATTCTGAATTTTCTGGTTAATTCTTGCATCTCACTAATTTTCTCCATTTGGTGTGCAGTGCATGACCAGGTCTTCCTACTCCAGCATAGCTGATTTTGATCCTGAGATAGAAAGGACCTTCCACTCACAGAGGAGAGCTCAGCTAGAGATTTATAGACTGTCTACCAGTAGCGACCCTGTCGGGACCGGGTGCATGTTGACAAGGATACGGGTTCGTAAAATTTTAAATTTTTACGTGCAGCGGAAGAGTTAGCATAAAATAATTTCTCAAATCATTTTAACCACGTATCTAGCATGCAACCTTATGATGTGTGGACATGATCATAAATTAAAACTTTGCGGAAAAGTAAACTAATTTACTTTGTACCTCGCTTAACTCGAAGAAAGGGACGAGATCCAACCGTAGCGTCCCTTGGAAGCTCCGCCTCTATTCGCGTCCACGCCGAGTTCTCTTCGGGATGACTTCGCAAAGTCACGAGTTTTGTGCCGACGAGAACTACTAGATTCTCTAAAGGCACAACTACAAGAACAAGAGAAAAGAATGGAAACTCACCAACAAGAAACGGAATCTAAATTCCGTTAAGAGAGGAGTTGCGATCCGCTTCTTCTTCTTCTTGCTTGGCTTCTCCTTGGTGTATGTAGCTCACGGCAACCACTTGGATTGCATGGAGCGCCGGCCCTAGGTGGGAAGGAAGAAGGAGAATAATAGAGAGAGAGAGAGGGGAGCTAATAATCTCTTGATAACTTGATTAGAATTCAAGGCTTGCCTTTGGTTCCTTTATATAGTAGCCTCTCCCCTGCCAAGTCTCCCCTTTAACAGAATTAACGGAATAAATTTTCATAAGAAATTTATCTTATAAATTTTCTTATGAATTATTCCGTTATGCCTAGTTTTATTATAACTAACTTTATAATAAAACAAATACATCTCTCTTTTTAATTATGGAAAAAAATTTACAAGAAATTTATAAATTTTTCTTATCATGGAAAAATCAATTCATAATTGATTTTATAAAATTAAAATAAACCGATCCATAGTTCATTTTAATTTCCATAAAAAGGAATAAATTTCTACAAATTTCTTTATATAAATTTCTTTATATAGATTTATTTATCCATAATTTTATAAAACAAATCGTGCTTGATTTATTTTATAAAATAAAACAAATAAATTGATTTTCTCTCCTTGTAGTGGCCGGCCAAACCAAAGAGGGTGGGTACCCTCTTTGGCCGGCCACATCAAGCCAAACCCTCGCGAATTAAACTCATTTAATTCGCCCAATAAGCCTTCAAAAGACTTAGCCATTTTAAGCTTCCGATGCGCCTCTGACAAATTCAGATTCGACTTATTTCTCTTGATCGGAAAATCCAATTTTCAACTCGTTTTAAATCCCTCGGATTACTCGTAGTGCGTGTGACTAAATAGGCTTTCGATTTATGTTGGCCGTCTATAATTAACCAATTATAGAACGATCATTAGTGGCACCTAGTAGTACATCATGATCCCCAATTAATCGAAAGATCAACGGTTGACCTCAGATATAATTCTGAAACCCTTCAGCAGCTCTAATGAATCGTACCTCATTCCCTTCACTATCTTATACCTACTTGGTTCAGGACATGGTCTGTGTGTGTCAGTCCCCACTAGGATGACTACGTCACACCTAGCCCAAGTAACGTTCTCTCGTCCTTTGGATTTCTAATTACTCTCATGTATTTAAGAGACTCATACTCTAAACATGACATGCTCTGGCCAGAGGCTTTGAGTAACAATCCGACGATAGGCCTGGGTATACATCTCCTCGCAAGGAGTGGTGAATCCTTTGTAGGCTGTTCAAACATCTTAGGGCACTTCGGCTTATACCCAATCATCCTGGGTCCACACCTCCTTGGAGATGCTTGCTTAAGATGTTAAAGTATAAGTCTCCATGACCAAGATGACTTGAACACCGCAAGTCAAAGGAACATCGCACTTAAGCTGCGGTAAGAACTTCACTGACATGTCTATATGTAGACTACCATGTGAAGTTTTACAGCCAGTCACTCCAATGAACTAGTTCCCTTAACTAGCATTCATGTTTATCTCCGGACATCCCAATGTCACCAGCCAGTGAGAATCAGCTGATTAGAGAATAACCCATGCTAGTCTCAACAGAATTGATAGTGTCCGTGTTTATCAATTCATCGACTAGGGACAATTTCAATATTTCACAATTGCACATGTAGAGATAATCACTAGTTATGAATTCATCACAAATTCTCTCATGCTGTGAATTGTATTGCGGACATTCAGTAAATGAGTTTAAGATCCCAATCAAATACACAAACATGTATACTCAAATAGTGAATTATCATTTATTAAAATAAATGTTTACAATCATAAGGCGATTGCCTTAGGACACTTCTCTCATATTATTAACAGACCCTTTGTCAGAATTCCAGATGGCGAACTATAGAACCATGAGGGAGCTTGCAGCACCAGAGCTGGCCTTTCAGTGCATTCAGTATCCTGAGTTGGAGGTTGATTTTGAGCTACGTTCTGGACTCATTCATCTACTCCCAAAGTTTCATGGCTTAGCTGGTGAGTGTTAGTGATATGAGAGAAGTGTCCAAAGGCAATCACCTTATGATTGTAATCATTTATTTTAATAAATGAATATTCACTATTTGAGTATACATGTTTGTGTAATTTATTGAGATCTTAAACTCATTTACTGAATGTCCGTAATACAATTCACAGCATGAGAGAATTTGTGATGAATTCACAACTAGTGATTATCTCTACATGTGCAATTGTGAAGTATTAAAATTGTCCCTAGTCGATGAATTGATAAATACGGACACTATCAATTCTGTTGAGACTAGCATGGGTTATTCTCTAATCAACTGATTCTCACTAGCTGGTGACATTGAGATGTCCGGAGATAAACATGAATGCTTGTTAAGGGAACTAGTTCATTGGAGTGACTGGTTATAAAACTTCATATGGTAGTCTACATATAGATATGTCAGTGAAGTTCTTACTGCAGCTTAAGTGCGATATTCCTTTGACTTGCGGTGTTCAAGTCATCTTGGTCATGGAGACTTATACTTTGACATCTTAAGCAAGCATCTCCAAGGAGGTGTGGACCCGGGATGATTGGGTATAAGCCGAAGTGCCCGAAGATGTTTGAACAGCCTACAAAGGATTCACCACTCCTTGCGAGGAGATGTATACCCGAGGCCTATCGTCGAATTGTTACTCAAAGCCTCTGGCCAGAGCATGACATGTTCAGAGTATGAATCTCTTAAATACATGAGAGTAATTAGAATCCGTAGGACGAGAAAATGTTACTTGGGCTAGGTGTGACGTAGTCAGCCTAGTGGGGACTGACACACATAGACCATGTCCTGAACCAAGTGGGTATAAGATGGTGAAGGGAATGGGGCACGATTCATTATAGCTGCTGAAGGGTTTCAGAATTGTTTCTGAGGTCAACCGTTGATCTTTCGATTAATTGGGGATCATGATGTACTACTAAGTGCCACTCATGATCGTTCTATAATTGATTAATTATAGACGGCCAACATAAATCGAAAGCTTATTTAGTCACACGCACTACGAGTAATCCGAGGGATTTAAAACGAGTTGAAAATTAGATTTTCCAATCAAGAGAGATTAAGTTTGGTTGAGCCAAACGATAAGTCAAATCTGAATTTTTCAAAGACGCATCGGAAGCATAAAATGGCTAAGTCTTTTGAAGACTTAATAGATTCATTAAATAAGTTAATTTCATTGGGGCGTGGCTTGGATGGGCCGGCCAAAGAGGACCTCTATCCTCTTTAGTTGGCCGGCCACAACAAAGGGAGAGAACCAAGTTTTTGGTTCAATTTATAAAATAAACCAAGTGTGGTTTGTTTTATAAAATTATGGATGATATAAATTTTTTATATAATAAACCAAGGTTTGGTTTATTTTTCATGGAAATTAAAATGAACCATGGATTGGTTTATTTTAAAAAATCAATCATGGGTTGATTTACCATGATAAGGAAATTTATTCCATAAGAGAGAAGAGACTTGATTGATTTATATCATGAATTAAAATATGATTTTAACCATAATATAAAATCAAACTTGGCATGATGGAATAAGTTATTCCATATTTGAGAGGCTTGATGGTTGAGAGGCCACTATATAAAGGACCCAAGGCAAGGCTTGGGGGATAATCATAGATATGAAGGCATAGGCTCTCTCCCTCTCTTTCTCTCCTTCTCTTCTCCCCTTCTTGCCGTGCGCCAACCAGCCCCAAGAAGGAGCACCAGCCGGCCATCCTTTTGTGGTTAGTCTTCTGACTTCTCTCTTAGTTTTTCTCGTCGCGTTCTGAGAGAATCTAGTAGTTCTCGAGAACAAGAAACTCGTGGCTTTGCGAAGTCATCCCGAAGATACTCGGCGTGGACGCAAATAGAGGCGGAGCTTCCAAGGGACGCTTACGGTTGGATCTCGTCCCTTCCTTCGAGTTACGTGAGGTAATACGTAAATTAGTTATGTTCCTACAAAATTTTAAATATATAATCATGTCTACACAAGATAAAATTTTATGCTTAGATGTGTGGTTAAATAATTAGAGAAATTATTTATGCTAAACCTTCCGCTGCACGTAATTAATTTTAAAATTATGAACTCGCATCCATGTCAACATGCACCCGGTCCCAACAGTGAGGACCCCACTAGACATCTCCAGGAGTTTCACATCGTATGCTCCACTATGAAGCCACATGGTATTGGTGAAGAAGACATTAACCTGAGAGCTTTTCCATTTTCACTTATGGATGGAGCAAAGGACTGGTGGTACACCTTACCACATGCTTTGGTTACCTCTTGGGCCGTAAATGAAGAAAGCTTTCTTGGAGAAATTCTTCCCAGCTTCAAGGACTACTGCCATTAGGAAGAGTATCTGTGGGATCCAGCAGATTTCTGGAGAGACACTGTATGAATATTGGAGCGATTCAAGAAACTTTGTTCGGGCTGTCCCCACTATCAGATCAGTGAGCAGTTATTCATTCAATACTTCTATGAGGGACTTCTTCCCATGGATAGAAGTATGGTGGACGCTGCTAGTGGAGGGGCCTTAGTGAACAAGACACCTGAGGAAGCTAGAGAGTTGATTTCTATTATGGCAGCGAATTCTCAACAGTTTGGGAGCCGTCTGTTGGTTCCTAAAGGAGTACATGAGATCACAGGACAAAAAATGGAAGCTCAAGAGGTGAAGGTTAATCTTCAGGATTTGATTTCTCTACTCAGGCAGATGACTCTACTTCAGACTGCTCATCAGCCCTCAGCTCAAGTAGCCCAAACAATGAGGATTTGTGGACTCTGCAGTAGCACCTCTCATCCTACAGATTTATGCCCCCAGGTGCAGGTTGATGATGGATCTTACCATGCAAGTCAAGTGGAGGCAGCAAATGCTTTTCAGTCTAAGCCTCAACCTTTCCAATCTCAACCTTATGGATTCAAGCAGTCTTATGATCCCATGTCCAGCACATACAATCTAGGTTGGAGAGATCATCCTAATCTGAGGTATGGGAACACATCACACCAGCAGCAGCCTTATCAGCCACCACTTCCTGTTGTGCCATCTGCAGTCTCGAGACCGCCAGGATTTTATAGTAGTCCATCTCCACCAAGAGTTCTACCGGTTCAACAACAAAAACCAGAACTTCCACTCACTCTGGAGCCACTCCTCACTCATTTACAGCAATATCAAGAGAGGGATTTTCAGCAGTTGAGCACTCAACTTAGTTCTCAGCTTAGCGCTCAGCTTGGCGCTCAGTTTCAGCAGCAAAATGATAGAAATTTTCAGCAATTCAACACTCAACTTCAACAATATCAGAGTAGGAATGATGCTTCCATTCAGAACATGGAGCGGCAAATTGGACAATTATCTACCACCATCAGTCAGATGCAAGCTCAAGGATCCAGTCAACTATCTTCTCAGTCGATCCCAAACCCTAGGGGGAATGTCAGTGCTATCACACTCCGGAGTGGGCGGGTTACACAGGAGGCTTTTACCCCGCAGATTCCTACAGTACCAGAGGTTGATCTTTCGAGGTCTCAGACGGGAGTAGAGCCAGAGTCACTTCCACTACCAGAGCCACCAATTCAGTTACCTTTCCCCCAGAGGGCAGTTGGTCCAAGGAAAAATGCTGATTCAGAAAAGACACAGGAGCTTCAGGAGCTTATTGACATTTTTAGCAAAGTAGAGGTGAACATTCCCTTGCTCAGAGTGATCAGACACATTCCCAAGTATGCTAAGATTCTAAAGGATCTGTGCACTCACAAGAAGAAGCTGAAAGGGACAGAGTTGGTCAGTATGGGAAAGAATGTCTTAGCTATGATCCAACCAATGCCTCAGAAATGCAAAGACGCAGGGGTTTTCACAGTACCGTGTGTGATTGGAGACTGCATGTTCGAGGATGCTATGCTAGACTTAGGAGCCTCCATCAATGTCATGCCCAAGTCAGTGCTCATCTCTCTAGGCATTGGACCATTACAGCCTACTGGGGTGGTCATTCAGTTGGCTAACCACTGTTTTGCTCATCCAGTTGGAGTCATAGAGGACGTATTGGTTAAAGTCAAGGATTTGATATTCCCAGCTGATTTTTACATCTTAGATATGGAGAAGGACCTAACCTTAAGCTCAGCTCCATTAATTTTGGGACGCCCATTTATGAAGACGGCAAGGACTAAGATCGATGTAAATGTAGGGACACTCACGATGGAGTTTGGGGACACAGTAGTTCAGTTCTCCATCCTTGATGCGATCAGATATCCCACCGAGGATCATTCACTGCTGGGCATTGACGTGTTGGACACACTAGATTCTGAGGAGTCAGATGGCACGGATTCAGATCTAGCCGACACAGAGGATTCAGATGAGGATGATGATGATAGTGGTGGATCAGCTTTAGTCTGTGGCACTATCCAGGTGGATGACGCTGAGGTGTCTGCATTGGAGGCAGGTCCTGAAAAATTATTTCATCAGTCTTGAAACCCTCAAAGCTTGCTTTGAAGCCCCTACTTGAGCACTTGAAGTATGCCTACCTAGGAGTGAACGAGCAGTTACCAGTCATCATTGCTCAGCATCTTGAGCCTGGTCAAGAGAAAAGGCTACTAGATCTTCTACGGATGTGTCAGAGGGCTATTGGGTGGACCATTGCAGATATACCAGGGATTAACTCATCCATTTGCATGCACCGGATTTTCTTAGAGGAGGGTGCAAGGCCGGTGAGACAACCACAGCGCAGACTCAACCCACGTATTCTAGATGTGGTCAAGAAGGAGGTAACCAAGCTACTACAGGCTGGCATTATATATCCTGTCTCCGACAGTCAGTGGGTGAGTCCAGTGCACGTGGTCCCGAAGAAGTCCGATACCACAATGGTGGAGGGCAAGGAGAGTGCCTTGATTCCTGATAGAGTCTAGAGTTCATGGAGAGTATGTATAGACTACCGGAAGCTGAATCATGCTACGAGGAAGGATCACTACCCCTTACCATTCATTGACCAGATGTTGGAGAGGCTTGCTGGTAGATCACACTATTGCTTCTTGGATGGTTTTACTGGATACTTTCAGATTCATATTGCTCCAGAGGATCAAGATAAAATGACTTTCACCTGCCCATTTGGGACTTTTTCATACAGGAGGATGTAGAGTTTCATTTTGATCAGCAATGTAAGGACGCCTTTGATCACTTGAAGGCGGCTCTCACATCAACCCCTATCATTCGGCCCCCAGACTGGAGTTTACCATTTGAACTGATGTGTGATGCATTAGATCATGCCGTGGGAGCAGTGCTCGGCCAAAGGGTGGATGGAGCGTCGCACGCCATTTGTTATGTGTCTCGGACACTGGACTCTGCTCAAGCCAATTATACAACCACTGAAAAGGAGCTTCTAGCCATTGTTTTTGCTTTGGATAAGTTTCGTTCATATCTATTGTGCTCACATATGATTGTTTTTTCTGACCATGCAGCTATTAGGTATCTCTTAAAGAAGCTGGATTCGAAACCAAGAGTGATTCGATGGATGCTTCTGCTTCAAGAATTCGACGTTGAAATACGCGATAGGAGTGGGAAAGAGAACCTAGTAGCTGACCACCTGAGCAGGATTGAGGGGGCGACAGATCCTACACCCATTGCAGATGCATTCACACATGAGCATCTTCTGCAGCTGCAAGGTAATGTGCCATGGTATGCCGATCTTGTCAACTATTTGGTTGCACATGTCTTCCCTACACATTTTTCTAGAGCTCAACGTGATAAATTAACGAGTGATTCTAAGTATTACGTGTGGGATGACCCTTATCTTTGGAAATTTTGTAGCGACCAGGTAGTCAGGATATGTATCCCTGATTGTGAGTTCCAGTCAGTACTTTCATTTTGTCATACACTTGCATGTGGGGGGCATTTTGGTCCTCAACGTACTGCTAGGAAGGTTTTGGATGCAGGTGTTGGGACCGGGTGCATGTTGACATGGATACGAGTTCGTAATTTTAAAATTTAATTACGTGCAGCGGAAGGTTTAGCATAAATAATTTCTCAAATTATTTTAACCACGTATCTAGTATGCAACCTTATGTTGTGGAGACATGATCATACATTTAAAATTTTGCAGAAAGTAAACTAATTTACTTAATACCTCGCGTAACTCGTAGAAAGGGACGAGATCCAACCGTAGCGTCCCTTGGAAGCTCCGCCTCTATTCGTGTCCATGCCGAGTTCTCTTCGGGATAACTTCACAAAGCCACGAGTTTCGTGCCGATAAGAACTACTAGATTCTCCAAAGGCACGACTAGAATATCAAGAGAGAGAGATGGAAAACTAACCACCAAATGAAAAACGGAATCAAGATTCCGGGAGGAAGGAAGGAGTCGCGACCCGCTTCTTCTTCTTCTTCGGCACCTTCTTGGTGGAAGTGGCTCACGGCAACCTAGGGGAACCCTCTAGGGCCGGCGCCCACTAGAGGAGGGAGAGGGAGAGAAGGAGAGGAAGAGAGGCTAGGCAAGAATCCTTGATCTCTTGAAATTGATTTCCAAGCCTTGCCTTTGCACCTTTATATAGTAGCCTCTTTATCGCCAAGTCTCCTTTTAACGGAATAAATTTTTCATAAGAAATTTATCTTATAAATTTTTCTATGAATTATTCCGTTATTCCAAGTTTTATTATAACTTAATTTATAATAAAAACAACCATGTCTCCCCTTTTATTATGGAATAAAATTTACAAGAAATTTATTATATAAATTTTTCTTATCATCGAAAAATCAATTCATAATTGATTTTATAAAATAAAATAAACCAATCCATGGTTCATTTTAATTTCCATAAAAAGAATAAATTTCTATAAATTTCTTTATGTAAATTTCTTTATATAAATTTTTTTATCCATAATTTTATAAAACAAATCACGCTCGATTTATTTTATAATTTAAACCAAACAATTTGGTTTCCCTTTTTATTGTGGCCGGACAAACCAAAGAGGGTGGGGACCCTCTTTGGCCGGCCAAATCCAAGTCGTCGCCTTACGAATTAAATTCATTTAATTCGTCCTATAAGCATTCAAAAGACTTAGCCATTTTAAGCTTCCGATGCATCTCTGATAAATTCAGATTCGACTTATCTCTTTTGATTGGAAAATCCAATTTTCAATTCGTTTTAAATCCCTCGGATTACTCGTAGTGCGTGTGACTAAATAGGCTTTCGATTTATGTTGGTCGTCTATAATCAACCAATTATAGAACGATCATGAGTGGCAGCTAGTAGTACATCATGACCCCCAATTAATCGAAAGATCAACGGTTGACCTCAGAAATAATTCTGAAACCCTTCAGCAGCTATAATGAGTCGTGCCTCATTCCCTTCACCATCTTATACCCACTTGGTTCAGGACACGGTCTATGTGTGTCAGTCCCCACTAGGCTGACTACGTCACACCTAGCCCAAGTAATGTCTTTCTCGTCCAACGGATTCTAATTACTCTCATATTTCTGAGATATTCATACTCAGAACATGTGATGCTCTGGCCAGAGGCTTCGAGTAACAATCCGACTATAGGCCTTGGGTATACGTCTCCTCGCAAGGAGTGGTGAATCCTTTGTAGGCTGTTAAAACATCTTCGGGCACTTCGGCTTATACCCAATCATCCTGGGTCCACACCTCCTTGGAGATGCTTGCTTAAGATGTCAAAATATAAGTCTTCATGACCAAGATGACTTGAACACCGCAAGTCAAAGGAACATCGCACTTAAGCTGCAGTAAGAACTTCATTGACATATCTATATGTAGATTATCATATGAAGTTTTACAGTTAGTCACTCCAATAAACTAGTTCCCTTAACTAGCATTCATGTTTATCTCCGGACATCCCAATGTCACCAGCCAGTGAGAATCAGTTGATTAGAGAATAACCCATGCTAGTCTCAACAGAATTGATAGTGTCCGTATTTATCAATTCATCGACTAGGGACAATTTCAATACTTCACAATTGCACATGTAGAGATAATCACTAGTTGTGAATTCATCACAAATTCTATCATGCTGTGAATTGTATTGCGGACATTCAGTGAATGAGTTTAAGATCTCAATCAAATACACAAACATGTACACTCAAATAGTGAATATTCATTTATTAAAGTAAATGATTACAATCATAAGGCGATTGCATTAGGACACTTCTCTCATATTACTAATAAACTCCCACTTGGCCTAATGTCAATCGCTACGGTATCCAATACCACAGGCTCTAACATGACCCTCAAACTTGATTTGAGGCAAGGCCTTAGTTAAAGGATCCGCTAAATTCCCTTCAGTGGGAATTTTCTCAATTTGTATATCATTCCTACTTATAATCTCTCTAATCAGATGATAGCAGCGAACCACGTGTTTGGATCGCTGATGAGACCTTGGTTCTTTTGCTTGTGCAATAGCTCCATTGTTGTCGCAGTAAATCGGCACTGCTTCATCAATGGTTGGAACCACACCAAGTTCTGAGACAAACTTCTTGATCCAGACTGCTTCTTTTACTGCTTCCGAAGCCGCAATATATTCCGCTTCCGTGGTAGAATCCACTACAGTGTCTTGCTTGGAACTCTTCGAACTTATTGCACCTTCATTCAAAGTAAATACGTATCCAGACTGAGATTTGGAGTCATCCTTATCTGTCTGGAAACTGGCATCTGTATACCCACGTATTACCATATCTCCTTCTCCATATATTTGGAACACATCCTTAGTTCTTCTTAAGTACTTAAGGATTGTCTTGACAGCCGCCCAATGATCTATTCCTGGATCAGACTGGTATCTGCTCGTGACGCTTAGAGCATATGATACATCGAGCCTAGTACATAACATAGCATACATGATAGATCATATTGCGGATGCATAAGGAATCTTATTCATGTAAATCCTCTCGTCTTCTGTGCGCGGACACATATGTTGGTGCAGAATGCACCCAAGTCAAACCTGTGTTTTGATATTGGCAAAATGGTTCAAAAGTTAAGGGTCAGTTGTTGTCTAACAAGTTTCTTGAGTGTACAGGAAAAGCCCTAGCAAAGGAATGCTAGGCACTGGCGAAGGACTGCCAGACAGGAAAAGCCCTAGCAAAGGACTGCTAGGCTCTGGCGAAGGACTGCCAGAATGGACAAACACTAGCGAAGGAATACTAGGCACTGGCGAAGGGCTGCCAGAAGAAAAGACCTAGCGAAGGGCTGCTAGGCACCAAGCGAAGGGCAGCTTGGCAACTCAAGACCTGGCGAAGGACTGCCGGGCAAAAGTCCAACTGGAGGAGCCGGTTGGCACCAGGTAAATTCTCCCGAGAGGAGTAGGTGAGGACGCGTTCCCCTTGAGGGAACATTAGGCGTCGGTTCGACCTAGGGCTCCATTTTGGAGACCAAAGTCAGAACCAAGACAGCTAAGGCTGTATAAACTAACATAATATTTGCTGTTTTGGACTAACCCTGGATGCATGACCGAAGGACTGTGTATCTGCAGCTCAGAGAGCCTCAAAGGAGTGAGGCAGTAGCTGGGCAGGGCGCCCCGAAGTTTCCGGGCGCCCCCAGAGTCAACCCAAGTTAGCAGACCAAGAAAAAGCTCCGACAGCAGCATTTCGGGGCGCCCCGGTTGTTCCGGGCGCCACGCGCGCTCCGGGCGCCCCGCGTGTCGCGGGCGCCCCCAGTGCCACGCCGACTATCAGCTGCCCTCGCGAAGCCAAAGGATGAGGCTTTGACCGGTCAACCCGGGCGCCCCGCGCGCTCGGGGCGCCCCGGTCAAAGCTGATCCCGAAGATGAAGAGATCAGCCTTGACCGAAGCGATCACCGGATCGGAAGCCACTTGGGGGGCGCCCCCGTCGACCAGGGCACCCCCAGGCCCTATATAAAGGGCCCTCGACCTCCTTCTTCAAATGATCAATTGCTTCGACACTTCTGCACTCTTCTGCTTCCGCGACACGCTCCAGAAATCTTCCAACTCAAGCTGACGACGTCCCGCTGCTCCGAAACTTCGATCTACACCGGACGTCGGTAACGAAGAGCTGCATTTAAAGTTTACTAAACTGTTCTTGTTATAATCTGTCTTGTAAACTTTTACGAACTTATAGAATTGCCCGCAGAAAACGGTCAACGACCGTGGGCCTTGGAGTAGGAGTCGACCCAGGCTCCGAACCAAGTAAACCGACTATGTTTGCATTGTTCTGTTTTTCTTTTATTTCCGCTGCGCACCCGCTCTTTTTAAATCCGAACGATTTGCGACATTCACCCCCCCTCTATCGCATCTCTCGATCCAACAAGTGGTATCAGAGCGGGGAATTCAAACTTGGTGCAACCACCAGTTTGAAAATTTTTCGGATTTCTTTCGTTTTTCTCTCTCAATTTTTTTTAAATTTTCGTTCGAATTTTTCTTTCAAGGTTGGTGCAACACCCCTTGAAATTATCTTTATTTCTTTTCTTCCCGCACTACTAATCCAAGACCAAGTCTTGGAATATTCTTGTTTTTTTTGTTGTTTGTTATTTCAGAACAAATGGCCATCCAAGAAGGCTTTAGCACCGCCAGACCTCCACTTTTCAGTGGAGAAGACTTTCCTTACTGGAAAAGTCGAATGGAGGTCCACCTGAAAACTCAGGTGGATATGTGGATAATCATCCAGTCTGGACTGATGATTCCCACAAATGCTGATGGCGTACCACAAAACTACTCAGAGTGGGACACTGCCCTCAAACGCAAGATTGAAGCTGACGCCAAAGCAACTCAGACCCTTCAATGCGGACTGACAAAAGAGGAGCTGAACCGCGTAGGCCCATTCAACAGTGCCAAGGAGCTATGGGCTAAACTGATTGAGCTCCACGAAGGAACTTCAGATACGAGGATCAGCAAACGGGACCTGCTACTGAACAAGCTCTTCACTATCAAAATGGCAGATAACGAGACAGCAGCCCAGCTCCATGCCAGAATCCAGGAATTAATGAACGGTCTTCACGCAATAGGTCATCAGGTTCAAAACCGTGATCTTATAACGTATGCCCTAAACACGTTCCCTAGGACCACCTTGTGGGCATCTATGGTAGATGCATACAAGGTCTCTAGGGATCTTTCAAAAATTAAGTTAGATGAGTTATTCTCTGAACTTGAACTGCATGAACAGACTAACTGCAATTTGGCCGAGAAAAGTATAGCCTTCTTTGCAGGGAAAACAGGAAGAATGACTAAGAAGAAAACTCAAGTTGAACCTGAATCTACCTCAGATTCAGAAACAGAAGATCAAGAAGGAGATCAATCTGAACTGGTCAGGCTAGCTCGAAGCTACTACAAAAAGTTGAAAAACCAAGCCAACACACGGAGAACAAGCCGAAGAAAGGATGAACCAGCTGAACCAGCAACTGACAAACACAAGCCCAACGTAACCTGCTACGAATGCAAAAAGAAGGGTCACTACAAGACTGAATGTCCAAGCCTAAAGGAGTCCAAAAAGACCAGAAAGAAGAAGGCACTCCAAGCAACCTGGGACGAGTCTTCCTCAGAAGAAGAAGAAGAAGCAGCCCAGTCCAATCTTCTAGCCCTGACCGCTTCGGATCAAATCGAGACTGACTCAGACTCAGACCAGGACGACGGCAAGCTGACATTCTCCGACGACGGCGAAATAAGGGTAACGGGTTTTTCAAAATTGCAATTGAATTCGCTTATTTCCTATCTATCCCGAGATTTGGCGAAAGCCAAACTCCGAATCGAGTCCCTCCGACAGGAAGTAAAACTCCTGAAAGAGGGAGCTGATTCTAAATCCTTAACTGAGAAACTTCAGGAAGGAACCCCTGATCAAGTTGAAAAACTTGAATCAGAGAATTCCTCCCTGAAAACTCAAGTTAAGGACTTAAGAACAGCTTTAGAACGATTCACTTCTGGTTCCAAGAATCTTGATCTGATTCTGGGAAAACAGAAGTCTGTTCTAAACCGATCCGGACTTGGCTATAGAACCAAATCTCGGCAAAGATCTTACTTTGCTGTACTGAACCAGTCAAGACCTAAGGTTCAGGCATGGGTGCCAAAACTGTGCCTGACTAAACCAACTGGTTCAAATCAATTTTGGATCCCCAAGGACAAGATTCACATCTTGCCTAACCCATACAGAGGCTTTAGTCCAGGGGGAGCCAAAATCAAAATAATTTTTATAATTAGATAATTTTTTTGTTAATTGATTGATTGTTTGTTTATTTAATTTTTTTTAAATTGTCATGCTTAGATTTAAGGAATACTTAGATTTAAGGACTAAATTACTTGAAACTTGAAAACATAGTATTGGGAGGAGGTGAGATGATAGTACGTTGGGGAAACCAACTCTAATAAGATCAAGTCTACTTGGTCTCTTTAGACTGGTGAAACCAGCCGAAGCTACCGATCCAAGAACCAAGCTAGTTAGACCAGAAAATGACTTAATTTAATTTGAAAATGAAATTTCATTAAAAGGCTTTGTCAAGGAAAGGGTGGATGATCCCATAAGGCTACGGCCAAAGAAGGCCTAGTGCTTCGCCAAGACCTGGAAGCCAATTTCTGAAATTCAAATTCAAATTATCTTTTGTCAAATTCGAATCTAACTCAAATTTCAAATAATTATAGATTCTAATCTGTTTTCAAAACTTCTATTTTTCAAACTTATTATCTTTTTGAAAAACACTTAATCTGTTTTCAAAATTTCTATTTTTTTTAATCTGTTATCAAAATTAAATAACTTTTTTTCGAAAATAAATTGAAATTCATTTTCAAAACTAATTTCTACCCTCAAACCTGTCTCACAAAAACCTTAAGGTTAACGTGATTGAAAACCCTAGACTGGGGTGAGACAGACTAGGAAGTGAAACTCAATTTAAGCTATCCCTAACTTAAATTGGATCCAAATCATCAAAAAATTCTTTATGTGTAGGAACATAAAGATTTGGACCAATGGATGTTAGATAGCGGGTGCTCCAGACATATGACTGGGGACAAATTGAAGTTCACCAAACTCAAGTTCAAAAACCTGGGCTCAGTGGCATTTGGTAACAATGCTACACTCAAGGTAATTGGGTCAGGTAATATTGAACTTAAATCCAATTTCATTATTAAGAAAGTTCTATTGGTGGAAAACTTCAATTTTAACTTACTTAGCATAAGTTAGTTATGTGATTCTGGTTATTTGGTTACTTTCAACAATTCTAATTGCCTGATTAGAAATGCACAAGACTCAGAAATCATGCTTAAGGGCACTAGGACAAACAATGTATACACTATAAATCTTCCCCTTATACCCAAATGCATGTTAACACAATTAGAACAATCAAAACTCTGGCATAGGAGATTAGGTCATACCAATCTAAGAACTATCTCAAAAATTACCCAACTTGGCTTAATCAAAGGTGTCCCTAAAATTAAGAATAATGAAAACCTAATATGTGAATCTTGTAATCAAGGCAAACAAACCAAGTCAAGTCACAAATTGATCCAATCTGATCAAACCCAAGCCACACTCGAGCTCCTACACCTTGACCTATTTGATTCACATGGAGCCAAGTCACTAAGTGGAAACCGATACTGCTTAGTGATAATCGATGACTACTCTAGGTTCACCTGGGTCAGGTTTCTAAAGACCAAAGATGAAACCCTGAACCTATTTAACAACTTTTGTAAATTAATTGAAAATCAAAATGATATCAAAATCAAAAGACTTAGGTCTGACCACGGGGGAGAATTCGAGAATCAAATATTCGAAGAATTCTGCAAAGTAAATGGATATAAACACGAATTTTCGTGTCCTAGAACCCCCCAACAAAATGGCATAGTAGAAAGGAAGAATAGAACCTTACAAGAAGCTGCTAGAGCTATGCTCAATGAATTTGATCTACCTAACCACTATTGGGCAGAAGCAATTAGCACAGCTTGCTATATCCAAAATAGGATTCTGCTTAATAAAAGGATAAATAAAACACCCTATGAACTTTACTACCATAGACTTCCAAACCTACACTATCTTAGAGTCTTTGGATGCAAAGTCCATATTCTTAATACCAAAGACTATCTTGGAAAATTCCAATCCAAGTCAAACCCAGGTATCTTTTTAGGGTACTCTACAACAAGTAGAGCTTATAGAGTCTACAACAAAACAACTAAGAAAATTGAAGAAACAACCAACTTAATATTTGATGAAGAAACTAACCCAAAATCTAATAATTCTGACTTAGCTTCATCAAATACTAATCAAGAAGATAACTCTGAAACCCCAATTGAACCCTTTAATGACTTAACAATTGAACCAACCTCTGAATCAGTTGAACCAACCAATGAACCCAGAACTGAACCTATTGGACCAGCTGGACCTGAAGCTGTGCCAAGTACTAGAAAAACCAAGAAACCCAGACTAAGTCACCCAGCTGACCAAATTGTAGGTGATCCAACCTTAGGAGTCAGAACTAGAGCTTCCTATAGAAATCTTAGTCAAATAGCCATGATTTCAAAGATTGAACCTAAGACTATTGAGGAAGCCCTACCTGATCCTGACTGGATCTTAGCCATGCAAGAAGAGTTAGCCCAATTTGAGAGAAACCAAGTCTGGGAGTTAGTACCTAAACCAAAGGGCAAATCCGTAATTGACACTAAGTGGGTATTTAGGAATAAGTTAAACGATCAAGGTGAAATAGTTCGAAATAAAGCCCGCTTAGTAGCTAAGGGATTCAGCCAAGTAGAAGGGTTGGATTATGATGAAACCTACGCCCCTGTAGCTAGACTTGAATCTATTAGGATGTTACTAGCCTTTGCATCCCATAAAGGATTTAAATTATACCAAATGGATGTAATGTCAGCCTTCTTAAATGGGCTTATTAAGGAAGAAGTTTATGTAGAACAACCCCCCGGATTTGAGGATATAGAAAAACCCGATCATGTCTACAAACTTAGTAAAGCCCTTTATGGACTAAAACAAGCACCCAGGGCCTGGTATGAAAGATTATCCAATTACCTGATTTCTAAAGAATTCAAACAAGGTCAAATTGACCCAACCTTGTTTGTTAAAATTTTAGAAAAGAATATATTTATTGCCCAAATTTACGTAGATGATATAATATTTGGATCAACTAACTCTAAATTTCTAAAAGAATTTGTAACAATAATGGAAAATGAGTTTGAAATGAGTTTAGTTGGGGAACTCAACTTTTTCCTAGGGTTACAAATCAAACAAACTAAGGATGGAAATTATGTACATCAATCTAAATATGCTAAAGAACTAATTAAGAAATTTAGAATGGATAACTCTAAAAGTATAAATACCCCAATGGCCACAAATGTGAAAATAGATAATGACCCTGATGGCAAACCAGTAGACCTAAAACTTTATAGAAGTATGATAGGAAGTCTACTATACCTTACAGCCAGCAGACCTGATATACTTTTTTCAGTAGGAATGTGCGCTAGGTACCAAACCTGTGCTAAGGAAACTCACTTAGCAGCCCTAAAACGAATTTTAAGATACATTAAGGGCACCCTAAATGTAGGGATATGGTACCCTAAATCCGAACGATTTGCGACATTCACCCCCCCTCTATCGCATCTCTCGATCCAACAACATATACTTTGAAAGGTTGATCCCATGCCTGATGGGAAGGTAACCCTTCTTGGATTCCGACATGCTAAACCTTTTTAGCACTCGGTCTATATATGTAGACTGCGAAAGACCAAGCAATCATTTTGATCTAACTCTATAGATTCTAATCCCAAGGATATAGGTTGCTTCTCCCAGGTCTTTCATGGAGAAAGATTTGGACAACCAAATTTTAACCGACTGTAAGACTGATATATCGTTTCCTATAAGTAATATGTCATCGACATATAATACTAGGAATACGACTGCACTCCCACTAACCTTCTTGTACACACAAGGTTCGTCAGGATTTTGTGAGAAATCAAACTCTTTGATTGTCTCATCAAAACGGATGTTCCGGCTCCTGAATGCTTGCTTCAGTCCATATATGGATCACCGAAGCTTGCATATTTTGGTTTTGTCAACCGATGTGAAACCTTCAGGTTGTATCATGTATACATCCTCAAGCAAGTTTCCATTAAGGAAAGCTGTTTTTACATCCATTTGTCATATCTCATAATCATAATGAGCTGCTATGGCCAGGAGCATCCGAATGGATTTAAGCATAATTACCTTCCATGTCGGTTTTCTTCTTGAAAACCCACTTGCACCCTATGAGCTTAATCCCTTCAGGTGGGTTAACCAAGTCCCATACATGATTTTCGTACATGGAATCAATTTCCGACTTCATGGCTTCAAGCCATTTGTCCCTTTCTGAACTTTTCAGAACATCTTCATAACTGATAGGTTCATCATCGCTTATGAGTAACACGTCGTTCGATTCACTTATGAGAAATCCGTATCTCTCTGGAATATTGCGTGTCCTATCAGACCTACGAAGAGGTGGTGTTGTTTTAGGTTCAATTGATAGCTCATCATTATGAGTTATTGGTTGTGGGCTAGACTAGGTGTCTCTGTAATGTCTATTGGAGTTTCTTGAACTTCATCAAGTTCAATACCACTCCCACTGTTTTCTTGTAAAAGAAATTCTTTTTCCAGAAATACAGCATGCCTTGAAACAAACACATTTTGTTCCAAGGGATGATAGAATTGGTAACCCGTCGTTTCGTTAGGGTATCCAATAAATAGACATTTATCAGACATAGCATCCAATTTGTCTGATACAGTCCGCTTCACATAAGCAGGACAACCCCATATCTTAAGGTGAGTTAAGTGAGGTTTCTTACTATTCCACGCCTCATATGGAGTGGTAGAGACTACCTTGGTCGGGACTCTGTTTAGCAAGTAAACAGCTGTCTTTAGTGCATAGCCCCAAAAGGATTTTGGAACAGTTGTATGATTCATCATAGACCTAACCATGCCCATCAAGGTTCGGTTACGCCCTCAGATACACCATTATGCTGTGGTGTATATGGCGGAGTCCATTGAGAAATATCCCATTGTCCCTAAGATAATCTTGAAACTCTTGACTTAAGTATTCACCACCCCGATCGGATCGAAGTATCTTAATACTTTGCCAAGCTGTTTCTCTACTTCATTTCTGAACTCTTTGAATTTCTCAAAAGCTTCAGATTTGTGTTTCATCAAGAACACATACCCGAATCGTGAGTGATCATCGATAAAGGTAATGAAGTAGCTATAGCCTCCTTGTGCAAGAGTTGACATTGGTCCATATACATCAGTATGCATTAGACCAAGCAATTCTCCCACCGGATTACCTTTTCCGGAAAAGGGTAATTTGGTCATCTTGCCTTTTAAGCATGATTCGCATGTATCAAATGAACCAGGTTCAAATGATTCCAAAATTCCACATCGGTGTAATTTGGTCATGCGTTTCTTACTTACATGGCCAAGACGACAATGCCACGTATAGGAGTCTATTCGATTATCTATTCGAGCACGTTTGTTGCTAACTTCGATATTGAAAACGCACCGGATAAATCTAACGTGTAGATACCATTGCACAAAGTTCCAATCCCATAAAGAACACCATTTAAAGTTATGTAACAACAATTGTTACTAAAAGTTAAATGATAACCCTTTTCATTCAAACATGAAATAGATACAATGTTATTTATTAACGAAGGAACAAAATAATAATTATCCAATTCTAAGACACGTCCAGTAGGGAGCTTTAGCAAATATGTTCCGATGGAAATAGCAGCAATCTTTTGTTGAGGCAATCGACCCTTTAAATGATTGGAAGGTCATGGTTTTGATGTGTGGGCAAATAGGTTTAAAGTTAGAGTGTTATGTTGTATTTGATTTGTGTGATTGAGTTTGTAGGACTTGGAGAATCACACATGGTGGACCTATCCGAGGAACGAGAGCCGAGGGAGGAGAGCTCCAAGGGCAAGCCGGGAAGTGGACTTCAAAGGGCACACGTGAAGGGTGGCATGGAGGCAAGCCAAGGGAAGGCTTGTGTGCGCATCCGAGGGACGATAGCCAGAGGAAGAGGACTTCAAAGGGCGAGCCAAGGGAGCAGACCTGAAGGCAGACGCGAAGGAGAAGGTTTGAAGTAGCTGGAGCTGAGCTGGGAGGTAGGGCAGTCGATTGGCCCAGAGGCAGTCGACTGCCAAAACCCACAGAGAGTTCGCAGCTTCGGACCAGTCGACTGGCCCATGGGCAGTCGACTGGTATACCCCAAAACTAGCTGTTGGCTAGCTGTTTGCTAGCCGTTGGCTAGCCGTTGGCCGACATTTAATGACGGGCCAGTCGACTGCCCTTGGGGCAGTCGACTGGTGCGAGCCTGGACAGACTGCGAATCTGTCCTTTTCACCTATAAAAGGAGGCCTCGTTACACGTGTCTGTATAGTTCCGTACAGTAACGAAGTGCTGCCAAATTGTAGAGTGTTCTTTTGCTTCCTTCATCGTATTTCTACATCTGTAAAGAGGAAGCTACTGCTGTAAAGGTTTCTCCACCTCAAGGAGACTTTTCGATAGTGAAAAGTGGTGCTCGCGGCGTGGATCCTTGGATTAGTCACCCATCTGGGTGCATACCAAGTAAAAGACTTTTTGTTAGCATTGTTATTTTCTTTACATATTATTGTCGCTGCGCTAACAGTTTTGTAGAGATCAAACGATCCGCGAAAGTGCATTCACCCCCCCCTCTGCACGCCCACATCGATCCTTCAGTTGGTATCAGAGCAGGTGCGTTTTGGAAGATCTAACAATCAACCAGAACATTTGTAATGACGTTTCAAGAGGGATACTCCACCGCACGACCACCATTCTTCGACGGCAACAACTTCGCGTACTGGAAAGGTAGAATGCAGTACTATCTTATGAATGACATAGAAACTTGGATAAGTGTTGCAGATGGCTTCGAGGCGCCCGTCGATGAAAGAGGAGATCCTACCCCTATGAGAACATGGTCTAAGGAAGTGATGAAAAGGGCGCAGTCAAATGCCAAGGCCACCACTACACTGCAGTGCGGGCTCTCGAAGGAGCAACTGAACAAAGTGGGGCCATTCAAGAGCGCCAAAGAGCTATGGGACAAGTTGGTAGAACTGAACGAGGGGTCAAATGAGTCCAGAAGAGCCAAGAAGGACTTGTTGGTGGCCCAACTGCAATCCCTCTCCATGAAGAGCAACGAGACCGTCAGTCAGCTGCATGGAAGGGTAAAGGAAGTAATCAACGAGCTCCATGTAATTGGAGAGAAAATCGAAAACCGGGATATCGTCAGGTATGTCTTACAAGCCTTCCCGAGAACCACCCTGTGGGCATCCATGGTTGATGCTTACAAGGTATCGAGGGACTTATCTTTAGTTAAATTAGACGATCTATTTTGTGAATTTGAACTGCACGAGCAAGCTAACATTTCGGCAAAAGAGAAAGGTATTGCTTTTGTTGCAGAAAAGGAGAAGAAGAGGAGAAAGGAGAAGAAGAAGGTGATCTACTCATCATCCTCGGACTCAGAGGAGTCAAGTGCCTCCATGGATAGTGATCAAGAGGCCTTTATGGTAAGAAGATTTCATAAAACATTTAAAAGTTTTTCTAACAAATCATATGCTAGGAAAGGGGCCAAAGGTAAGGGTAAGGCCAAGGAGATAATCTGCTACAACTGTCATCAAGAGGGACATATGAAGAACGAGTGTCCACAGTTGAAGAAGAGGGAGGACAAGAAGGAAGAGAAGAAGAAGAATGACAAGAAGAAGGCAAAGGGAAAGGAGAAGAGTGCCACGAACCTCAAGGCAACTTGGGACGATCCCTCATCCTCAGAGGAAGAAGAAGAACAAGTCTCCCACTTCGCTCTCATGGCACAAGATGGTTCAGATTCTTCAGATGATGAACGAAGCTCAAGCAGTGAAGATGAGAGCTCCTCCACCTCATCATCATCAGAGTCAGAAGCTTCGGTAAGTGAGGTATACCACTTACCCTCCTCTACCTTAGTGAAAATTATTTCTAGCACAAACATGGATTTAGCTAAGGCTACAAGTAGAATTAAAGACCTTAAGGAAGAAATTACCATGCTTAGAGTAGAAGCTATTAAACTCAAGGATTTGCATGCTAGCTCTACCTCTTCACATGTTTCACATATTGAAAATGAAAATAAGGAGTTAAGGAAACAAGTAGATGACCTCACAAAGGCTCTTAAAAAATTCCAAGTAGGATCAAGTAACCTTGATATGATCATTAACAGTCAAAGGGCGGTATATAACAAGGCAGGATTAGGTTATAAGTCTAAGACCAAGGAGGTAGCCTTTGTTTCACTCACTAGTAGGGTTGGTGCATCTAGGAGATTAGAGGCTAAGGGAACCACCAAGAAGGCATGGGTACCTAAGAAATTTTTAAATGAATCTTCTGGATCAAAAATATGGGTACCAAAAGAGTGTGTTTTTCGTGTTTAGGTAAAAGTGAAGGAGGCCCCAACCTTATGGATAGTAGATAGTGGATGCTCAAGACACATGACCGGAGATGTGAGCAAGTTCACCACTATTAGCTACTTGAGAGAAGGGACGGTCTCCTTTGGGAACAGTGGGAAGTTAAGGATCATTGGTAGGGGCACAATTGAGGTATCTCCCACTATTTCAATTCATAAAGTACTTTTAATTAAGGATATGAGTTCAATTTGTTAAGTGTAAGTCAATTATGTGATGCCGGTTTTAGAGTAGAATTTCATGCTAGGAAATGTGCAATAAGACAAAGTGAATCAAACACTATTATATTAGAAGGGTTTAGAGAGGCAAACTTGTATTATCTTGATCTATCTTATGCTACTAACAATGTTGTCAAGTGTCTCATGTCCAGAGGGAGATTTACTACGAGGTCGGCTTGGGAGGCTTACAGGACTGCGCACCAGAGGGAGGAGGTAGCGACGGTGATCTGGAGCAGACTTCTCCTCCCCACCATTTCTGTGTTCACTTGGAGGTTCTTTAGGAGACGGCTGCCAGTGGATGAGATCTTACAGCAGCGTGGTATATGTTTGGTGTCCAGATGTCAGTGCTGTGAGGCAGAGGAGTCTTGGGAGCATCTATTCTATGGGGGCCCGGTGGCAGGGGAGGTCTGGGGATACTTTGGACATTTATTTGGGGTGGCTAGCTGGAGGGTGATGGAGAGTTGGAGAGCAGGCACAGATTGGAGCAGCACTGGTTCGGTGAGGGAGATCATCCCCCTTTTGATTTGTTGGTTTCTGTGGACGGCCAGGAATGACTCCAAGCACCGGGGGCTGAGGCCCGAGGGACAGAAGATTATTAGACAGATCACACAGTATTTGAGGGTTGGGATGGCATCTGGTATTATTAAGCCAAGGCACTGGAGGGGAGCTATTTTGACAGCTCAGGCTATGGAGATCCAGGTGAGGATAAGGACATTGCACACGATCTCAGTAGTACACTGGAGGAGGCCTGCTGCCGGAGGTTTCAAGCTCAACACTGATGGCTGTTCTAGAGGGAACCCAGGTGAGTCTTCTTATGGTGCTATTGTTCGAGATCATAGTGGACAGGTGG
The DNA here is from genome assembly GCA_024364735.1 of Boesenbergia rotunda. Taxonomy (NCBI): domain Eukaryota; kingdom Viridiplantae; phylum Streptophyta; class Magnoliopsida; order Zingiberales; family Zingiberaceae; genus Boesenbergia; species Boesenbergia rotunda. The sequence continues at coordinate 176,237 of JAGFNQ010007429.1, read as the reverse complement.
TGGTGACGAGGCAGGGAGTCCTTGGAGAGGGATCCAATATCAGAGCAGAGCTTATTGCGATCCTGAGAGGCTTGGAGTTGTGCGTAGATAGGCAGCTTTTCCCTATTTGGCTGGAGTCAGATTCCCTGGTGGCACTGCATATTATCAGGTCTTCTGGCATCTCATGGGAGTTTCGGGAGGAGATCTTACGGATCAGGAGGCTGATACGACAGCATGAGGTGAGATGTACACACATATATAGAGAGGGGAATGCTGCTGCAGATTTCCTTGCCAACCAGGCGTATCAGCTGGAGGGAGAGAGGGTGATGGAGGGACAGGAGATCGATGGGCTGTTGCTTGGCATTTGCAGGATGGATAGAGTGGGCTTGCCGTATATCAGGAGCTCTTGCAAGCCAGGATAGCACATTTGATGGAGGGTGAATAGCTCCACCTTAGAGCTATCTAGCCCGCAGCAAACGGCTGCGGTAAAGGCATTTTAAATCCGTTGATGGCTGTGGCTTTGCCTAAAAGCCAGGTAGGGTGACTAGACCCACCTATGGTCTAGCTAGCCCGTAGCAAACGGCTGCGGTAAAGGCATCTTAAATCCGTTGACAGCTGTGGCTTTGCTAAAAAGCCAAAGAGGGTGAGTAGGTCCACCATTGGCCTACCTAGTCCGTAGCAAACGGCTGCGGTAAGGACACATTAAATCCGTTGATGGCTGGTCACTTGCCAAAAGTGAACATCGGGTGTGATGGAGGACTTGCTGGGAGCATGAAGGGCTAAGGCGTGGGCATATCAGTTTTTGATTGGCAAAGAAAGTTGACGACAATAATCGGGATGTTCAATGGGTTAGCTTTTCTTTCCTTGGCTTTGAGTGGATGCATTGGTTTTATTAAAAATGTTCTATCAGTGTTCAAAGAACTGCCATATGATATTTAATGAAATAATGGGCTGCTGTAAAGTGGGTTTCGGGCTCTTTTCTGAGTGCAAAGTGTGCCAAGGTTTTTGCTGTCAGAATTTGGCACTGCCCATGCTATTTCGTGGCACCAATCAGATTAATTTAGAGTTAGCATTTTAATTTCTGACAAGTTAGATTGTGAAGGAGTGTGCCTGGTGAAAAGCAGACAAAGGATCTCTGGAATTTAAAGGTTAACTTTTGACATGGAGTTAAGTTCTCTGACAGGAATGTTTGTAGAGGGACTGATAATATCAGTGATAGCTTTAGTGTGCCAAGTTACTGCTGTGCGTGCCAAGTTACTGCTGTGCGTGCCAAAGAGAGGTGAGTGGGACTGATATAATCAAAATTGCTCCTGGACAGATAGGGTTTGGGAAGGCATAGGGGTTCTGGTGACTAATCAGATGCGTGCCAAGGGTGTTAAAGGAATGGTTGTCAGACCTTTATTTGCCCTAGTGCTGGAATGTGCCAAAGGGGCCAAATGTGCAGATACAATGCAGACACGGGGCACAATTTAAATGGAGTACTCAATTGTTTACAGCTATATGGCAGTATGGACAGATTCAATTTACAGTGAGTTATTCAGTAAATGGCTTCAGTGGAAGCTTCAGACTCATATGGGGGTGTTGTACATACGAATTCAGTGGTCTGGGTTGATTTGCAGAGAGGCTTATCAATTTCTTAAGTTGTGCCAAGGTTTTGCCTTTGCAGGTTACAGGTTACAGAAGTTGGTTTTTCTGAAGGGTTTCTGTGGCTGCTGTCGTAGGGATCTGACAGGGCTGAATATAAATGGATGGAGGCAGTATTTGAGCTATGGTATGACCTGAGTGAGGTAGATATGATGAGTCACTTGGTGATGCTTTTGATATTTAAATGTTGGAGCCAAGACAGGGGGTTGTCAGACGTAATCAGGTTGGGTTTTGATGTGCCAAACGTGCCAAATACAGCAATATAAACATTTATGCTCTACCTGTGAGAGTATGGAGGAGTGGTTGACAGTTGGAAATGCAAAAGGGGTTTCTGAAGGTGATGGATGTGCTTGAGATATTGGATTGATGTAGTCTCAGGATTGAAAGGGGGGCTTATGGAGGTCCCTAAACTTGGCAGCTGGATTTTCAGAAATGTTGTTAGATTGATACTCTCTTTATTTTGATCTTAAATCAATGTGCCATGGACGATTAAGTGAGTAAGCTGATTACTGAGGGGGTTTGGGGTGCTTAATGATGGAGTTGTGCTGGACAATGTTGGAAGATCAGACTGTGTATGGCCCTGGCACAGTTCTGATTTGGAGAAGCAGATTTCGATTGGATAATCATATGGAACCCTAAACCAATTTCAGAGAGGCATAACTTTTTACTCCGGATGAGTTATGGGGCCCATGACCTATCAATTTGAAGATAATTCAGAGATCTATAAGTCTCATTTAGGGCCGAAGCCATAAAAATGACGTTTAATGTCTCAAAAAGGGCTCCGACTGACTTTGACAAACTTCAAAAGGTCATAACTTTTTGCTGGGAACTCGAAATCAAGCTCTGTCAGTTAGCACGGTCCCAGAATTTCGAGATCTACGTTGATTACAGAGGGGGTAAACCCCCCGTAACCGCCACTGTTGGGGCCAAATTCTATCGTTTTGCCCCCTTTCGGAGACCCCGAATATTTTTCAGTTTTTCATATTTTCATAATTATCACAATTTTCATAATAACATATCCAAGTGCAGCTTGGACAAGGAATTAGCTGCAGAAAATCGAGGATTTGATCTGGATTCTATGAAGATATGAAAACAATTTTTGCTGGATTAAGAAGTCTGATGGCTGCAATAAAGAAATTAAGTGTTCCAAACGTGCCAAATGTGCCAAGGAAACTATCTAGCTCAATGTAGGTCTTTGTGGTATGTCAAGGGGATGTGACTGTCAATGTAAGGTTTTCCTCTGAGGCAAGGAATTGTGGAGAATTACAGTCGAAGTATTGATGGGTAGTGAACTTGTGTGCCAAGTGTACCAAAATCAGTCGATATGGGAAATTTCGATCTCAACTCATCAGTTTGTTGGGCATTTAAAACTGATGGATTGTGAAGTGAAAGGGCTAGCAGCTGCAAGGTGAAGGGGTGGAGGTGTAGGTAGTCTCATGATGTGTGCCAAATGTGCCAAAGTGCAAGATGGTTTGATCTGCTGGTGGGAAGCTGAACTCGAGTGTCTGATTTCTGCTTTGACAAGTGCAAGGGCTTGCTCGATCAAGCAACTATCTTGTGTACCAAAATCTTGGAATGCTTCCCATCAACTTTAATTCTGGTTTCCTTCAATACCTGTGTCCAACCCTTTCCTTATCAAGATGGTGTTTCATATGGATTGAGAGCCAAGTGTGTGAGAATTGGCTGGATTTCAGAAAACTCATGTAGCAGAGGAAGTGTGCAGCTTTGTGCCAAAGACAGCAGAGGGTAGATTTGATACGTTGGGTGCCGAGCGTGCCAAAGGGTTCGTAAGAATCAGATGACCAAGAACTAAAAGCTGCTGCCGGTTGGTAATTGATCTGAGACTGAATTTTTCAGAAATGGGATAGCAATGGAAAAGTGAAAAATCTGCTTTGGAAAGGTTCCCTTTGTGTGAGAAGAGTGCTAAAGAAAGTTTGTGATCAGATAATCAGAGGCTCAAGGGCTGAAACCTGCAGTGTCATTTCTCTGTTCAAGTGAATTTGAAGTGTCAAGAATGTGCAGAATTGTCAGGAAGAACTGATGGTCAGAAATGTCTGAAACTCCTGAGTGCCATGGAAGCAACTGATGGTCAGAAACTGATACTTGATACGAAGGGCTGCAACAACTGAGAGTGGTGCTAGAGATGTGCCAAAGACTACTGAATTTATTCAGTCTCGGCCCAGCTGAAGTTCCCAGGTTTGGACGAGCAGATTTCATTTGCTGAAACTCGCAAAGGCGCTAACGGCAGGGACACAAGAAGATGGAAGACACAGTGGTTTGCTGGCAGCATGTAGGACTCGGGATTATTCCGGAGAGGCTGGGGCAACAGCGTGCCAAACGTGCCATGCAAGAGGAGACCTCTTGAGCATCAAGGGTGGAGGACATGGGGGACCAAGGATCTACTGCCACTACTGGATTTTGGAACCATAAGCTGAGGGATGATGTTTAATTGCTGGCCTAAACTATTGCTGATATTGAGAAACTTTGGGTTTGTTCAGATTTGGAGCTCAACGATCTGGATAACCAGTGGAAGCTGGAAAGCAGTGGGATGCCAGGGCTGGAAGTCAATTGCGAGGTGTAGCTCTGAAAGGATGATTTTGATCTTAAAGGAGGATTTTTGCTGGAATAATTTTCTTTAGAGTGCAAACTGGGACAGCTAGTTTTTGACAGTTTTTAACTTGTAAATGACGTGAAGTGGATAGAGAGATACATGTAAGTACGGTGGAGTTTTGTAATTCCGTATTAGAAGGTCAGGTCTACCCCCCCTTCTAATACGACTTTTCTTTTTCGAAATAAAGTACTCTTTTAACTTAAAAAAAAAAAAAAAAAAAAAAAAAAGTGTCTCATGTCCAAAGAAGAAGAAGGGTGGTTATGGCACCGGAGACTTGGACACATCAACATGAGGAACATTGCAAGAGTGGCCAAGGAAGAATTGGTGAAGGGGCTCCCAATGATCAAGTACGAAAAGAACAAGTTGTGTGATGCATGCCAAGAGGGTAAGCAATCCAAAGCATCACACAAAGGTAAAACTTTAATTACCACTTCCTTGCCTTTAGAACTTTTACATATAGACTTGTTTGATTGCTATAGTACTCCATCACTTGTAGGGAGTAAGTATTGCTTAGTAATAGTATATGACTTTTCTAGGTTTACTTGGGTCTACTTCTTGAAACATAAGGATGATACCCTAGACACATTTATAGGATTTAGTAAAAGGGTAGAAAACGAAAAGAACATCAAAATAAATCGAATTAGGAGTGACCATGGTGGGGAGTTCCAAAACGCTAGTTTCACACAATTTTGTGTGAAAATGGGTACAAGCATGAGTTTTCATGCCCTAGGACTCCTCAACAAAATGGGGTAGTTGAGAGGAAGAATCGAGCCCTACAAGAAGCCGCTAGGACTATGCTTAATGCATACTCTCTGCCTAGTTACTTTTGGGCCGAAGCGGTTAACACCGCTTACTATATCCAAAACCGGGTGTTGGTACATAGACTTTTAGGAAAAACACCCTTTGAACTTTGGAATGGAAAGGTACCCCAAGTCCACTATCTTAGGGTCTTTGGATGTAAAGTTTACATCTTAAACACCAAAGACGACCTAAGAAAATTTGAGTCAAAGGCCAATGAAGGAATCTTAGTAGGGTATTCATTGACTAGTAGGGGTTATAGAGTATACAACAAGAGGACAAAAGTGATTGAGGAGTCCTCAAATGTCAAATTTGATGAAACCACTAGTACTTACCCAAGAAAGGCTTCCATTGATAAAGATATAGAAGAAGTCCAACCCCTTGCCCAAAGACTTCAAGACCTACATTTGGAGGGCAATGATCAAGGGGGAGTAAGAAACACACTAGAGGATGAGGAAGAAGGAGTAAATGAAACTACAACCTCTAGACCCTTGAGACATCACCATGATCATCCCATTGACCAAATTATGGGCGATGTCACTCAAGGAGTAAGGACTAGGTCATACTTTAGGGATCAAACTAGTCAAATAGCTCTAATCTCCCAATTAGAACCCAAAACCATTGATGAAGCATTGGGAGATGTTGATTGGGTCTTGGCCATGCAAGAAGAGCTAAACCAATTTGAGAGGAGTGAAGTTTGGGAGTTAGTTCCTAGACCCACCGATTGTACCATTGTAACCACGAGATGGGTCTTTAGAAATAAACTAGATGACCAAGGTAAAATCACTAGGAACAAGGCTAGATTAGTAGCTAGGGGCTTTAACCAAGTTGAGGGATTAGATTATGATGAGACCTATGCCCCCGTAGCTAGGCTAGAGTCAATTAGAATCCTACTAGCCTATGCCGCTCACATGGGTTTTGCACTCCACCAAATGGATGTGAAGTCGGCATTCCTTAATGGGATCATTAAGGAAGAGGTTTATGTACAACAACCCCCTGGATTTGAGGATCCCAACTATCCAAGACACATATTCAAATTAAGGAAAGCCTTGTATGGATTGAAACAAGCTCCCCGGGCTTGGTATGAAAGGCTCTCTTCATTTTTGTGTCTAAGGGGTTTAGGCGAGGAACAATAGACCCTACATTGTTCCTAAAATCTAAGGATAAGGATATTTTTGTTGCCCAAGTCTATGTAGACGATATTATTTTTGGGTCAACAAATAATGACTTCCTACAAGAATTCATCAAGTGTATGGAAGATGAATTTGAAATGAGCCTTGTAGGAGAGTTAACCTTTTTCTTACGCCTTCAAGTTAAGCAAACTAATGAAGGTACACATGTATTTCAAAGCAAATATGCTAAGGAGATGCTAAAGAAATTTGGTCTAGAACATGCAAAGGAAGCATCTACACCCATAGGAACTAATGTAAAAATGGATAGTGACCTTGAAGGCAAAATGGTAGACTCTAAACAATATAGGAGCATGATTGGTAGCCTCCTATACCTAACCGCCAGTAGACCCGACATACTTTTTGCGGTAGGTATGTGTGCTAGGTACCAATCTTGTGCCAAAGAGTCTCATTTGATTGTAGTCAAAAGGATCTTAAGATATGTGAAAGGAACCCTAAATGTCGGACTTTGGTATCCTAGAACCCCAAATGTTGACCTAATTGGATACACCGACTCAGACTATGTGGGTTGCAAGTTAGATAGGAAGAGTACAAGTGGAGGGTGTCAATTCCTTGGGTCTGCTTTAGTTAGTTGGAGTAGTAGGAAACAACCATGCGTTGCCCTATCAACAACGGAAGCAGAATATGTGACAATGGGTGGATGTGTTTCCCAACTACTTTGGATCATGCACACCTTAGAGGACTATGAGCTACATTACACCAAGGTCAAAGTCTTGTGTGATAATGTAAGCACAATCAACCTAACTAAAAATCCGGTTCTCCATTCTAGAACAAAATACATTGAAGTGAAATATCACTTCATTAGAGACCATGTGGCAAGGGGAGACATAGAATTACACTATGTTGAATCAAAGTCGAACCTAGCCGACATCTTTACCAAGCCTCTTCCCGAATCGGAGTTCACATCCTTAAGAAGAGGGCTTGGAATGTGCTTTGTGGAAGTATAGAATGAACTTGGACACATTAACATTGAAAAAGGGTGCTTGATCCATTAGGATGATACATTTGGCTCACTTGTGCTTGTGGCACATTGTTGGACCATTAAAAGTATCAAAATATCAAAACTAAACCAACTATGTGGAAGGCAAGTGTTTAATCAATGGACACTTTGCCAAAGACCATAGTTGGACATGCTAAACCTTTGAAATCCATTTTATGTTTTACATATTGTGTCATGCTTTTAAAAGTCACATATTTGCAAAATTGGTTTCAAAGGTTGATACAAAATGTAGTATTTTTCAAAACTTTTGGGTTTTTATCAAAAGACGTGCATGTTTGAAATTTTATATGGTTTATTATTTTTTCCTGATAGAGTATAACATTTCAAACATGTACGCAAAATTTTACAATTTTTAGAATTTTCTGGAATTTTCTGGGAGTTTCTGAAATTCGATAGAAAACCTGTAATATCAGACTGATAGCATATCAGTCGACTGCCCTATGGGCAGTCGACTGGCACAGTCATTTTCAGCTACTGTGAGAAAATTTAGAAATCAATAATTCTCACATTTGATGCCTTAGGGTTTGGTTGCTTGAGGCAATCATTTTGATGGTGTCAAAGGGGGAGAATGGGTGGCTTAAGTTAGAATTTTGTGTCTTAAGTTAGAAAATGGGTGGTTTTAGGTATTTTGTCTAACTTAGACCTTGAAAGGCTAAAACTTGGAGAGAAGACATGGATTAAGGGGGAGGTACCTCTTAAGTTCGGATATATCTTACATTCTTATTGATGTTGTTAAGTGAAAACTTAATTTGGAATGAGACTAGAATTGAAACTAAGGAGAGGACATAGGTTAAGGGGGAGGTTACCTCTTAGGATTATTATGTCTCATAATGTTTCAATTGCTATCTTTTGCTTTTGCTATTGCTGTTGCTTATCTCTAACTTAAACATATTGACACACATCAAAAAGGGGGAGATTGTTGAGGCAATCGGCCCTTTAAATGATTGGAAGGTCATGGTTTTGATGTGTGGGCAAATAGGTTTAAAGTTAGAGTGTTATGTTGTATTTGATTTGTGTGATTGAGTTTGCAGGACTTGGAGAATCACACTTGGTGGACCTATCCGAGGAACGAGAGCCGAGGGAGGAGAGCTCCAAGGGCAAGCCGAGAAGTGGACTTCAAAGGGCACACGTGAAGGGTGGCATGGAGGCAAGCCAAGGGAAGGCTTGTGTGCGCATCCGAGGGACGATAGCCAGAGGAAGAGGACTTCAAAGGGCGAGCCAAGGGAGCAGACCTGAAGGCATACGCGAAGGAGAAGGTTTGAAGTAGCTGGAGCTGAGCTGGGAGGTGTTGGGACCGGGTGCATGTTGACAAGGATACGGGTTCGTAATATTTTAAAATTTTACGTGCAGCGGAAGAATTAGCATAAAATAATTTCATAAATTATTTTAACCATGTATCTAGCATGCAACCTTATGATGTGTGGACACGATCATAAAATAAAATTTTGCCGAAAAGTAAACTAATTTACTTTGTACCTCTCGTAACTCGAAGTAAGGGACGAGATCCAACCGTAGCGTCCCTTGGAAGCTCCGCCTCTATTCGCGTCCACGCCGAGTTCTCTTTGGGATGACTTCGCAAAGCCACGAGTTTTGTGCCGACGAGAACTACTAGATTCTCTAAAGGCACAACTAGAAGAACAAGAGAAAAGATAGAAAACTAACCACCAAAGTAACGGAATCAAAATTCCGGGAAAAGAAGGAAGGAATCGCAATCCGCTTCTTCTTCTTCTTCGACTCTTCCTTGGTTGTTGTTGCTCACGCCAACCCTTGATGGGTGGATGGTGCGCCGGCCCTAATGGGAGCTTAGGGCGCTGGCCCTAAGAAGAACAATGGGCGCCGACCCTAAGGGGAAGAGAAAGGGAGGAAGAGAATAAGAGAGAGAGAGGGAGAGAATCTACTAATCTCTTGATTACTCAAGTTAGAATTAAGGGCTTGCCTTTGGTTCCTTTATATAGTAGCATCTCCCTTGCCAAGTCTCCCTCTTAACGGAATTTTCATAACAAATTTATCCTATAAATTCTCTTATGAATTATTCTGTTTAAACCAAGTTTTATTATAACTAATTTTATAATAAAACAAATACTTCGCTCTCTTTTAATTATGGAATAAAATTTGTATAAAATTTTCTTATCATGGATAAATCAATTCATAATTGATTTTATAAATTAAAATTAAACCAATTCATGGTTCATTTTAATTTCCATAAAAAGAATAAATTTCTACAAATTTCTTTATAAATCTTTTTATATAAATTTCTTTATATATCAATTTATTTATCCATAATTTATAAAACAAATCATGCTAGATTTATTTCATTAATTAAACCAATTAAATTGGTTTATTCCCCTTTTAATGGCCGACCAAACCAAGAGGGTGGACACCCTCTTTGGCCGGCCAAACCAAGTCGATCCCATCGCGAATTAAACTCATTTAATTCGCCCAATAAGTCTTCAAAAGACTTAGCCATTTTTAGCTTCCATTGCGCCTCTGATAAATTCAGATTCTACTTATTTCTCTTGATCAAAAAATCCAATTTTCAACTCGTTTTAAATCCCTCGGATTACTCGTAGTGCGTGTGACTAAATAGGCTTTCGATTTATGTTAGCCGTCTATAATCAACTAATTATAGAACGATCATGAGTGGCACCTAGTAGTACATCATGACCCCCAATTAATCGAAAGATCAACGGTTTGACCTCAGAAGTAATTCTGAAACCCTTCAGCAGCTCTAATGAATCGTGCCCCATTCCCTTCACCATCTTATACCCACTTGGTTCAGGACACGGTCTATTTGTGTCAGTCCCCACTAGGCTGACTACGTCACACCTAGCCCAAGTAGTGTCTTTCTCGTCCTTTGGATTTCTAATTACTCTCATGTATTTAAGAGACTCGCACTCTAAACATGATATGCTCTGGCCAGAGACTTTGAGTAACAATCCGACGATAGGCCTGGGTATACATCTCCTCGCAAGGAGTGGTGAATCCTTTGTAGGCTGCTCAACATCTTCGGGCACTTCGGCTTATACCCAATCATCCTGGGTCCACACCTCCTAGGAGATGCTTGCTTAAGATGTTAAAGTATAAGTCTCCATGACCAAGATGACTTGAACACCGCAAGTCAAAGGAACATCGCACTTAAGCCGCAGTAATAACTTCATTGACATATCTACATAGATTACCATATGAAGTTTTACAACTAGTCACTCCAATGAACTAGTTCCCTTAACTAGCATACATGTTTATCTCCGGACATCCCAATGTCACCAGCCAGTGAGAATCAGCTGATTAAATAATAACCCATGCTAGTCTCAACAGAATTGATAGTGTCCGTATTTATCAATTCATCGACTAGGGATATTTTCAATACTTCACAATTGCACATTTAGAGATAATCACTAGTTGTGATCCCATCACAAATTCTCTTATGCTGTGAATTGTATTGCGAACATTCAGTAGATGAGTTTAAGATCCCAATCAAATATACAAACATGTATACTCAAATAGTGAATTATCATTTATTAAAATAAATGTTTACAATCATAAGGCGATTGCCTTAGGACACTTCTCTCATATCACTAACAGGAGGCAGGGCAGTCCACTGGCCCAGAGGTAGTCGACTGCCAAAACCCACAGAGAGTTCGCAGCTTCGGACCAGTCGACTGGCCCATGGGCAGTCGACTGGTATACCCCAAAACTAGCCGTTGGCTAGCTGTTTGCTAGCCGTTGGCCGACATTTAATGCCGGGCCAGTCGACTGCCCTTGGGGCAGTTGACTGGTGCGAGCCTGGACAGACTGCGAATCTGTCCTTTTCACCTATAAAAGGAGGCCTCGTTACACGTGTCTGTACAGTTTCGTACAGTAATGAAGTGCTGCCAAATTGTAGAGTGTTCTTTTGCTTCCTTCATCGTATTTCTACATCTGTAAAGAGGAAGCTACTGCTGTAAAGGTTTCTCCACCTCAAGGAGACTTTTCGATAGTGAAAAGTGGTGCTCGCGGCGTGGATCCTTGGATTAGTCACCCATCTGGGTGGATACCAAGTAAAAGACTTTTTGTTAGCATTGTTATTTTCTTTACATATTATTTCCACTGTGCTAACAGTTTTGTAGAGATCAAACGATCCGCGAATGTGCATTCACCCCCCCTCTGCACGCCCACATCGATCCTTCATCTTTGCTCCATTTCCAACTCGCAAATTCGCTTCTCCCTTGACGAGTCTTCTTCTATTCCTTAGCCCCTGTATGTCATTACATATATGTGAGCTACACCCAGTGTCAAATACCCAGGTGGTTGAGGAAATAGAGTGACATTCAATAACGAAGATACCTGAAGAGGATCGGGCATCGGATGCCTTCTTCTTCAAGGACTCATGATAAATCTTGCAGTTTCTTCGCCAGTGACCCTCCTTGCCGCAGTGATGGCAAGTGCCTTTTGGTGTCTTTTCAGTCTTTTTGGCCTTTTTCTTCTTTCCCTTATTCTGTTCTTTGGCCTTCCTCTTAGAACCTTTCTTCGAGGAACCAACTAACAGTACCGTCTTTTGATCCTGCTTCACAGAAGGCTCTATAGTCTTTAGCAGGTTGAGCAACTCAGGAATGGTAGTCTCCAGCTTGTTCATCCGATAGTTCATCACAATTTGTGAATAACTTTTGGGCAAACAATGCAGAATTAAGTCAATACTTAGTTCATGATCCATTACAAAATCGAGTGTGCTCAGTCGCTCAATATACCCCAACATCTTCAACACAAACTGTGAAAGAGAAGTGCCTTCCTGCATCTTAGAGGTGAAGAGGAGTCTGGAGACCTCGAACCTTTCGGATCTCGCCTGCTCGTCAAATAACTCATGAAGATGGAAGATGATGGTATAAGGATCCATATGCTCATGCTGCTTTTGCAGCTCAGGTACCATAGCGGCTAGCATGATGCAACTCGCAAGTTCAGAATCGGTCACATGTTTCTGATAGGCCATTAACTGGTCTGGAGTTGCATTTTCTGGAGGACGGTTGGGAAGTTGATCTTCAAGGGCATAAGCAAGCTTCTCTGCATTGAGGACTATCCTCAGGTTTCGAAGTCAGTCCATGAAGTTTGGCCCAGTGAGTTTATTGGTGTCCAAAATGGAACGCAAATTCAGAGAAGACATGATCGAGTGATTATCCTAGAAATACAAATTGAGCTTATGTGAGAAGAATGATAAAGAATGCATCAACATACATTAATTAAATCCTATTTATTTATCGAATTGAATAACCCTTTTTATCAATTCGGGAGATCGTATAAACATCTCCAAATAGGTTGATATCCAACCATAGATAAGAACAACCATGGTTGTGGCCATCAAGTTATTCTTAGCTATGAAGGTAGGTAATTATACCGATTACATATCACATATATGTAACTATCACTTTATGCTATCAACTAATTGAATGTTTGCATAAATCATTGGGTTGTTAACTCATTAACAAATATGCAACATTATACATAGCACCCAACTGCACCTCTCTTTACATCGACCTTGGCTGTGGCACAACAAATCGATGCTCCAAGCTTAAGGCTGACCCATTAATCAAGAAATAGTTTTAATATGGTTGGAGCTCATTCAACCGTTTAGTCAGGCTTGGATGTGTCCATCAACCAAAACTAAGGATTGACCTCTGACTCCAACTATATTAATCATAAACTAATTCCATGGTTTGAACATGTTGAGGTTCAAGCCGGGCATGGATGTGTCCATCAACCCAAACGAGAAACAAAACTCCGGTTCTAACCATATTAATGGAAGGTGTTGGCCTTAATATTTTGTAAGGGGTTTTGGGTCTCATCCTTTCTTTTCTAAGCACATTCATGACATATAATTATGTCATGTACTAACGATTTCTTTAATAAAGTATGTATGTGACTTAATTTATCAAGTCTCATTAATTGAATTAGGAACCGGATTTCCTAATTCTAATTTCAAACTTTATTCAAGGAATTGTTTTGGGAAACAATTTCCTAAATTGTCATAATCAATTTCGGAAATAATATGTTTAAGACTTTGATTTCTCTAAATCAAATCTTATTAAATTAAGAGACAGATTCCCTTAATTCAACGATATATTATTTTCATGAAAATCTTATTTAAGAAAACTCTATAGGAAATCATTTTCCTAATTAATTTTGGAGACAACAATATGTAAGAGCATCACCTCTTAAATCAAATAAGGAAATTATCGTTTGAGAATCACCTCAAAATTTCCAAGATTTGATTACATATTTTATTTATGGATTTATTAATTTCAACAAATTATTTTCTTTGGGTGGCTCCCCGAGGCTCAGATACCCAAAAAAAAGGAATTTGTTGTAAATCTAATTTGATCCGCTCCTCGAGGCGTAACCAAATTAAACATGCCAATTTTATTCAAAATAGGAAATTAAATTAAAACAACTAACTTTAAATTGGACGGCTCCCCGAGGCTCAATCCAACATAAAGAATTTTGTTAATAATTTAAAACCAATTCGAATTTAATTGTCAATTAATAATCCATAAATTTGTTTAGACTTTCTTGAAAGAAAGTGCCCAAAATTGCGAGATTTCATAATAGGTTTTCAGAATAATTGTAAGTTTCTGGTACAAAGAAAACTTACATATTTCCAAAATTAGAAAATTTCCAAAATAGGAAATTTCCAAAATTGGAAAGTTTTCAAAAATGGGAAGTTTTCACAATTATCATAAAATTTCAGAAACTAGGATATTTCAAAAGTTTGCGAAATTTCATGAGGATTTCCAAACTTTGAAATTCCTAAATCTAAAATTTATCATAATTGGAAAGTTTCCATAATTGGAAAATTTTCCAAAATTGAGATCATGACAAAGTTTTCCGCAAAACAATTATATGATTATGTCGAACACTAACCGGCTCTAATACCACTGTTAGGACCGGGTGCATGTTGACATGGATACGGGTTCGTAATTTTAAAATTTAATTACGTGCAGCGGAAGGTTTACCATAAATAATTTCTCAAATTATTTTAACCACGTATCTAGCATGCAACCTTATGTTGTGGAAACATGATCATACATTTAAAATTTTGCAGAAAGTAAACTAATTTACTTAATACCTCGCGTAACTCGTAGAAAGGGACGAGATCCAACCGTAGCGTCCCTTGGAAGCTCCGCCACTATTCGCGTCCACGCCGAGTTCTCTTCGGGATGACTTCGCAAAGCCACGAGTTTCGTGCCGACAAGAACTAATAGATTCTCCAAAGGCACGACTAAAATATCAAGAGAGAGAGATGGAAAACTAACCACCAAACAAAAAACGGAATCAAGATTCCGGGAGGAAGGAAGGAGTCGCGACCCGATTCTTCTTCTTCTTCGGCACCTTCTTGGTGGAGATGGCTCATGGCAACCCTAGGGGAACCCTCTAGGGCCGGCGCCCACTAGAGGAGGGAGAGGGAGAGAAGGAGAGGAAGAGAGGCTACACAAGAATCCTTGATATTTTGAAATTGATTTCCAAGCCTTGCCTTTGCACTTTTATATAGTAGCCTCTTTATCGCCAAGTCTCCTTTTAACGGAATAAATTTTTCATAAGAAATTTATCTTATAAATTTTTCTATGAATTATTCCGTTATGCCAAGTTTTATTATAACTTAATTTATAATAAAAACAACCATATCTCCCCTTTTATTATGGAATAAAATTTACAAGAAATTTATTATATAAATTTTTCTTATCATGGAAAAATCAATTCATAATTGATTTTGTAAAATAAAATAATCCAATCCATGGTTCATTTTAATTTCTATAAAAAGAATAAATTTCTATAAATTTCTTTATGTAAATTTCTTTATATAAATTTCTTTATCCATAATTTTATAAAACAAATCACGCTCGATTTATTTTATAATTTAAACCAAACAATTTGGTTTCCCTTTTTATTGTGGTCGGCCAAATCCAAGTCGTCATCTTACGAATTAAACTCATTTAATTCGTCCTATAAGCCTTCAAAAGACTTAGCCATTTTAAGCTTCCGATGCGTCTCTGATAAATTCAGATTCGACTTATCTCTCTTGATCGGAAAATCTAATTTTCAACTCGTTTTAAATCCCTCGGATTACTCATTGTGCGTGTGACTAAATAGGCTTTCGATTTATGTTGGTCGTCTATAATCAACCAATTATAGAACGATCATGAGTGGCAGCTAGTAGTACATCATGACCCCCAATTAATCGAAAGATCAACGGTTGACCTCAGAAATAATTCTAAAACCCTTCAGCAACTATAATGAGTCGTGCCTCATTCCCTTCACCATCTTATACCCACTTGGTTCAGGACACGGTCTATGTGTGTCAGTCCCCACTAGGCTGACTACGTCACACCTAGCCCAAGTAATGTCTTTCTCGTCCAACGGATTCTAAGTACTCTCATGATTCTGAGATATTCATACTCGGAACATGTGATGCTCTAGCCAGAGGCTTCGAGTAACAATCCGACGATAGGCCTTGGGTATATGTCTCCTCGCAAGGAGTGGTGAATCCTTTGTAGGCTGTTCAAACATCTTCGGGCACTTCGGCTTATACCTAATCATCCTGGGTCCACACCTCCTTGGAGATGCTTGCTTAAGATGTCAAAATATAAGTCGTCATGACCAAGATGACTTGAACACCGCACGTCAAAGGAACATCGCACTTAAGCTACAATAAGAACACTACAAGAAAAATACTTTTCCGCAGCGCGTTATTAACAGCGCAGATTAAAAGCATGCTGTTAATAGTATTATTAACGACATGCATATTGATGTGTGCTGTTAATACCATACATTTTTTTAAAAGAAGAAGCATCAACAACATACATTAAAAGCAAGCTGTTAATGCTATTATTAACAGCATATTAATGTATGCTGCGAATAAATAATAACAACGACAGCATACAAAAATTAGTACGCTGCTAATGCATCTATTTATTATGTGATATACTATAAATAAAATTATAAATAATCACTATTTTATTATTTTCCTTATTTTTTTCTCCATTTTTTCTTATTTTTTCTTTTTTATTATTTCTGTTTTATTATTTTTATTATTTTATTATTTTTTATTTTCCTTATTTTTTTTCATTTTTTTCTTATTTTTTTCCATTTTTTTTCCTTATTTATTTTTTTCATTATTTCCTTATTTTATTTCTCTCCCAAATCTCTCGTATCTCTCGTGCCTCCCTCCTCATCGCGATCATGCCGCGCCCTCTTTATTTCTCTTTCCGCCGTTTCTTTCCCAAAACCATCGCGATCCCGCCTCAACTCATCGCCCTCCTCATCGCTCGACTCTCCGCCTCCTCGCAAGCTCCTCAGCGCCATCTTCTCCGCCTCCTGCTCACAGACGCCGCCTCTGTTTGCGCCATCTTCTCCGCTTCCTCCTCACAGACGCCGGTAGACTCCCGCCCTAGGGCTTCTTGAAAGACTGCGCCATCTTCTCCGAAATACTCACGGTAGCTTATTCGGGTTGCGCTAGGGCTTCCAGGTTAGTTTTTGTTCTGAAAGACTGATGTATATTTATGGTTTGGGCTTTTTGGAAACGTAATTAAAACTTTATGTAGGCTTTCTGGAGCTTTACCGCTGGTCCAAGGAAAGTAGAAGTGATTAGAGAACAAAGATTTGTTTGAGGTGATCTTGAGTGTTCCTCTTAATGTTTAGCAAACAAAGATTGCAGAAAAAACTGAAAAACAAGATGGAAGATTTTGTTATCTTCATTGCTTTTGAGAATGCCTGAGTTAGTGTTAATTCCTGCTTAAGTCCTAATATCTGGGGTAGTAAACATTACTGCTCCAATTGGTAGTCTGGAGCTGAGTTAAAAATGTGATATCAGAAGCTTCTGTTAGCTTAACACTGACTGATTTATTACATTTCTTATTCTCTTGCTTATTAGGTGTACTTACAAGTTGTCCAGGATGTTGATATAATTTAAGATTCTAAACTGTATTGGCAGGTCAATGCTATCTCCGAAAACAGTAAATTTGTTACCTGTGATGTTTGGTCAGAAATTTCATCAAAAATTGTAAGAGGAGTAATTTTACCAGTTTGCATGGAATGGCTCAGAGTAGAATTCAACCTCGAAATTGGAGAATCCAATGAGGTATAGAATGGCTGGCATCAAGTGCCTCCATGTTTTAGGTTTCTAATTTTCATACTCGCTGACATCATCATTTCTGTTTAGAATCTACCTTCCAAAATTATTGGTAAATTGAAGGAAGATGACAGAATATTACAAAACATAAATAGAGCGGGCAAAAGTGAACTATATTCAGACATGATATTCTTTCTTAGATTTGGTTCATCCAGGTATTATTATAGTTTTTGTAGCTTTTAGCCTTGGATTATATTTTTTTCTCTAATTCTTTACATTATGCATTTGTTACATATATGATAAATTGATTCATTATTTGTTTATTTAAACAGTCAAAACCTTCAGTTTTAATTGTGTTTTTTATGGAAATAAATGAACCTGCAGAAAATACTGTTCTGATATCTATAATTTGATATGCCAACTTGCTAACATGTCAAAATGTAAACTTTGTTATTGTCTTGTCAACCAACATAACCTTTGCAGAACACTTATTATAGGTTGCAATACATTACTTTTGTCATCGATAACACTTTTGTAGACCATTACCTTTGTTATTGATAACACTTATTGCAGTACATCATCTTTTTCATTCTCTAGTTCTCTATTCTTTACCTTTGTATAACACTTTTTCATTGTTTTTTGCCTTTTTTTCAATCCACATTACCTTTGACAATCAACTTCACGTAGAAATAATCTCTTTTACCAAAGATTTCTCTACTCTAATCAGATTGCAATACATTACTTGTACCCTTTTTATCCTTGGGCCAGTCCTTGGTGCTGTTACGATAGTAAGCTTCTGCCACAACATGGAGCTGACATTTTAGAAGACATGATCGTGATGTTGGCTGATACCATAGCTAGCATATACGTGGAACTCATCTCAATTGACAGTGACGTTTCTTCAGAGATGAATGGCTTTGGCTTAACTTTATGTTTGATGTCCACTAGAACACTTCAAAAGCTACGGAATGAGGTATGGGACTAAAGTGAATTTGTACTTAACATCTTTAATGTTTTGTTGTTGATTTGTTATGCATAAGTGTTTGTTTCAGATTCCCTTTATATGCTACTTAGTACCAAGGAAAAAAAAGAATTTGGCAATGTTTTTCCTGACATTGCGTTAATGGTTCAGTTAAATTCCTGTTATTTGATCTATTCACTGTAAAAATGAAGGATGAAATGAGGACATCATTATTATTAGCAGGAAAGTTTTCTACTTTTTATTATTTTTATTTTTTTATTAGTTGTTAATTTCAAAATTGTTGTTTACAGGTTCTACTGAACCAATGGCTTCAGGAGAACTTCGAGTCTGTTATCTCGATGTATGAGGATCGTTTTGAGTTACACGTCCTGCGGAGAGAACTTTTTGACAATCCAGAACACAAGGAAAGCAGTAACCTTACTTGGTGGAAGAATCTTCCATTCAAAAAGTTAGCAGTTCCATCACTTGTGTCGTATGTCCGTATCAACCAATTTTCCCTACCAGTAAAACGGATGAAAGAATTAAGAACCTTAACTGGATGGTATGCCCTTTAACCGATACCTTTACTTCTTTTAAAGCTGACATGTTATGGAAAAAAGTATATATTACCGCTAAAATTACTATTGAACAAGCATTGGTTTTTAATTTTTGAAATGGTTCGATATAATAATTGAGTTGGATATCCTTCTGTTGACTTGTAAGCTATCTTCAAGTATATTTATAGAGGTGATGAGCTATGATCGAAGTTACATGATATCTGAAACAAGTATTAATTCAATGTATTTTTTGCTTTCTCTCTTTAATGATATTGATGAACAATTGTACTTGCTCATGATTGATAATTTTGTTTAATTTTATTTTCTTATTTTTAAATAATGTGCCATTTTATCTGTTGCTTACAGGAGGTACTGCTTCAGCTTGTATCTTGAGTTTTGCAACATCAGCATGCCTTTCTTTCGAGCTGCTTTCACCAAGGTTAGCAATGTTTTATCATGCCACTTGAAATTTGATTACACAGTTACAACTAAAGAACATGAGTCGTGAAGATATCATTGATAAAACTAAATGTAAGCTGCTTCATTGGAGTATTGACGGAGTTATTGCAGAAGGTCGAATTGCATCCATAGATCACAAAGTAAAAGTGCATCATGTTCTTCTTGGTGGAGCTTGTTGGAAAGTTTGGATTGATAGGGTGTTTATGAACAAGTTGGACCTCATTCGACCAAATGATGAAATGTTGTTTCTCGAAGATGCAATAGGAAGCACAGTTGCTTGGTTATCTAAGTTTATAGTTTTTGACTGAGTTACTAACTTTAGACTTATGACTAGCTTGTAATTTTTTTTTGCTACACAGTTATTTTAGACTTATGACTAATTTGTAATGATTTTTGCTAGTAAGTGAAATCCTATTTTGGTAAAGTGTGGTATTGATGATTAATTGTGATATAAATGTTTTAGTTTTGGATATTGTTAATTGAGATATGTGATATGGCATATTTATTGTATTATCAAATTGTGTAAGATGTGTATATGTGGGATTATAATTATATTGAATATATTAGTATCCGCAGCGTACAAATATACACTGCGGATATGTGGGCTTATTTGCTTATGCACATATCCGCAGCGCGCAGCCACTCGCTGCGGATGTAATTTTCCGCAGTGTATATTCGTGTGCTGCGGATACACTTATCCACAGCGTGCAACCGCGCACTGTGGATGCAACTTATCCGCAGCGCGCAGATGCACGCTGTCGAAATGTTGTGACTTTTAACAGCTTGGAGTTATGCAGCATTCGATGCGCGCTGCGGATACAATTATTGCGCGCTGCGAAAAGACATTTGTTGTAGTGGAACTTCATTGACATATCTATATGTAGATTACCATATGAAGTTTTACAGTTAGTCACTCCAATGAACTAGTTCCCTTAACTAGCATTCATGTTTATCTCCGGACATCCCAATGTCACCAGCCAGTGAGAATCATCTGATTAGAGAATAACCCATGCTAGTCTCAACAGAATTGATAGTGTCCGTATTTATCAATTCCTCGACTAGGGACAATTTCAATACTTCACAGTTGCACATGTAGAGATAATCACTAGTTGTGAATTCATCACAAATTCTCTCATGCTGTGAATTGTATTGCGGACATTCAGTGAATGAGTTTAAGATCTCAATCAAATACACAAATATGTACACTCAAATAGTGAATATTCATTTATTAAAGTAAATGATTACAATCATAAGGCGATTGCCTTAGGACACTTCTCTCATATTACTAACAGCAGGGTTATATTGGCCTACCTTATTTAGAGATTCTTACCACTTCCATAAGACTTGTGAGCACTGCCAGCGAGTTGGAAACTTAGGACGTAGGAATGAAATGTCTCAACAACTCATGATATTTTGCGAGATTTTCGATGTTTGGGGTATCGATTTCATGGGTCCTTTTCCTATTTCATATGGATTTATTTATATCATGTTGGCTATGGATTATGTGTCTAAATGGGTGGAGGCAATCCCCACTAGAACTAACGATTCATCTGTTGTTGTGGATTTTGTCAGGACTCACCTATTTTGCAGGTTTGGGGTACCCAGGGTGATCATCAGTGATCAAGGGTCTCACTTTTGCAATAGGCACATGAAAGCGCTTCTGAGCAAGTATGGGGTGATCCATAAAGTGTCCACCCCGTATCATCCTCAAATAAATGGACAAGCTGAAATATAAAATAGGGAGATTAAGCTTATCTTGGAGAAAACTGTAAGGCTAGACCGGAAGGACTGGAGCAAGAGACTTGATGAAGCGTTATGGGCCTACCGGACTACCTACAAGACGCCCATTGGGATGTCTCCCTACAGTATTGTTTATGGTAAGGTTTGCCATTTACCAGTGGAGGTGGAACACAAGGCTTATTGGGCAGTTAAAGCTTGCAACATGGACTTAGAAAAATCTGGGCAAGAAAGGAAGCTGCACCTACAAGAGCTCGAGGAACTATGATTGGAAGCCTATGAGAGTTCCCGCATTTACAAAGAAAAGACCAAAGCTTTCCATGATAAGAACATTTTGAGAAAAGAGTTTCATGTGGGAGAAAAGGTGCTCTTGTTTAGATCTAGACTCAAGTGGTATCCAGGTAAGTTGAAGTCTAGGTGGGAGGGTCCTTTTGTTGTTACTAATGTGTTTCCCTTTGGTGCTATTGAGATACAGGATATGGCGGCACTACCCTCAAGGTGAATGGGCATCAATTAAAGCATTACCACGAGGGAATGAAGGGAACAAGGATGGAGAGTACGGACTTGTACCATGCGATCTACCCGACTTAGAGGGGAGTCCGTTCTTTGCTTTTTCCTTTTTGTACATACATTTTGATTTTCTCGCAATTTGCTTTAATAGTGTAAGTGGCACTTCTCTTAAGTTTTCCTATGCACTGGAGGAATCATGACGTGAGAAAAATTATTTAGATCATTGAGTCATGGATATCATGCCTTAGTTAGTTCTCAACTTCCATATAGTTATTGGTTGGTGGAAGATTTTAATATTGGATTGAGCATGATTGATATTATTCCTAGAGAGGACCACTTGTTGCTTACCATATATAATTTTATGTGTGATGAACAATCATGCTTTGGAACTTTAGAACTTGCTCATTTCTTTTTTAGAATCATAGAGGCATATGATACATGGAATGGTAGAGCTATTCATCATGATCTTTGCTAGTCTTCTTTTCATTTGCACAATCATCCTCCTCTTTTGCTATTTTTGCTCTATTCTTTTCCTCTAAAGTTGGTGAAGGACTTGATGAAATAGTTGCTTGAGAGGGACAAAATCTTAGGTGTGGGGGAAAAGAAATCGGCCTTGGATGAAATGAGTTCAATGTTGACATGAAGTCAGTGAACAACTCAAAGAATGGAGCTGTGAAGTGTGAATCCCAACTCTACATGATATAAGATGGCGCAAGGTTCTCTTGGATGTGATTTTTGAAAGCTTCAAGGCTAAAGGCAAGGTAGACTCCAAGAACTACACAGTATCATCATTTGCATTCAAAAAAAATAGAAAAAAAAACAGAAGGAAAAAAAATAAAACAAAGCAGAAAAAAAAAAAGAAAGAAAAAAAATGTGGAATAAGTGCAGTTCAGATTCTTGGAGTCAATCTTGGAGCGAAACTGAAGTGTTGAAGCTTGAAGTAAGGCAAAGTCTCCCGAATTTGAATATTACAGAGGTTGCAAGCTAATTTCGAGCCAATTCCATGCCAAATCAGAGAATTAGTCATCCTTCATTTAGATCATCAATACCCCAATCTTCTTTGAGGCTATTGAATTAGTAATGGATGAAGAAATTGGAAATTGAGGCATTCAAAGTTGAGAAAGTGGGAGAGGATAGTTTGCTGGAAAAATCTTTCAGCAACTTGTGGGGCTGCTATAATTGAAAAAAAAATGCTGTATTGCTGGGCTGCAAAGGGTTTAAGCTACTGATTCTTTCATTTGAAGTGGTTGACAAAGACTTAACTCCTAGCAATCCATCAGAAGTGAAAAAGAGGAAAAAATAAAGAATAAAAAGAAAAATAGAAAAGAAAAAAAAGAGAAAAAAATAATAAAAAAAAGAAAAATGAAAGAGAGGTAATAATAAAATGAGAATAATGGCGCCGTTGCCGGGAGGAACCTCCCTGATCGGCCTGGGGACCGATCAGGATTTGATCAGTAGCTAAAATTCTGAGTTCTTTTGTGCCATCTCCTTCTGATCGGTCTGGGGACCGATCAAGCCTTCCCTGATCGGTCTGGGGACCGATCAGTACCCTCAATGTCGGGCTTTGGTATCCTAGAACCCCAAATGTTGATCTTATTGGATACACTAACTCAGACTATGCGGGGTGTAAACTAGATAGGAAGAGTACTAGTGGGGGATGTCAATTCCTTGGGTCTTCTTTAGTTAGTTGGAGTAGTAGGAAACAACCATGTGTTGCCCTATCAACAACGGAAGCCAAATATGTGGCAATGGGTGGTTATGTATCCCAACTACTTTGGATCATGCACATTTTAGAAGATTATGAGTTACATTATTCCAAGGTCAATGTCTTGTGTGATAATGTAAGTACAATCAATTTGACCAAGAATCCAGTTCACCATTCTAGAACAAAACACATTGAAGTGAAGCATCACTTCATTAGGGACCATGTGGCAAGGGGAGACATAGAATTACACTATGTTGAGTCAAAGTCAAACCTTACCGACATTTTTACCAAGTCTCTTCCCGAATCGAAGTTTACATCCTTAAGAAGAGGCCTTGGAATGTGTTTTGCAGAGGTATAGGATGAACTTTGGAGGAACACAATAGGAAAGTGTGCTTGATCCATTAGGGTGATACAATTGGTTCACTTGTGCTTGTGGTATAGTGTTGAATCATTAAATGTATCAAAATTATTGAAAATAGATCAACCATGGGGAAAGCGAGTGTTTAATTAATGGACACTTTGCCCAAAGATCATGGTTGGACATTTTAAACATTTGAAAACTATTTTATGTTTTATATGTTTTGCCATAAGCTTAGAAGATATATGATTGCAAAACTAGGTTGGAAAATTGATACAAACATAGTGGTTTTCAAGAATTTTAAACTTTAGTCAAAAGTCAAGCATGTTTGAAATTTTTCATGAACTGATATTTTTCCTTGATAAAATATATTATTTCAAACATACCTGCAAATTTTTACAATTTTTGGAATTTCTTGGATTTTATTGGAGGTTTTTGAAATTCGGCTCAGAAGTTGAAAAATCAGACTGACATAGTATCAGTCGACACCCCAGGGGCAGTTGACTGGCACACCTAAAATCAGCCTGCTGAGTAGTTTTTCAGAAATCCAAATTTTTCTCATTTGATGCCATGGGTTTGGGTTGCTTGAGGCAATCATTTTGATGGTGTCAAAGGGGGAGAATGGGTGGTTTAAGTTAGATTTTTAGCATTTTAGCTTAAATTTTTTACTTAACTTGTATAACTTGGATTATGATGAAAATGGATGAAGGCATAGGTTAAGGGGGAGGTTACCTCGGTTAAGGGGGAGGTTCCTCTTGGTTTCACTATGTCTTGTTTACAATTGCTATTGTTATTTACTGTTGTTGACTGGTATATTTTATCCCTAACTTAAACATATTGTCACACATCAAAAAGGGGTAGATTGTTGAGGCAATCGACCCTAGAATGATCGAGAAGATCATGGTTTTGATGTGTGTGTGCGAATATGTTTAAGGTTAGGGTGTTGTGTTATATTTGATATGTGTGATTGAGTTGGCAGGACTTGGATCACACACGGAGAACATATCCGAGGGACGAGAGCCGAGGGAGGTGGACTCCAAGGGCAAGCCGGGAAGTGGACTTTAAGGGCACACGTGAAGGGTGGCATGGAGGCAAGCCAAGGGAAGGCTTGTGTGCGCATCCGAGGGACGATAGCCAGAGGAAGAAGACTTCAAGGGGTAAGCCAAGGGAGCAAACCTGAAGGCACACGTGAAGGAGAGTGTTCGGAGTGGCTGTAAGTGAGTGGAAAGGCTGGGCAGTCGACTGGCCAAAGGGCAGTCGATTGCGAAAACTCACAGAAAGTTTTCAACCTCGGACCAGTCGACTGCCCCAGGGTCAGTCGACTGGTCATCCCCGAAAACTAGCCATTGGCTAGCAATTAATGCAAGGCTAGTCGACTGCCCCAGGGGCAGTCGACTGGTGCAGGGTTGGACAGCTTGCGAAGTTGTCATGTTCTCTTATAAAAAGGGGACTTTTTCGCACGTGAACGGTACAATTTTTCACTGTAACGAAGTGATGCTCGTGCAAAGAGTCCTCATATCTTCCTCTCGCTCTTCATCGCATTCTGTAAAGAGGAAGAAGACGCTTTTGTAAAGGTTTCTCCACCTTGATGGAGACTTTTCATAGTGGAGGTGTACTCGTGTGGATCCTTGGATTAGTCATCCTTCGGGGTGGATACCAAGTAAATCCTCGTGTCAGCATTGTTCTTATTGCTTTTCATTATATTTTTGTATTGCGCTAACAATCTTGTAGAGATTTCGAAAAAGTACTATTCACCCCCCCTCTAGCAATGCACGCGATCTAACAACCTCTTGTCACATGATCTCTAATGAAGTGATGCTTCACTTCAATGTGTTTTGCCCTAGAGTGATGCACCAAATTTTTGGTCAAATTAATAGTGCTCATATTATCACATAAACCATTGACCTTGGAGTAATGAAGCTCATAATCTTCTAAGGTATGCATTATCTAAAGTAATTGAGCTACACAACCACCCATAGCCACATATTCGGCTTCGGTTGTAGATAAAGCAACACATGGTTGCTTTCTACTACTCCAACTCACTAGGAAAGATCCAAGAAATTGACATCCATCACTAGTACTCTTCCTATCCAATTTGCAACCTGCATAATCAGAATCGATGTACCCAAATAAATCAATATTTTGAGTTCTAGGGTACCAAAGACCGACATTGAGAGTACCCTTGATATATCTTAAGATTCTTTTTACCACTACTAAGTGAGATTCTTTGGCACAAGAATGATATCTTATATACATGCCTACCGCAAATAGTATATCTGATCTATTAGCGGTTAGGTATAACAAACTACTAATTATGCTTCTATATTACTTTGGATCGACTAACTTTCCCTCATGATCACTATCTATCTTGATATTTGTTCCAATAAGAGTAAACACTACTTTAGCATTTTCCAAACTAAATTTCTTGATAATTTCCTTAGCATACTTTGTTTGATAGACATGAGTTCCTTTATTAGTTTGTATGACTTGTAATCCTAAAAAGAAAGTCAACTCTCCAACTAGACTCATTTCAAAATCATTTTCCATGTGTTTGATAAATTTATGAAGAAGTTCATTATTTGTTGAACCAAAAATAATGTCATCAACATAAACATGGGCAATAAAAATATCTTTATCTTTAGACTTTAGAAATAAAGTTGGATCAATTGTTCTCCTTCTAAAGCCCTTGGAGATTAAGAAGGATGAGAGTCTTTCATACCAAGCTCGGGGAGCATGTTTTAACCCATATAAGGCTTTCTTTAATTTATAAACATGATTTGGATAATCTATGTTTTCAAAACCAAGTGGTTGCTCGACATAAACTTCTTCCTTAATAAATCCATTTAGAAATGTCGATTTCACATCCATTTGATGAAGTTTAAAGACCATGTGAGCAACATATCCCAATAAGATCCAGATACACTTTAATTGAGTTACAGGAGCATATGTTTCATCATAATCAAGTCCCTCAACTTGATTGAAACCCCTAGCTACTAACCTAGCTTTGTTTCTAGTGACTCTCCCTTGATCATCCAATTTGTTTCTAAAAACCCATTTTGTTATGACAATTATAATATCATTGGGTCTTGAGACCAATTCTCATACTTCACTTCTCTCAAATTGGTTCAACTCTTCATGCATTGCTATGATCCAATCCGTATCATTTAAGGTTTCATCAATCGATTTTGGTTCAAGTTGTGATATTAGAGCAATTTGACTAGTATGTTCTCTAAAATAGAATCTAGTCCTTACTCCTTGTGCAACACCTCCAACTACTTGGTAAATAGGATGATCTTGATGATGCCTTAAGGGCCTAGAGATTGTGGGTGTAACGACCCGGAAAATTCTCTTAATATCTTCTTTAAAATAATGAGCATGTCTAGATAATTTTCCGAGGGACCTAGAAATATTAGTACGAACCTTAGTTTAGAAATCCATGATTTTCTCATTTAAATTGAGAAACTAAGTACTAATGGGCCTTATATGGGCTTTTTAGCACCATGATTATTGGTAGATTTTGGGCAAAAATTTAATATAAATATACATGGATTGTAATTGGGAATATTAGCATGATTATGGGTGAATTTTAGGGGAATTTTCGGAAATAATGGAAAATAAAATAAAAATAAAGTGCATGCACCAAGGATTGAACCTTGGACCTCTTGTACTACCATGCATGCACTAACCAATTCACCTAGTAAGGGAGTTGTATGAGGGAATGAAGTGTATTTTGGTTAAGACTTAGGGGAAGATGAAGGGTCATGAACGGAGGAGACTCTTCATTTACCTCCTTAAAGTGTTATAAAGAGAGGGCATGGGGGGTGACTTCTCTTCTTCCATCAAGTCACCTTTCTCCCCTCCTCCTTCTTCATCCTAGCCAAAACTCCAAGGTGGGTTTTCCCTTGGGAAAAATTCACAAGAAGGTCTCTATTCCAAGATCCAAGGCTTTCACAAGGTTGTAAAGGCTAAGGGTGGTCAAGAGACAACAAGATCTTCATCCTTCTCTCAAACCTAAGGTTTATAATCAAGATAGTCTAAGGTAAGACTCCCTCACCTGTTGTATAATAGCTTTCCTTGAAGTTTACCATGATATGAAAGTCTTGTTTGAGATTTTATGTTGGGAAAAAAAGAAAAGAGCCATGAACCCTAACCCTAGGGTTTCGACCACCATAGGTTTTGGGTCCAAGATGATGTTAAAAATTCCTCTCATTGTTTTCTAATGTGTTATCATGATGAATATAGAATAAATATAATTTTTGGGGAATTTTTGGAGCACCCTAAAGACCCCTTAGGGTTTGGGACCCTCACCATGATTCTTTGGTTAGGATTGGGCCTAACCTTTCAAGTATGTACTTTGGGTATCCCCATGATTCAAGGGAGGTTGAAGGTGATTTGTGTGAATTTTCACAAGGCCTTGTGACCCTAAAGGTTTCGGCCAAGAAGGGTTCTAGGGCAAGAAGTTAGGGCTTACCTCAAGTAAGGGGTTCAATGGCTCCTATGGTATGGTATGGAAGGTGTTAGATGATTAATTGGAAATTTTATGAATTTATTCATGCACCCATGGTCCAAGCATGTTTCGGCCAACCCTAGAAAATAGGGCTAAAAGCTAGGGTGAACCCTAATTATGAGCCCTAATGGCTTCTTATGGCCTTATGGGTAATGTATGGTTGTTCCTTTTTCCTTATGCTACCTTACATGTCATTTGAATGATGGAACTCCCCCTTGTAAGTTTCGGCCAAGCAAGATAAATAGGGTATGGGAGGAGTTAGGGTTTCAAGAATGATGGTTTATGGCTTATTATGAAATATATATATATATATATAGGTTCAAGCATGTGGTAGAAATTATGTTACCTATAACCCTAACCTTAAGTACCATGTTTCATGTGTGTATGTTTATGTCATGCTTAATAGGGTTATTCATGAATGTCTTATGTTCTATGTCATGCACTTGAATAGTAGGTAGCATGTTTATGGAAGTTCTACCTATGCATGCTTGTGAGAGATACCATGCTTATGGATGAAATGCAATGCTTACCTTATGTATCATGACCATGCAAGCTCCATGGATTAGGAAAATGGTCTGTGTAAATATATCATGTTCAATGAATATAATGCAATGCTTACCTTAGATGCCATGATCATGCAAGCACTAGGAATAGGAATGATGTTTTATGTAAGCATGCCATGTTTTATGAATGAAGATGCATGCCATGTTTATGAATGAGATGCATGCTATGTTTTATGAATAAAGATGCATGCCATGACGTATGAATGATGAAGCATGTAATGTATTTTACTTTATGAATGGGCTTGTACCGGACCGAAGTATGGGTCCAAGGGATGGGCACCTTAAGAACGCCCCGGTTCTGGACTACCGACTATGCTGTCCACGGTTCTGGCACTACCGAAGCTGTGCAACAGGGATGAGCACCTTAAGAACGCGCCGGTTCTGGGACTACCGACTATGCTGTCCTTACCCTAGTAGGTCGGGGCTCGCTACCTCGTATTTACTTAGGGATGCGCGCTTATGATGTATGTATGTGGTACAAGCTGGGGACCCCAATGATATTATGATTATGTTTAAGTATTTAAAAGTATGATTTTAAAAGTTAAGCATCCTTATGTATATGCATTTGACTCATGCATTCATTCTTGTTATGCATTATGCCATGATAGTAAGGTCTTATGCTTATGTTTCATATTAAGACATATGCATGATAGTAAACGATTTATGTTATGATTATGTTAAGAAGATGGCCAGATGCTATGTTAGGAAGCATGTCTATGTTTATGCCATACAAGTTGGTCCAAACCTTATGTTTATGTTTATGCCATGTATCATGCCTTGATAAGAATGTTTATTTATGTTTATTTTTACGCCATGTATTATGCCATGTTAAGTGTATTTATTTATGTTCATGTTTATGCTATGTATCATGCCATACTAGATATAGGCTAAATGATTTAGATGTTTATGTTCTATGTAGAGCACACCAAGTATGTTAATGTTTCACGTGCTCACAAATTAGTGATGAATGGTTTTAGTGAGTAGGAAAGAGTCTTACTAAGCTTATGTGCTTATAGTTTTATTTTCCTTATACCGCAGATCACGTAAGGGGACAATAAGGAAGCAGCAGGAGGGCAAGAATGTGTGTGTGTGGTAGTGACTTGGCCAAGAAAATAATATGTTTACCAGTCTTATGCTAAAACTTTACGGTTGCTACTTATATGCTTGAATGATGACTTATGTGACTCTATGACATGATGTTAAGTATGACATGATATGATGCTAAGTATGAAGTCAATATGCCAAGTTCCTATGTCATTATGTTAGGAATAGTAGTAGGTGCATGGATGTGTAAGATTAAAGTTATTCCGCTGCCTTATGATGTCTACCTGCCCTACTCATGTTAACGTAACGCCGCTTTATAAAAAAAAAAAAAAAGCGGGCGTTACAGTGGGCTCATCATTTTCATAATGATTATTGCCTGTTTCATCATCTGATGCACTTCTTTCTCCCTCATGATGATTATTGCTTGCGTAATGTTTTGATTTCTTTCATCTATATCTTGTCAATGGAGGATTTCTTAGGGTAAGTGCTAGTAGACTCATCAAATTCAACATTAGATGACTCCTCAATCATTTGAGTCCTTTTGTTGTATACTCTATATCCTCTACTAGTAGATGAGTACCCAACTAAAATGTCTTCATCCGCCTTAGACACAAATTTTCTTAAATCATCTTTAGTATTTAAGATATAGACCTCACAACCAAATACTTTAAAATAGTGAATTTGAGGAATTTTTCAATTCCATAATTCAAAAGGTGTTTTTCCTAAAACTAAATGAATTAAAACACGATTTTGGATGTAACAAGCGGTATTTACCTCTTCCGTCCAAAAATAACTAGGTAAAGAATACACATTAAGCATAGTTCTAGCCGCTTCTTGCAAGGCTCGATTTTTCCTTTCTACAACCCCATTTTGTTGAGGTGTTCTTGGACAAGAAAATTCATGTTTGTACCCATTTTTTAGACAAAAACTAGAGAAGTTTGAATTTTCAAACTCTTCGCCATGATCACTCCTAATTCAGTTAATTTTGAGATTTTTCTCATTTTCAACCCTTTTGCTAAATCCTATGAACATTTCTAGAGTTTCATCCTTATATTTTATAAAGTAGACCCAATTGTATCTAGAAAAATCATTAATAATCACTAAACAATATTTATTTCCTACTAATAAAGGGGTATTATGACAATCAAAGAGATCTAAATGCAACAATTCTAATGGTAAAGAAGTACTAGTTAGAGTTTTACCATTGTATGATGACTTAGATTGCTTGCCCTTTTGGCATGCATCACATATTTTATTCTTGACATACTTGATCTTTGGTAGTCCTTTTACCTACTCTATTTTGGCTACCTTTGCTATGTTCTTCATGTTGATATGTCCAAGTCTTCTATGTCATAGTCATCCTTCTTCTTCTTTTGATAAAAGACACTTAGTAGAAAGGTTAGAAGCATAGAAAATATTGATATAATAAAGATTTATTTTCCTATACCCTTCCAACATAATTTTTTCGAGCTATTGAGTTTAACCAAACATTTATTTGCATGAAACTCAACTTTATATCCGACATCACATAATTGGCTAACACTAAGCAAATTGAATTCCATGTCCTTAATTAGAAGCACTTTATGGATGATGATTGTAAGTGATACCTCAATTGTACCTCTACCTATAATCTTGAGCTTCCCACTATTTCTAAAAGATACCGTTCCTTTATTTATGTAGTTAATGTTGATGCAGTCTGGCCCGATTGTTGTTTTGGTGTTGACAACGATTTAAGTTCAGTTGAATGGATTTGGATTAAGTCCAGGTGGATCGGTAGATCGCACGCTGGCATGAGAAAAAGTCCTAGCTTGGAGGGCTAGGTATGAAAAGTCCTAACCTGGAGGGTTAGGTGTGAGAAAATCCTAACCTGGAAGGTTAGGTGTGGAAAAATCCTAGCTTGGAGGGCTAGGTATGGAAAAGTCCTAATTCGGAAGGGTTGGGTGAAAAGTCCTAGCTTGGAGGGCTAGGTGAAAAGTCCTAACTTGGAGAGTTAGGTGAAAAGTCCCAACTTGGAGAATTAGGTGAAAAGTCCTAGCTTGGAGGGTCAGGTGCCTAGCTTGGAGGGCTAGGTTGGATGAAGGTCTAACTCAGAGGGGTTGGGTGAAAAGTCCTAGCTTGGAGGGCTAGGTGAAAAGTCCTAGCTTGGAGGGTTAGGTGCAAATTCCCAACTTGGAGAGTTAGATTGAAAAATCCTTAGCTTAGAGGGCTAAGGTGAATGAAATCCTAGCTTGGAAGGCTAGGTATGCGTCCCTGAATCGGTCTGGTGACCGATCAGGGAGTTGGCACACTGCTCCTTCGTGGATTGGTCTGGTGACCGATCCAGCGATGTCTGATCGGTCTGGTGACCGATCAGGGAGTGTGTGTTTCACTCAATGCACAGCTCCTGATCGGTCTGGTGACCGATCAGGGAGCGAACAGTGAGTTGAGTTCCCTTGCTAATCAGGTCCAGAACTATCCGGTGACCGATCAGAGACTTAGGATTTGATTAAAGAATCACTGTTCACTCAAGCCTGATTGGTCTGGTGACCGATCAGGCTGGAGCCTGATTGGTCTGGTGACCGATCAGACAGGAGCCTGATTGATCTGGGGACCAATCAGGAGTGTGCAGAAGACTGCTGGATCGGTCTGGTGACCGATCAGGCTCCTCCCTGATCGGTCTGGGGACCGATCAGGAGCAGAACTTTAATTCAAATATGCTGTCAGAAGTCTGTTTTCACTGCCGATTCTCTGCTACTTGCTGATTTCTTTTTGATATGCATTGCTAAGCCTCTGTTGGAGTGTGCAGGTGATAGCAGGTGATTCAAACACTCAAGGAGGGTCAATGGGAGGCTTTCCTTGGAGCAGGTTTGGATCTATTATGTTTTCAGGTCTCAACGGCGTCTGGCGCAACTGGCAACTGACGAAGGCGCGGCTGGCAACTGACGGAGGCTCAGCTGGAGGAGTGTCCAGTGGACTGAGTGCTCAGAGAGGTCAGTGGGTCAGGGTGTGAGTCAGTGGTGTTGATGGAGCTGGCGACGTTGAGCCGGAGCTTAAGAGACAAAGCTGGATGCAGAGGAGCGGAGGCGAACAAGACAGAAACTTGGGAAGTTTGGCTAGGCTGTGTTCGTGCTCTCTGTTGCTTTGTGCTTGAGCGATCTTGTTACATCTTTGTGAGCTTGTCTTCTCGAGTGTCTCTGTGCTTAACTTGTATCTTCTTGAGATCACTTGTGGAGAGGTTTCTCCACCGAGAAGGAGGCTGCTACTATCCTGAGTTCACCGGGGCTTGATCTGCCAACAATCAAGGGATCGCCCACCTCAAGGGCACGCCAAGGAGTACGGGCAAGTTATCCCCGAACCTTGTATATCGCTGTGTTAGCGTTGGTTTGATTCCTTTCTTTGGTTTATTCTTCCTGTTGCATATTGTTTCCGCTGCTACTAATCTGATCACAGGATGAAAGTTATAAAGAGGGGGCGATTTGAGTGTCTGGCTATATTCACCCCCTCTATAGCCATCCGGGTTCCAACAAGTGGTATCAGAGCTTGGGGCTCTGTTCACGGCTTAACATCCGAAAGCTTACAACGAGATGGCTGGAAGAGAAGGATTGAGCACAAACCGACCTCTATTCCTCGACGGCACTGATTTTTCATATTGGAAGTCAAGAATTGAGTTTTACTTAAAGACAAATATGAGTTTGTGGTTCGCTGTCAAGGAGGGGTTTTCCCTTCCAAAGGATAATGAATGAAAGGAGCTTGAGTTTTCCAAGTGGTCGGCTGAGCAAATCCGGAAGGGTGAAGCAAATGCCAAAGCTGTGGTCACCTTACAATGTGGGATGACTAAAGAGCAATTGATCAAGATTGGTCCCTTCATCTCTGCCAGAGACTTATGGAACAAACTCATTGAGCTCCATGAGAGAACTCAAGATACATGGATAGTCAAGAAGGACCTCCTTCTCAGCCAACTCCAGAACTTGACAATGGGAGAAAATGAAACTGTAAGTATGCTTCATTGTCGGTTCAAAGAAATCATCAATGGCTTGCATTCCATCAATGAAAAGGTGGAAAACCGAGACTTAGTGAGGTACATTCTAAAAGCATTTCCTAGGAATGCCTTGTGGTCATCTATGGTGGATGCCTACAAGGTATCCAAGGATCTTTCAATCATTAAGTTAGAAGATCTATTTTGTGAAATGGAGTTGCATGAGATCTCTAACAAAAGTCCAAAGGAGAAAGGTATTGCTTTAGTGGCAGGTGACAACAAGAAGAAGAAGGAAAAAGAGGAGGAGGACATCCACTGTCACGTGGCTCTAGTGGCACTAGAGGAGTCAAAGGAGGAAAGTGATAATGAATTAAGTAGCTCCTCAACCACGCCTTCATCATCTTCGGATGATGAAGAGGTAATTTCTCCCAAGTTAGATAAGTGCTATAGAGCTATCGCATGTTTAACCAAATTGTTAAAGAAATCTAAGAATAAGGTTAAGTCATTGAAGTTGGAAGTAAAAGAATTAAAATCCTCTAAGGTTGAGGATATTAATGACTTCCATAATGAATCCCTTGAGAATGAGAATAAGATCTTAAAGGGTGAAATTGAAAATCTCAAGATTGTTCTTGAAAAATTTTCAACAAGCTCCAAAACCCTAGACATGATCTTAAACTCCCAAAGAGCGGTTTACAACAAGGCCGGTATAGGTTACCGACCTAAAGAACCGACCTTTGTGTCATTAATGTCTAGAACACATTTTAGATCATCAAATGTTCCTAGGGTCAAAAAGAAAATGACTAAGGCATGGGTGCCAAAGTCTTTGATTGAAGGTTCTTTAGGTCCCAAAATTTGGGTACCTAAAACCTCTATTTTTAGAATTGTGTAGGTATAAATTGAGGGGGAGCATCTATCAACATAGGTTGTTGATAAGTGGTGCTCCAAACCCAAGGCTAAGGTTACACTAGCTTCAAAGTAAGTCAACAAGCCTTGGAAATTATTTTTATATATTGCATGAAGGGTTTAGATTCACACATAATTTGCTCTTGCCATGAATTGCTTATAATAATTGGTTTTCTTGTAGCAATTTATGTTTTAGTACTGCAATTTGTATTTTATGAAATTTCACGTGAGTAGTAAGGAAATTCTCATGCAATGGATGATTGTATATTCATGCTTCAAAATAAGCCAACTAGTTTTGAAAAGGAAAAATATATTGCATGAATGATTTAGGTTGAATCATGACAATGGATTGCTATAGTTCACGGTAAATCTAGAAGTTAACCAAAATATCAAAACAACAATTTCTTTTGGAATAAGTGATGATATATCTTAGGCTTAAGTTCTTCCTTAATGTGTTGGAGGTGAACATAATCAAGTATGCCATGATTTACTCTATGTGCTGTTATCATTAATCTATGGCATGCAAATTTGATTTCAATCATGAACTTGATAGAAATGTGGGACTATGAATTCTCCAATCCAATCTATGAACTATCAATAGAATGGAGAATTAGGATTCTAGACTTGGGACAAATCTAGATCTATGAGTTACCAAAATTGATTGAAGCAAGCATGTTATGAATACAATTGGAACATAATTAATCATACATAAGTGTAGTTTACTTTTGTGTTAAAGTTTTACTATGATCAGTTTTGTTTCCAAAACAAAGAGGAAAGTAACTAGTTCATCTTTATCAAATAGCTATATACATCCAGGGATTGTGTGCTATCCATGCTTATGATTTTGTAAGCTGCCCATGTTTATAAATTTTCTAATTAAATGATTGTATGCATGCATGTTTTGGAAATCTAGTCATAGTTAGATACTAATTTGATACAAGTGTGTTTTGAAAATTTGATCATACCTTGTGTATCATGAAATTTGATCATACTTGGAATATTTTGATTCACACATGATCATGCCAAGAACATGCTTAGAACATAACTGATCATACAAACCTGGTTTTGGGACTCAAGTTCATGATTAAGAACATACTCATCATGCTTTGACACAGATCATGACATATATCTTGATTAAGGGAACCCTTAGGACCAAATGAATTAACATTAATTGAGTTAGGGGTTCGGGAATGGCTAAGAAGAAGAAAAAAAAAACAAACAACAAGTTTCTGAAACTTCTCAGAATTTCTGAAACTCGGTTTCTGAAATCTGATTCTGAAAACCTCTCTGTATCAAACCAGATAGGTCTACGGACCGATCAGGACTCACCTTGATCGATCCACCGACCGATCCAGGAAAGTCTGATCGGTCTGGTGACCAATCAGATCAATACTGATTCTCAGATCATTCCAAACTGTATCAAACCACTCCTCAGACCAATCCCTCTTCATCAATTTTGATGAAGTATCAATAGAACTGAGTAGTAGGATGATGGTTAAGATACTTGGAACAAAACCTAATACTGATTTGATATAAACCTATGTTGGAATGTTCAAATTCATAAGAAAGGGTTTGTTGAGTCATGACTCTTGGTCTTAATGTCGTGTTTCAGAAATTTTTCTGATATGACGAATATTAATGGAGTCTACACCTTTATTGTGGAATGCAAATTGTTAATGCAGTCTGATTAGGAATGTATCAGAATTTCAGGAATTTTTCTGAAATTTGATCGCTCCCCAGACTAATAAGAAATATTTCTGTATCAAGTAATCAACGAACCTGATTGGTCACGGAGACCACTCAGGATTATGTGTCGGATACAGATGCATTCCTTACTTGTCATATGAAACATATACATGTTTGACCATGATATAAGTCTGTATATGGTTTCATATGCAATACACACTTATTGACGTATGATGCATATACGTTGTTGCCATGATACATTTATGGTATATGTCTCTCATATGCAATTCAAAAATTATCCTTTGATTATTTTGGGGAGACCCTTGATTGAGGGGGAGTTATCTTCAAATTTAATAACCATACCCTTTTCGATGTTTGACAAAGGGGGAGAGAATGGCTTATTAAGTTTATAGTTGTTATGGAGGAAGGATCATGATTCCCTTATGAGAATTGAATTGATTGATAAACTTAAATCGGATTGTCAAACAACAAAAAGGGGGAGATTGTTGATGCAATCTGGCCCGATTGTTGTTTTGGTGTTGACAACGATTTAAGTTCAGTTGAATGGATTTGGATTAAGTCCAGGTGGATCGGGAGATCGCACGCTGGCATGAGAAAAAGTCCTAGCTTGGAGGGCTAGGTATGAAAAGTCCTAACCTGGAGGGTTAGGTGTGAGAAAATCCTAACCTGGAAGGTTAGGTGTGGAAAAATCCTAGCTTGGAGGGCTAGGTATGGAAAAGTCCTAATTCGGAAGGGTTGGGTGAAAAGTCCTAGCTTGGAGGGCTAGGTGAAAAGTCCTAGCTTGGAGGGCTAGGTGAAAAGTCCTAACTTAGAGGGTTAGGTGAAAAGTCCCAACTTGGAGAATTAGGTGAAAAGTCCTGGGTTGGAGGGTCAGGTGCCTAGCTTGGAGGGCTAGGTTGGATGAAGGTCTAACTCGGAGGGGATGGGTGAAAAGTCCTAGCTTGGAGGGCTAGGTGAAAAGTCCTAGCTTGGAGGGCTAGGTGAAAAGCCCTAACTTGGAGGGTTAGGTGCAAATTCCCAACTTGGAGAATTAGATTGAAAAATCCTTAGCTTAGAGGGCTAAGGTGAATGAAATCCTAGCTTGGAAGGCTAGGTCTGCGTCCCTGAATCGGTCTGGTGACCGATCAGGGAGTTGGCACGCTGCTCCTTCGTGGATCGGTCTGGTGACCGATCCAGCGATGTCTGATCGGTCTGGTGACCGATCAGGGAGTGTGTGTTTCACTCACTGCACAGCTCCTGATCGGTCTGGTGACCGATCAGGGAGCGAACAGTGAGTTGAGTTCCCTTGCTAATCAGGTCCAGAACGGTCCGGTGACCGATCAGAGACTTAGGATTTGATTAAAGAATCACTGTTCACTCAAACCTGATTGGTCTGGTGACTGATCAGGCTGGAGCCTGATTGGTCTGGTGACCAATCAGGCAGGAGCCTGATTGGTCTGGTGACCAATCAGGCAGGAGCCTGATTGGTCTGGGGACCAATCAGGTGTAACACCCCAAAATTTTCCCATATAAAATATTATGAATTCATGAAATATTTTTATTATTATTAAATTTCATGATGGGCTTGGCTTAATGGGCTTGGATGTGGATTAGTGCAAAATGTGATAAAAAGAAAGTGTAGAAAGGAGGAAGCAAGAATCGAACATTAAACCTCCTAGTTTCACTAATCATGTCATAACCAACGCACCAAGCCATGTTTCATGTTGAGAGAATAAGAAACATGTTTGTTAAAGCTAGGGAAGTGAAGAGACATGTCTCTTCATGAGAAAAGTATAAATAAGAGAAGGAGAGGTTGGAATAACTTCCTCTCTTCTTCTTCCTCACTCTCCCCACCGAAAATTCACTCTCCCCCTTTCCTTTTCATTTTCGAAAAGTAAACCCTAGGGTTCTAACCCTAGGGAATTGGAAGGAAGGAGACCATCCAAAGATCTTGCCCTCTACTAGGGCCAAAGGTTCTAGAGAAGTGCTAGTAAGGAGAACACTCACCCTCCTTCAACTAAGGGCACCCTAAAGATTTAGAGAAGGTGAAATTCAAGCGAAAGGATGTAAGTATCCCCTCGCCTACAGTGTAATAGTTGCTGTATGATTCTTCTTCTTGTTGTTTTCGAAATTAGGGGTTTCTCCCCTTGTGTGACTTTCGGCCAACCTCAAAGAGGAGGCCTTGGTTACTCCTTGTTGCAAGAGAAGACCCCTTGGAATTTAGGGTATACTTATATGATGTTTTCCTACATGTTGTGGTGACAAAAAAATTAGGGTTGAACACCCTATAAGGTTTCGGCCAAAACATGAAGCAAAGAGGGTTTAGGGTTGTATGATTTTCTATGATGTATCCATGTTTAGTAGTGTAGACAAAGTGTTTGTGTAAATGTTTGTGTGAAACCTAAGTTCAAGAACCCTAGTTTCCCTACCCTTGACTTTCGGCCAACCCTAGAAAAATTAGGGTTTAGGGTGCATGACTATCCTAGGATGTATTCTAGGCTTAATATGTTGCATGAAATGTATGTGAAGGTTAAACTACCCTACGAGACATGATTATGTTTAGTAAGATGATATGTATATGCATGTGATGTCTAAATGAAATGCTCGATTGGAAATCTTAAGGTTCCCTAGTATGTGATATTCGGCCAAGGCATGAACATTAGGGATTGTGAAGGTGAAACTACCCTACGAGACATGATTATGTTTAGTAAGATAATATGTATATGCATGTGATGTTTAAATGGAATACTTGAGTTGGAAATCTTAATTTCCCCTAGCATGATTTTCGGCCAAGGCATGACATATTAGGTTTGTGAAAGTTGATTACCCCATGATGTATGCTTAGTATGATACATGATGTATATATATATGATGTTTGTATGGGATGTTTGATGTCAAAAACCTAAGTTACCTCTACCCTTGACTTTCGGCCAAAACCTTAGGTTTAGGGTTAAGAAGAACTCAATTAACTCATGAAGCGTGCTACCACTTCCTATGACATGAATATGATTTATGTAACCAATCTTGTCATATATAAGTATGTGTAAGTGGTTGAAATATGATGTATGTATGAGCATGTTAATATAGCCCATGGGGCACCTTTTATGAATTGCATGTGATG
This sequence comes from Boesenbergia rotunda, assembly GCA_024364735.1. NCBI lineage: Eukaryota > Viridiplantae > Streptophyta > Magnoliopsida > Zingiberales > Zingiberaceae > Boesenbergia > Boesenbergia rotunda. The sequence continues at coordinate 136,856 of JAGFNQ010007429.1, read as the reverse complement.
TGTATGATAAAATGCTTAAAAGGATACTCCACTAAGTATGGGATCAAGAGCACCCCTTATGTTGTGTGGTGTGTCCCTACGGGATCATGAGCACCCTTGAAGAGTGGTGTGTCCCTTAAGAGTGGATTTGGAGTACTCCTTAGCATATATGTAAAAGCATGATAAGTATTTTACTTTAGAAGTTGTGTACCCGACTCGGAAGGGGGTCGTTAAACAAATCCGGGGTGCATGTTAACGTAAGGTCATGGCTCCGGTAGGACGGAAGGGTCCTGCTCTAATTGATTGGTGGCTCGCTACCCCAATTCATTAGGGAACGCGCAATAGGTAACACGCGATATGTGGTACACAACTGGGCCCTATATGATATGGATATATTTTTAAGTAATACCTTTATGGAATTATTTTGAAAACATTCATTGAAAACATTTATTATATGTGAAGGGTATGCTTAAGGTACTTTATACTGCATGCTTAGAAACTTGGTTGTTTAGTATGCTTTGATGAACTCATGCTTATGATTTGTTATGTGTACATGTTGTATTCTTTCGTATGGATTTTGCGAGTAGGACAGGATCCTTACTAAGCATTTGTGCTTACTAGTTTATGTGTTGTCTTATGCTGCAGATAAGGGTATGGAACACTTAAACTAAAGGAAGAGGCAGGAGGCTGAAGATGTGTGGGGTGGTGGCTCGGGAAAGAAAGATTCTTATATCTACTTTATTATGCTTATGTTTATGCTCCTTGACAATGAATATTAGTGATTAGGATTGATATTGCATGATAGTGATTACACTTGGAATTTTCATATACTTGCTTTTGTTTGATTATATTATGAGTTGAAATAATATGTGAACCTATCATGTCATAGTATAACTCTTGATTAAAATATATCAAATGATGTTCTAATGGTTCAAGCATGATATTTGATTGACATGTACTGGCTAGTATGTTTAGCACTTGTAAATATCACTCGATAGTTGTAGACAAGCATGCTCAGCACTTAGTCCTCGCACTCTTGCTTTTATTGTATGTTAAAATTTTATTATATGAATAAATGACTGTTACGTAACCCCGCCCCGAGAGTAGATATAAGGGCGGGCGTTACAGGTTGGTATCAGAGCAGGTTTCCCCTCCACCACACACACATCAAGCTTCATCCTGCCGCTTCCAAGTAAGAGATCCTAACCTCGCTTTACTTTATTTCATGTACAGTAATGATTATATAGAAATGATTTATGCGTGCATAACCAATGAAAGTAGTGTTAACTCTTATGTGGTCATTTATCACCTGTATGATAGATATGACTAGAGGACGTAGCAATCGGGATAATGAGACAGCACCCCCACCTAATATGATGCAAGTGATCACAGATCTGCAGCGTCAGGTCACTGAACAACAGCAGATAATAAGCACTCTGATGACCCAACAGGGGAACACTGCAACCCCGCAGGGAAGTCAGAATGCGATACCTACTGAGCCTCCAACTGCACAGGCACCCCCGGACACTCCGGCCCAAGGAGTCCGACAGGAGGCCTATCTGATTCAGTGGCAGAGACTGAAGACGGAAAAGTTCTCTGGCACCTGCAAGCCCTGGGACGCCCAGGCCTGGCTCAAGACAGTTGAGAGCACAGTGGAATTATTAGACTGGCCCGAGCATGAGAAAATTAAATGTGTCTCGTTCTGCCTCACTGGCGACGCTAGGATGTGGTGGGAACGGGTAAAAGCTAGAAGGTCAGTGGACCAGATGAAGTGGAAGGACTTCGAGTCCGAATTTCTGGAGGAATTCTTTAATATGCGAGTCACAAACAGGCACTTTGATGAGTTCACTGAATTTCGGCAGGGAAATCTCTCAGTCAACGATGCCGTTAAGCAATTTAACCGACTGGCACGATTATGTCCGGAGTTGGTCAGTACAGAGAAAGAAAGGGTCAGATTAATGCTCAAGATGCTCAGGCCCGAGATAGCTCTGAATGTAGCTGGCGGCGTTAATAGGCCCCAGACTGCAGAGGAGCTGTTCAGCAGCGCCCTTATTACCGAGCATTATCTAAAGAATATTAACCAGCAGAGCCAACCACTGACCGCCAGCAAGAGTCAGAATCAGTCGGGAGGTCAGAAACCTCCGAATAGCAACCCCCACTGGAAAAAGAACCACAACGGAAAGAGGAAGCCATGGAATAAATCTGCCAGTGGTTATTTAGGCAAGAAGCCTAAATACCCCCAATGTGCCACTTGTGGGAAGATGCACCAAGGGACATGCCTTTTAGGCGCTAGGAGATGCTTTACCTGCGGAAAGGAAGGACACATGGCCAGAGAGTGTCCTACTGCAGCCAAAGCACCTCAGCCGCAGTATGTTCAGTACAAAGGTGCTCCTCCCCAGCTACACCTGATGCAGGCAGCTATAGATGGTACTCATATATGCCAGGGGAGATTAGAGGCCCCGCCTGCCACGACAAACACTAGGGTTTTCTCTCTTACGAAAGAAGACGTGGCGACTGCCTCTACCGTTGTCACAGGTCAGATATTTATTTACAGTCAGTATGCTACTGCTTTATTTGACACTGGGGCAACACATTCGTTTATCTCTATGCAATATGCCAAAAGAAAGGATATGTCACTGCAAGATTTAGACTGCAAATTTCTGACAACACTGCCCTCGGGTGAGGTGATGCCCTCTACCCAAATGCTACGTGCCGCACCAATCAGAATCGCAGATAGGTAACTCTACTGCGATCTGATAGTGCTTGATATGTCAGATTATGATGTGATATTGGGCATGGATTTCTTGAACAAATATGGCGCCTCTATTGAGTGCCGTAAACGAAGAGTTATCTTCCGACCTGAGGCGGAAATTATATTCGAATTTATCGGAGAGCCGAAGAAGAGGACAAGCAAATTCTTGTCGGCTCTGAAAGCAAGGATGATGTTAGAAAAGGGATGCTCTGGATTTCTAGCTCATGTGGTTGATACCAGTCCTACAGAGGGCCCAAAGCTAGAAGACGTCAAAGTCGTATGCAATTACCCAGAGGTATTTCCCGATGACTTACCAGGGTTAGCACCTGAAAGAGATATAGAATTTGCAATTGAGTTGGTTCCTGGTACTAACCCCATTTCTAAGGCACCGTACTGTATGGCGCCGACGGAATTAAAGGAATTACAAGGGCAGTTACAAGAGCTTCTTGACAAGGGACTCATCCGCCCTAGTCATTCCCCCTGGGGAGCTCCCGTACTGTTCGTGAAAAAGAAGGATGGGTCGATGCGAATGTGTATCGACTATCGGGCGCTGAACAACGTGACTATCAAGAACAGGTACCCTCTACCCAGGATAGATGACCTGTTCGATCAACTGAAGGGAGCCACGATTTTCTCTAAGATTGACCTGAGATCTGGTTATCACCAAGTCAGGGTGAAAAAGGAGGATATACCGAAGACGGCTTTCCGAACCAGATACGGACATTATGAGTTCGTAGTTATGCCATTTGGAGTTACCAATGCTCCAGCTATGTTTATGGATTTAATGAATCGGGTATTCTCGGCATTCCTCGACAGATTTGTGATCGTCTTTATCGACGATATCCTTATATATTCGAGGACTCCCGAAGAACATGCTGAACACCTGAGTAAAGTACTACAGATCCTTCAGAAGGAACAACTGTATGCTAAATTTTCCAAATGCGAGTTCTGGCTCGATCAAGTATCATTCTTGGGACATGTTATCTCCAAGGAAAGAGTAATGGTGGACCCGACTAAAATCGAAGCTGTGAGTAACTGGACCAGACCCAAGAATGCCAGCGAAATCAGAAGTTTCCTCGGGCTAGCAGGCTATTATAGAAAATTCATAGAGAACTTCTCTCGGATTGCAGCCCCTATGACAGCTCTTACAAAGAAGGACAAGAAATATGTATGGACCGAGGAATGTGAAAAGAGCTTTACTGAACTGAAAAGGAGGCTGACTAGTGCTCCAATATTGACTCTTCCAGAGAGCGATATGGGTTTCGATATGTACAGCGACGCATCCAAACTTGGACTCGGAGCTGTGCTTATGCAAAATGGGAAGGTAATTGCTTATGCCTCTAGGCAACTGAAGGAACATGAAAGAAACTACCCCACCCATGACTTAGAGTTAGCAGCGATGGTCTTTGCACTGAAAATATGGAGGCACTATCTATATGGAACCCAGTGTAAAGTTTATACAGATCACCAGAGTCTGTGATATTTCTTCACCCAGAAAGATCTGAATATGAGACAGCGCAGATGGCTGGAATTAGTCAAGGATTATGATTGTGAGATCCTGTACCATCCGGGAAAAGCCAACAAGGTAGCCGATGCTCTCAGTAGAAAATCATGTGCTACTTTAATGTCTTTATCAGCTTTGTCACAACCCTTAGGGGAAGAAATTATGAATTACGGGATTGAAGTCATATCAGGACAGTTGTCCACCCTGATGATTGCGCCGACATTGTTCGACGATATTCTGGAAAAGCAGAATCATGATCCGAGTCTTCAGAGAATCAAGCAAGAAGTTCTCGAAGGCAAGGACGATGGATTTAGGATTTCGGACAGCGGAGTCTTATATCTTCGGGATCGATTATGTGTTCCCGACGACTCCGACTTACGGACAGAAATCCTCGAGGAAGCTCACGGAACACCTTATGCGATGCATCCTGGGTCTACCAAGATGTATCAAGATCTGAAGAGCAAATTTTGGTGGTCCGGTATGAAGCGGGATGTAGCCCACTATGTCAGTATGTGTTTGACCTGCCAGAGGGTCAAAGCAGAACACCAGAGGCCTGGAGGAGTTCTGCAACCTCTGTCTATTCCCGAGTGGAAATGGGAAGACATCTCTATGGATTTCATCTCCGGGCTACCTAGAACGATGAATGGATATGATGGCATATGGGTTATTGTGGACAGACTCACCAAGTCTGCCCATTTTCTGGCCATCAGGATGACCCACTCAGTAGAGCAGTTGGCTCAACTGTACGTCAAGGAAATTATCCGACTGCACGGGGTTCCCAAGACCATTATCTCTGATAGGGATGGTCGTTTTACTTCAGATTTTTGGGGACACGTGCAGAAGGCTCTTGGCACGAAGCTGAAATTCAGTACTGCCTTTCACCCCCAGACTGACGGGCAGACTGAAAGAGTAAACCAAATATTAGAGGACATGTTACGAGCTTGTGCCTTGGACTTCAAGGGAAGCTGGTGTCGATACCTGAGCCTGGCAGAGTTTGCTTATAACAACAGTTATCAGGCTACTATCGGGATGGCACCGTACGAAGCACTATACGGAAGGAAATGTCGATCTCCAATATGCTGGCTTGAGAGTGGTGAAAAGAAGGAGATGGGACTCCAGACGAATATTATAGACGAAACCACTCAGGCTATAAAGAATATCCGCCAGAGGATAGAGACTGCTCAGAGTCGGCAGAAAAGCTACGCTGACAAGCGACGCAGACCACTAGAGTTTGAGGTTGGGGATTCAATATTCCTGAAAGTGGCCCCTATGAAAGGGGTGATGAGATTCGGGAAGAAAGGGAAGCTGAGTCCGAGATATGTGGGACCGTATCAAATTCTGAGATGGGTAGGCAAAGTGGCCTACGAACTAGAGTTACCGCCAGAAATGTCGGCTATCCACAATGTCTTCCATGTATCAATGCTCAGGAAATGTATCTCTGATGTGAATCAGGTGATAGAGCCCCAACCAGTACAAGACCAAGAGAACCTAAGTTCCGAACGCCGACCTATTCAGATCCTAGATCGGGAAGTTAAAAAGCTAAGGAACAAGGAAGTACCCTTAGTAAAGGTTCTGTGGCGGAACGAACAATTCGAAGAAGCAACATGGGAACGAGAGGAGGCAATACGATTAAAGTATCCGGAATTATTTTAAAGTTCGGGACAAACTTTTTATAAGGTATGGAGGATTGTAACACCCCAAAATTTTCCCATATGAAATATTATGAATTCATGAAATATTTTTATTATTATTAAATTTCATGATGGGCTTGGCTTAATGGGCTTGGATGTGGATTAGTGCAAAATGTGATAAAAAGAAAGTGTAGAAAGGAGGAAGCAAGGATCGAACCTTGAACCTCCTTGTTTCACTAATCATGTCATAACCAACGCACCAAGCCATGTTTCATGTTGAGAGAATAAGAAACATGTTTGTTAAAGCTAGGGAAGTGAAGAGACATGTCTCTTCATGAGAAAAGTATAAATAAGAGAAGGAGAGGTTGGAATAACTTCCTCTCTTCTTCTTCCTCACTCTCCCCACCGAAAATTCACTCTCCCCCTTTCCTTTTCATTTTCGAAAAGTAAACCCTAGGGTTCTAACCCTAGGGAATTGGAAGGAAGGAGACCATCCAAAGATCTTGCTCTCTACTAGGGCCAAAGGTTCTAGAGAAGTGCTAGTAAGGAGAACACTCACCCTCCTTCAACTAAGGGCACCCTAAAGATTTAGAGAAGGTGAAATTCAAGCGAAAGGATGTAAGTATCCCCTCGCCTGCAGTGTAATAGTTGCTGTATGATTCTTCTTCTTGTTGTTTTCGAAATTAGGGGTTTCTCCCCTTGTGTGACTTTCGGCCAACCTCAAAGAGGAGGCCTTGGTTACTCCTTGTTGCAAGAGAAGACCCCTTGGAATTTAGGGTATACTTATATGATGTTTTCCTACATGTTGTGGTGACAAAAAAATTAGGGTTGAACACCCTATAAGGTTTCGGCCAAAACATGAAGCAAAGAGGGTTTAGGGTTGTATGATTTTCTATGATGTATCCATGTTTAGTAGTGTAGACAAAGTGTTTGTGTAAATGTTTGTGTGAAACCTAAGTTCAAGAACCCTAGTTTCCCTACCCTTGACTTTCGGCCAACCCTAGAAAAATTAGGGTTTAGGGTGCATGACTATCCTAGGATGTATTCTAGGCTTAATATGTTGCATGAAATGTATGTGAAGGTTAAACTACCCTACGAGACATGATTATGTTTAGTAAGATGATATGTATATGCATGTGATGTCTAAATGAAATGCTCGATTGGAAATCTTAAGGTTCCCTAGTATGTGATATTCGGCCAAGGCATGAACATTAGGGATTGTGAAGGTGAAACTACCCTACGAGACATGATTATGTTTAGTAAGATAATATGTATATGCATGTGATGTTTAAATGGAATACTTGAGTTGGAAATCTTAATTTCCCCTAGCATGATTTTCGGCCAAGGCATGACATATTAGGTTTGTGAAAGTTGATTACCCCATGATGTATGCTTAGTATGATACATGATGTATATATATATGATGTTTGTATGAGATGTTTGATGTCAAAAACCTAAGTTACCTCTACCCTTGACTTTCGGCCAAAACCTTAGGTTTAGGGTTAAGAAGAACTCAATTAACTCATGAAGCGTGCTACCACTTCCTATGACATGAATATGATTTATGTAACCAATCTTGTCATATATAAGTATGTGTAAGTGGTTGAAATATGATGTATGTATAAGCATGTTAATATAGCCCATGGGGCACCTTTTATGAATTGCATGTGATGTGTATGATAAAATGCTTAAAAGGATACTCCACTAAGTATGGGATCAAGAGCACCCCTTATGTTGTATGGTGTGTCCCTACGGGATCATGAGCACCCTTGAAGAGTGGTGTGTCCCTTAAGAGTGGATTTGGAGTACTCCTTAGCATATATGTAAAAGCATGATAAGTATTTTACTTTAGAAGTTGTGTACCCGACTCGGAAGGGGGTCGTTAAACAAATCCGGGGTGCATGTTAACGTAAGGTCATGGCTCCGGTAGGACGGAAGGGTCCTGCTCTAATTGATTGGTGGCTCGCTACCCCAATTCATTAGGGAACGCGCAATAGGTAACGCGCGATATGTGGTACACAACTGGGCCCTATATGATATGGATGTATTTTTAAGTAATACCTTTATGGAATTGTTTTGAAAACATTCATTGAAAACATTTATTATATGTGAAGGGTATGCTTAAGGTACTTTATACTGCATGCTTAGAACTTGGTTGTTTAGTATGCTTTGATGAACTCATGTTTATGATTTGTTATGTGTACATGTTTATTCTTTCGTATGGATTTTGCGAGTAGGACAGGATCCTTACTAAGCATTTGTGCTTAGTAGTTTATGTGTTGTCTTATGCTGCAGATAAGGGTAAGGAACATTTAAACTAAAGGAAGAGGCAGGAGGCTGAAGATGTGTGGGGTGGTGGCTCGGGAAAGAAAGATTCTTATATCTACTTTATTATGCTTATGTTTATGCTCCTTGACAATGAATGTTAGTGATTAGGATTGATATTGCATGATAGTGATTACACTTGGAATTTTCATATACTTGATTTTGTTTGATTATATTATGAGTTGAAATAATATGTGAACCTATCATGTCATAGTATAACTCTTGATTAAAATATATCAAATGATGTTCTAATGGTTCAAGCATGATATTTGATTGACATGTACTGGCTAGTATGCTTAGCACTTGTAAATATCACTCGATAGTTGTAGACAAGCATGCTCAGCACTTAGTCCTCGCACTCTTGCTTTTATTGTATGTTAAAATTTTATTATATGAATGAATGACTGTTACGTAACCCCGCCCTGAGAGTAGATATAAGGGCGGGCGTTACATCAGGAGTGTGCAGAAGACTGCTGGATCGGTCTGGTGACCAATCAGGCTCCTCCCTGATCGGTCTGGGGACCGATCAGGAGCAGAACTTTAATTCAAATATGCTGTCAGAAGTCTGTTTTCACTGCCGATTCTCTGCTACTTGTTGATTTCTTTTTGATATGCATTGCTAAGCCTCTGTTGGAGTGTTCAGGTGATAGTAGGTGATTCAAACACTCAAGGAGGGTCAATGGGAGGCTTTCCTTGGAGCAGGTTTGGATCTATTGTGTTTTTAGGTCTCAACGGCGTCTGGCGCAACTGGCAACTGACGAAGGCGCGGCTGGCAACTGACGGAGGCTCAGCTGGAGGAGTGTCCAGTCGACTGTGTGCTCAGAGAGGTCAGTGGGTCTGGGTGTGAGTCAGTGGTGCTGATGGAGCTGGCGACGTTGAGCCGGAGCTTAAGAGACAAAGCTGGATGCAGAGGAGCGGAGGCGAACAAGACAAAAACTTGGGAAGTTTAGCTGGGCTGTGTTCGTGCTCTCTGTTGCATTGTGCTTGAGCGATCTTGTTACATCTTTGTGAGCTTGTCTTCTCGAGTGTCTCTGTGCTTTTGTATCTTCTTGAGATCACTTGTGGAGAGGTTTCTCCACCGAGAAGGAGGCTGCTACTATCCTGAGTTCACCAGGGCTTGATCTGTTGGTGCAGAATGCACCCAAGTCAAACCTGTGTTTTGATAATGGCAACATAGGTCAAAAGTTAAGTCCTTCTTGTTTTCTAACAAGTTAATCTAGTGTGCAGTGAAAGCCCTAGCGAAGGACTGCTAGGCACTGGCGAAGGAATGCCAGGGCAAAAAGCCCTAGCAAAGGACTGCTAGGCACTGGCGAAGGAATACCAGAGTCAAAAGACCTAGCGAAGGACTGCTAGGCACCGAGCGAAGGACAGCTCGGCATCCAAGCCCTGCAAAGGACCGCCAGGCAAAAGTCCAACCAAAGGAGCGGTTGGCATCAGGTAAATTCTCCCGAGAGGAGTAGGTGAGGACGCGTTCCCCGTCGAGGGAACAGTAGGCGTCGGTTCGACCTAGGACTCCATTTTGGAGACCAAAGGCAGAACCAAGACAGCTAAGGCTGTATAAAATAAATAATTAATTGTGTTATTGTGTTTTGGACTAACCCTGAATGCAGGACCGAAGGAACGTGTGTCTGCAACTCAGAGAGCCTCAAAGGAGTGAGGCAGCAGCTGAGTAAGGCGCCCTGAGTGTCCAGGGCGCCCTCAAGGTGAACCAAAACCAAGCGAAGTAAAAAGAGCTTCGGCTGCTTACTGGGCAAGGCGCCCTCAGCAGCGAAGGCGCCCTCGTCAGCGAAGGCGCCCTCAGCAGCCAGGGCGCCTCCAGCCCAAGACTGCGAAGCCCCAGCCTTATCCACAGCCGAGATTTCTGCGTGGAAGAAGTCAGCCAAGGCGCCCTCTACGACCAAGGCGCCCCCGTGGTCAAACTTAATCCCTGTTCGAGCGGGATAGAAGTTGACCGAGCAATCTGCGGATCGCCTGACGCGTGGCAGGGCGCCCCCGACGTCCAGGGCGCCCTAGGTGCTATAAATAGCACCCCTCGACCCCAAGCTTGAAATCAACTTCATACCAAAGCTTCCATACTCTTCTGTGCTCACGCCTTGTTCCAGAAACTGCCCAACTCGAGCGACGACGTCCTGCTGCTCCGGAAAGTCAACCTACAACCGGACGTCGGTAACAGAAGAAATTTCGTTTAAAAGTTTATAGTGCTATACTTGTAAATCTCTTTCTGTAAACTTATTTTGCGTTCATATAGAATTGCCCAAAGTAAACGATCAACGATCGTGGGCCTTGGAGTAGGAGTCGACCTAGGCTCCGAACCAAGTAAAAAATACTGTGTTCGCGTGTGTCATTTATTTCCGCTGTGCAAATTACTCTCTCCATAAATTCGAAAAGTTTTGTCGATATTCACCCCCCCTCTATCGACTCTATCGATCCAACAAGTGGTATCAGAGCGGGGTTATTCAAACTTGGTGCAACCACCAGTTTGAAAATTTCTTTTCGGATTTTCGAATTTTTTTTAAAATATTTTTTTTCGTTCAATTTTTTTTGTTAATCGAGGTTGGTGCAACACCCCTCGATATTTTATTTCCTAATCCAGCACTACTAATCCAAGACCTAGTCTTGGAAAATTTGTTCTTCTGTTAGTTTTTTGTTATAGATCCAATGGCCATGCAAGAGGGATTCAGCACCGCCAGACCTCCACTTTTCAGTGGAGAAGACTTTTCTTACTGGAAAAGTCGTATGGAGGTCCACCTGAAAACTCAGGTGGATATGTGGATCAACATCCAGTCCGGTCTGGAGATCCCCAAAAACGCCGAAGGACAACCACAAAGCTACTCAGAATGGGACAACTCCCTTAAACGCAAAATAGAAGCCGACGCAAAAGCGACACAAACCCTACAATGCAGGCTGACAAAGGAAGAGCTGAACCGCGTGGGCCCCTTCAATAGTGCAAAGGAGCTATGGACAAAACTGATCGAGTTGCACGAAGGGACTTCAGATACTCGGATCAGCAAGCGGGATCTGCTACTAAACAAACTCTACACTATCAAGATGGCCGACAACGAAACAGCAGCCCAGCTCCACGCACGAATCCAAGAGGTAATGAACGGTCTTCACACAATAGGTCACAAGGTTGAAAACCGTGACCTAATAAGGTATGCTCTAAACGCCTTCCCTAGAAACACCTTGTGGGCATCTATGGTAGATGCATACAAGGTCTCTAGGGATCTTTCTAAAATAAAATTAGACGAATTATTTTCTGAACTAGAACTGCACGAACAAACTAACACCAATATGGTTGAGAAAGGTATTGCTTTTCTTGCAGGCAAGACTGGAAGAACAACGAAGAAGAAGCCTGAACCTGAAACCGAATCTAACTCAGACTCAGATTCAGAAGAAGAAGATAGAGATCAAACTAAGCTGGTCCGGCTCGCTTGAAGCTACTACAAGGAGCTGAAGAACCGAACCAACAAACGAAAAACCGGCCGAAGAAAGGACGAACCAACTGAACCAGCAAACAAGCCCAATGTGACCTGCTACGAGTGCAAGAAAAAGGGCCACTACAAGTCAGAGTGCCCTAACCTAAAGGAGACTAAAAAGCCGAGAAGAAAGAAGGCACTGCAAGCAACCTGGGACGAGTCTTCCTCAGAAGAAGAAGAAGAGGCACCCCAGTCCAACCTCCTAGCTTTGACCTCCTCAGATAAAGTCGAGACAGAATCAGAATCAGAACAAGAGGACGGCGAGCTGACCTTCACAGAAGACGGAGAAATTAAGGTAACTGGTTTTAATAGATTACAGTTAACTGAATTGATTTCTTTTCTTTCTCGAGACTTAGCAAAAGCCAAACTCCGGGTCGAAACCCTCCGACAGGAAGTAAAACTCCTGAAAGAGGGAGCTGACTCTAAACCCTTAACCGAGAAGGTTCAGGAAGGAACTCCTACTCAGGTTGAAAAACTTGAAAAGGAGAACTCCTCCCTGAAAACTCAGGTTAAGGATTTTAGAACAGCTTTAGAACGATTTACATCTGGTTCCAAGGGTCTTGACATGATCCTTGGAAAACAGAAATCAGTTCTAAATCGATCCGGACTTGGCTACCGAACCAAATCCCGACAAAGATCATATTTGACTGTACTGAATCAGTCCAGAGGAAAAATTCAGGCATGGGTACCTAAACTGTGCCTGAACCAACCTACTGGATCAAATCAGTATTGGATCCCCAAGGACAAGATTCACATCTTGCCCAACCATCACCGTGGCTTTAGTCCAGGGGGAGCCAAACTGAAAACTATTTTTATTATTAGATAAACATGTTATTCTTGATTTAATTGCTTGATTGATTGATTATTTATTTTCTGCAATATACCATGCTTAGACTTAGGCTAGCTTAAGGACTAAACAAACTTAGCTGAAATTTGACAACATAGTATTGGGTGGAGGTGAGATGATAGTACGTTGGGGAAACCAATTCTAATAAGATCAAGTTTACTTGGTCTCTTTAGACTGGTGAAACCAGCCGAAGCTACCGATCCAAAACCCAAACTAGTTAGACCAGAAATTTTTCAAAAAATAATTTTGAAAATGAAACTTCATTAAAAGGCTTTGTCAAGGAAAGGGTGGATGATCCCATAAGGCTTCGGCCAAAGAAGGCCTAGTGCCTCGCCAAGACCTGGAAGCCAATTTTTGAAATTCAAATTCAAATTAATTTTTGTCAAATTCGAATCTAACACAAAATTTCAGCTAAGTATAGATTTAAACATCTCTTCAAAAATTTCAAAATTAATTAATTAAGTTTTCAAAATTTAATTATCCTTCAAAATTAATCAAAATTTTCAAAATTTTCAAAACTATCAAAACCTGTCTCACAAAACCTATAAGGTTAACGTGATTGAAACCCCTAGATTCGGGTAAGACAGTAAAATTAAGACTAAATTATGACTCCTTTAAATACCTGTGTTGCAGTAAAATTCTATATTTCAAACCATGATCAGCATAGTCAAACCACGGTCAACATAGTCAAACCATGGTCAACATAAGTCAAACCACGGTCAAATCAGGTCAAGTCTGGTCAAATGCACTCCCTTAGAGTTCAAAGCTAGTCCTTAGGGCGCCCAAATCCGTGTGGGCGCCCCAAGGCTGGTCAAAAAGTCCCTCTGCCACTGCACGCTAACCAGGGCGCCCTGGAGCTTCAGGGCGCCTTGGGATACCCCTTTGTTGGTCAAAAGCTGCCAAAAGGCAGCTGCAGCTCTGGGTGGAGACGCCCTCTTCAGTCAAGGCGCCCTCCCACAGTCCTTTCACGGCAGAAAGCTGCCGAAAGGTAACTACAGGCCTGGACAAGGCGCCCTCACTGGTAAGGGCGCCCTCACTGGTAAGGGCGCCCTCACCAGTCAAGGCGCCCTCCCGGGGAAGGGCGCCCAAACTGCCTATAAAAAGGGGCTCCCTTCCCCTTCTTCTCTTCACACCCAAAACACTTCTTCTCCTCAACTATCTACCTTCCAAGAGATCTTGCAACCCTCTCAAGCTCTCAAGCCCTCATCTTCAACAATGCCTCCCCGAGCAAACCGGTATAATTTATTGTTTTTGTTAATTTCTTTTCAATTTTTCATTAAATGCACACTCTCTTTAAGTATACATTCCTTCTCTTAGAAGACGTCGACCTAATCAGGCAGAACCCGGTACTCAACCTAGTCCTGATCCTAGGTTTCCCAATTTAGAATTGTGTAACAAGTTCGCTCGTACCACCTATAAACCTATCAAAACGAGCTACTTGAATAGGCTATTCTTCACCCAATCCTGTCCCCTAGCTATGAACGTTATAAACCACTACCAACTAGACAATCTCGTATTCTGCACTCACCCAATCAATACTTCCTTATGTGCAGAATTTTACAATAATATCATTAGACAGGATAATCTCATGTTCTCCACCATGGTTCAAGGTATTCCCTTAACCATCACACCAACATTACTGAACCGATTTCTAGGACTACGACCCTCGCAGTCCATCTTCTGTTGTTATCCTCCTAGGGAGCCTCCCTTTGATGCTCCCTATTCTCACATCACCTTAGATACATTACACTCATACTTCTTTAGGCAACCAGTGGCCAGACGATTCCAGTCAGTCGACTTAGAGGTTCAGGACTACGCCCTATACAGGGTCTTAGTCCGATGTATTCTGCCATTATCCACCAGGGACGTCACCACTATGCGACCATTCCATACCTTTCTCCTGTACGCCCTGATTCACCAGCTAGATATTGATATAGGGCTTCATATGTTTCACACTATCCTACACGCATCCAGGTTGACCACGCAAGGGCGGGTACGCACACCCTACTGCCACATTGTCACATCCCTATTACATTACCATGGTAGGAACATTACCGAGGGAGAAATGACCGATCTGACCGACTACGATGAAATAGGCTATAGAAACTTCGCCCTAGCAGGTATAGAGGTGTCCGATACCGGGGTCCTGTCCTGGAGACGTCGGAGAGCAGCTCCCCAGATCGATTCGGACGAGGAAGTCGAGTACGACGTCGCAGATGTAGCAGCAGAAGCCCGAGCCCATATAGACGAGCCCCCTCCACCGACACTCTACGAAAGAGTGACCCGTATGGAGACACAGATACAGAGTCTCCGAGAGGAGGTCGAGGCTTCTCACATAGAGCAGATGGACGCTCGCCGAGCTGATAGAGAAGTAGCTGATGCACGATTCTTAGAGATGATGGCACGATTCGATGCGTGGCAGCCGGGTCCATCTGATCACCCCGGTCCTTCATCTTAGATTCACTTAGCATTGTACCTATTTGACTACCCCTACTCAGTAGGGTTGACTTGTGCTTGACTATGTTGAAACTAGAGTACCTGCTTTTATTTTATGATGACTAGTTTATAATTATTGGGTTCTTGTCAATTAGTTAGGATTGTGCTCTGTAGAATAGAGAAACTCAATTTTTTTTGCTCTACCTTTTTTTAAATTGTTTCTAAAAATAGAATTTGAAAAATTGCTTTACTTAATTTTAAAATCAGTTTTCATTTTCGACTTAGTTTTATTTAAAAACTACCCCCTTTCAAAACTAGGGATTTTTCGAAAATGGACTTAGGCTAGGCCCTAACCCTAGAACTGCATGCACCTATAGACTTAGAAGCCAGCATCTCACAAGCACCTTAGGGTACTTATGATTGATAACCTAGAAAGGGTTGAGATGCTTAGGTCTTTGCCTTAATTCAAGATGCTTTAAGTCAGTGCATCTGCAGTAATTGGGGCACTAAATACAACTTATACAGCAATCAAGTTAAGTGTCAAGCTTAGAAAATCTAACTTGAACAGAAACACTTAACTTGACTAACCCTAGCAAAAACTACTGTATATAACAGTTAGTAAGTAGCTAATTGGGTTAGACAGGTCCCTACAGACAAAAATTGATTGATTTAGTGTAAATCAAACTAGTTCAGTACAGCAAATTATTATTTATTTTAATTCATGCTATATTTATCTGTTTTGATATATGGCAAAGGGGGAGATAGAGATAGGAAAGAGAAAAATTATTTTTTTTCTAAATTTTTCCTTTATTCAAAAAGCTTCAAAATTCTTTACTTAAAGCTTTCAAAATTTTGCTAAGTACACTAGCTTCAAAATTCTTTACTTAAAGCTTTCAAAATTTTGCTAAGTACTCTAGCTTCAAAATTCTTTACTTAAAGCTTTCAAAATTTTGCTAAGTACTCTAGCTTCAAAATTCTTTACTTAAAGCTTTCAAAATTCTGCTAAGTACTCTAGCTTCAAAATATTTGCTTCAAGCTTTCAAATTTTGCAAAGTACTCTAGCCTTTCAAAAGGTTTCTACTTAAGCTTGTCAAAATTATTTTTACTATAAAGATAAAGTTTTTCAAAATTGTTAAAGTACTAAAGTGTTTCAAAACCTACTAAGTACTTAAGCTTGTTATATCCTACCGAGTATTTAAGCTAACATTTTGAGTACTATAAAACTTAAGACTTTAAACTCAAATTATGCTTTAAAAACTCTACTATGTATTTTTAAGTTACTTCTAAGTACCTAAAACTTAAGCACAAGTAAAGTTTTTAAAACCCCACGAATTTTTGAAAAACATAGGGGGAGATTCCTTCCAGGGGGAGGGAACAAAAGTTAAAACTTTTTCATGTCTTGCTTAAACTTAACTTTTTGAACTAGGGTTGTCATAAATCAAAAAGGGGGAGATTGTTGGTGCAGAATGCACCCAAGTCAAACCTGTGTTTTGATAATGGCAACATAGGTCAAAAGTTAAGTCCTTCTTGTTTTCTAACAAGTTAATCTAGTGTACAGTGAAAGCCCTAGCGAAGGACTGCTAGGCACTGGCGAAGGAATGCCAGGGCAAAAAGCCCTAGCAAAGGACTGCTAGGCACTGGCAAAGGAATGCCAGGGCAAAAAGCCCTAGCAAAGGACTGCTAGGCACTGGCGAAGGAATGCCAGAGTCAAAAGACCTAGCGAAGGACTACTAGGCACCGGGCGAAGGACAGCTCGGCATCCAAGCCCTGGCAAAGGACCGTCAGGCAAAAGTCCAACCAAAGGAGCGGTTGGCATCAGGTAAATTCTCCCGAGAGGAGTAGGTGAGGACGCGTTCCCCGTCGAGGGAACAGTAGGCGTCGGTTCGACCTAGGACTCCATTTTGGAGACCAAAGTCAGAACCAAGATAGCTAAGGCTGTATAAAATAAATAATTAATTGTGTTATTGTGTTTTGGACTAACCCTGAATGCAGGACCGAAGGAACGTGTGTCTGCAACTCAGAGAGCCTCAAAGGAGTGAGGCAGCAGCAGAGTAAGGCGCCTTGAGTGTCCAGGGCGCCCTCAAGGTGAACCAAAACCAAGCGAAGTAAAAAGAGCTTCGGCTGCTTACTGGGCAAGGCGCCCTCAGCAGCGAAGGCGCCCTCGTCAGCGAAGGCGCCCTCAGCAGCCAGGGCGCCTCCAGCCCAAGACTGCGAAGCCCCAGCCTTATCCACAGCCGAGATTTCTGCGCTGAAGAAGTCAGCCAAGGCGCCCTCTACGACCAAGGCGCCCCCGTGGTCAAACTTAATCCCTGTTCGAGCAGGATAGAAGTTGACCGAGCAATCTGCGGATCGCTTGACGCGTGGCAGGGCGCCCCCAACGTCCAGGGCGCCCTAGGTGCTATAAATAGCACCCCTCGACCCCAAGCTTGAAATCAACTTCATACCAAAGCTTCCATACTCTTCTGTGCTCACGCCTTGTTCCAGAAACTGCCCAACTCGAGCGACGACGTCCTGCTGCTCCGGAAAGTCAACCTACAACCGGACGTCGGTAACAGAAGAAATTTCGTTTAAAAGTTTATAGTGCTATACTTGTAAATCTCTTTCTGTAAACTTATTTTGCGTTCATATAGAATTGCCCAAAGTAAACGATCAACGATCGTGGGCCTTGGAGTAGGAGTCGACCTAGGCTCCGAACCAAGTAAAAAATACTGTGTTTGCGTGTGTCATTTATTTCCGCTGTGCAAATTACTCTCTCCATAAATTTGAAAAGTTTTGTCGATATTCACCCCCCCCCTCTATCGACTCTATCGACCCAACATGATTTGCCGACGATCAAGGGATCGCCCACCTCAAGGGCATGCCAAGGAGTAGAGGCAAGTTATCCCCGAACCTTGTATATCGCTGTGTTAGCGTTGGTTTGATTCCTTTCTCTGGTTTATTCTTCCTATTGCATATTGTTTCCGCTGCTACTAATCTGATCACAGGAAGAAAGTTAAAAAGAGGGGGCGATTTGAGTGTCTGGCTATATTCCCCCCCACCCCTCTATAGCCATCCGGGTTCCAACAGTTAATTGTGGAGAACTTGCTCATATCACCGGTCATGTGCCTTGAGCAACCGTTATCCACAATCCACATGTTTGAATTCTTCTCTTCTTCTACCTAAACAACATGAAAAATATAATCTTTTGATACCCATGCACTTGATCCAAGCTTATTTTATATTGTTTTTAATGATTTTCATCTTAGTTGTACCATTTCTTCCTATAAGAGAAATATAGGCAACCTCTTTAGTCTTAGGTTTATATCCTAATCCGACCTTCTTATAGACGGCTCTTTGATATTGAGAATTATATCAAGATACTTTGATCCATTTGTAAATTTCTCTAAACATGTTCTCAAGTCAATAACTTGATTTCTCAAATTGTTATTTCCTCCTTAGGCATGCTTGATTCACTATACATACATGTATTATTCCTAATGAACTTAAGTTCTCCTTTTAATGTTTTGACCCTAGATTGTGACTTAGCCAAAGCATTCTTGAGATAAGCAATAGTTTTATAAAGGAATTCAATTTTGGGAGATTCTTTTACCTCATCATCACTAGATGACGATTCCTCACTTGAAGCTTCCTCCTCACTTGAAGCTTCCTCCTCATTTGGAGCGTGAGCTTCCTACTCACTTGATGTGAGCTTGAAGCTTCTTTGTCATCTTTGAAAACCATAAATGGCATGTGTCTCGTTGTTGGGATCTCCTGGCACCAAAATACAAAACGTAGCAGAAACAAGATCCCTCGAGCGATCCATGCGAAAGAAAAACTCATATAAAGTTCATCTATCTAATAGATCTATCTACAGTGTATACCTTTGGAGCGTGCCCTTTCGCTTATCCCACTCGTCCAAGATGCGCTGGATCTCTTGCACGTTCAAGTGTCCGTGCCTCTATTCGTATCCACACGGACACGATTTCTCAACTTCGGGAAGAACTACCTTAGTTGTGCTTTCACAAGACAACCAAGAACCCACAAGGGTTTCGGCCAAGAGGGACAAGAGGAAGAAGAGAGGAAGGGAAGAAGGGAAAGCTCTCACTTATCATTCAAAATAACTAGACTCTCTTTTATATTCATCCCATGAATATGAAGAGTCTTTTGTCTCTTTGACTTCCCTTCATTAAAGCCAATAAAGAGCACAACTTTTCATGTGGCTCTTCACCTTCTCTTCATCCAATGAAGAGAGACTTTTCTCTTTCCTTCATTAAACACTTTAATGAATTTCTCCTGTAATTCTGACCGGGCCTCTCGGGCTTCCGACCAGGTCTCCCGAGCAAGTCGCCGAGCTCCCGACCCAATCTGTCGATCGCCGACCCAGTCTGCCGAGCGCCGAGCTCCCGACCCAGTCTACCGAGCACCGACCCAGTCTGCCAAGCGCCGAGATCCCGACCCAGTCTACCAAGCACCGACCTAGTCTGCCGAGCGCCGAGCTCCCGACCAAGTCCCTGAGCTCCTGACCCGAGTCTCCCGAGCTCCCGAACTACTCTTTCGAGTTCCCAACTAGAGCTCCCGATCAGATATCCCGATCAGATCTCCTGAGTTCCCAACTCGGGCTCCCAAGCAGATTTCCTGAATTCCCAACTCGGGCTCCCGATCAGATTTCTCGAGTTTCCAACTCGGGCTCCCGATCAGATTTCCTAAAGCATCATGTCCTTAGTGTGTGACCCAATAGGTTCTCGTGATGTTGGCAATGCGCCTAAATGCTTTAGACACATAAGCACTGAGTGACATCTAGCAATGCATCATTGCTACCCAAGTAACAAGAAAAGTCGAGATCCGACTAAACCTTCGCGACTATGATAACGTATGACCTTGTCCTTCTATCCTCGATATCTAGATTGACCAATGAGGCATAGACCGTGTCAACCTCGATCAATCTTTGTATTTCTTGATCCCCGAGTAGACTCACTCAAACAAATAAGCTCAATATCTCATATTGACTCATTTGAGCATGACCATGCGTTTTAGTAGTCCTACTCAATCAAGGGGCCCACAGATATCACTCCCGTCATATGGGAGAGATAGATCCCATCTACATCACTCACATCCCTCCGCATAATTTATTACATACCTAGTGATCGCCTTTATAGTCCACCCTGTTATGAGTGACGTTTGACGATACCAAAGTGCATAACTCCTTATGTAGGGAACCATAGTGACTTCAGGTTTAAGGACTATTTATACTAATAGTCAGATGAGAAAGTTTATGACACTCATATGACAATCTATGAAACTTTCTCATGGCGGGTCAATTCAGTACACATTCTCTAATGTATACCCATGTGTTAACTTGATATCACATATCCATGACTTGTGAGCTCAAGTCATCAATTGACCTACATGCTAGTCTCCATGCATTCATATTGTCCCTGAATATTAATGCTTGATTAGGAATAATTTAGAGTAGTGTTCTCTACATTATCTCACTATCGATTCAACCAATCGATATAATGTAGATAAGAACCTACTACACAAGGATATTATTATACTTAGTTATTTGGCACAAAAATAAAGTAAATATAATAACCAAACATGTCTTTATTAATGATAGAATATGATACAAAAAGTCCCTAGTCAATCATCACATAATTGGCTCTAGGGCTCCTACTAACAGTCGTGACATGGCATAGCTCATCTTCATCCAATAAGTCAATGCTTGGTGTGTCCCATGTATCTTAAGCCACCATTGCCTCCTTTTTTTCTCCTTCTTTTTCTTTTCTTTTTCTTCTTTCTTTTTCAATTCCGGGCAATTTAGCTTGATGTGTCCTTTCTTGTTGCATTCATAACAAATGACATTAGTGTTAAAATTTGAACTTTGACCACTTTTACCTTTTGAAGGTTGAAACATCTTCTTCACATCTCTCCTTGTAAATTTTCTTGTTCTTCCCATCATTTTCT
Source organism: Boesenbergia rotunda (assembly GCA_024364735.1). Taxonomy (NCBI): domain Eukaryota; kingdom Viridiplantae; phylum Streptophyta; class Magnoliopsida; order Zingiberales; family Zingiberaceae; genus Boesenbergia; species Boesenbergia rotunda. The sequence goes on along the minus strand of JAGFNQ010007429.1, from coordinate 115,963 downwards.
TGACATAATGAGCTACTTCACTAGCCGACATCTCTTCATCGCTATCCGAAGACTCTTGATCGGACTCGTATGATGAAGATTCTTCCTTCTTTTCTTTCTTTTTCTTTTTCTTCTCCTTCTTCTCTACAACGAGAGCTATGCTTCTCTCTTTTGAAGACACGTTAGCTTGTCCATATAGTTCAAACTCACAAAATAATTCATCAAGCTTAATTCTTGAAAGATCTCTAGAAACCTTATATGCATCAACCATTGATGCCCATAAGGTAGTTCTAGGAAATGATTAAAGAATATATCTTACTAGGTCTCAATTTGTAATTTTCTCACCTATTACATGAAGACCATTTACTATCTCTTTGAATCTTCCATGCATTTGACTCATGATCTCATTGGTCTTCATGGTGAAGGTTTGAAGTTGGCCCACCAAGAGATCTCTCTTGGCTCTCCTTGATTCGATTGATCCTTCATTCAACTCAATGAGCTTTTCCCAAAGCTCTTTAGTGGAATTAAATGGTCCAACCTTGTTCAAATGCTCCATGGAAAGCCCACATTGTAGGGTGGTTGTGACCTTTGCATTCGCTTGAGCTTTCTTGGGCATCTCATTTGTCCACTCCTTGGTTGGAAGAGGTGCCCCAAACTCATCCTTTGGTTTCTCGAACCCATCTATAATACTAAATCAATTTTCATTGTTATTCATTAAATAATACTCCATTCTACGTTTTCAATAAACAAAATCGTTACCATCGAAGAACGGTGGTCGTGTGGTGCTATATCCCTCTTGAAACGTCATCTTGATGTTTCGGTTGATGGTGAGTTCTCTCGAAACAAACCTTGCTTTGATATCACTTGTTAGGACCTTTGCGTCTAGCTACAGGGGGGGGGGGTGAATACCTTCTCCTGGATTTTGTTTAAAAGTTTAGCCAAAGCCCAAGAAAAAGAGAGACAAAAATAATAACAATGAAAGTAATGTTAACTCTCTTGATTTACTTGGTCTCCACCTCCTTGAGGTGACTAATCCAAGGATCCACACCCACACAACCAAGCTCCACTATATTTTTCTCCTTTTCAAATCAAGCTTGAAGGTGGAGAAACCCTTACAAGATGATCTCTTCCTCTTACAAGATTAGAATGATTTTGGAGGAAGGGATTGAGAGTTTGTAAGCTTGGAGCTTGGAGATCTCAGAATAAGAAAGAAAAATCGAGAGAGTCAAGTTGTTGTTGGGACCGGGTGCATGTTTACATGGATGCGGATTCGTAATTTTAAAATTAATTATGTGCAGTGGAAGGTTTAGCATAAATAATTTCTCAAATTATTTAACCACACATCTAAGCATGCAATTTTATTTTGTGTAGACATTATCATATATTTAAAATTTTGCAGAAACGTAAACTAATTTACGTATTACCTGGCGTAACTCGAAGGAAGGGACGAGATCCAACCGTAAGCGTCCCTTGGAAGCTTCGCCTCTATTCGCGTCCACGCCGAGTATCTTCGGGATGACTTCGCAAAGCCACGAGTTTCGTGTTCTCGAGAACTACTAGATTCTCCGAGAACGCGATAAGAAAATCCAAGAGAGAAGTCGGAAGACTAACAACAAAAGGATGACCGAAATCAAAATTCTGGCGAAGCAAAAGAAGAGGCTTGCAGCAAAAAGATCCTTGTAGCAAACTCTAATTCCAGCAGCACCTTCTTCCGGCAGCAGGTGGTGGTCAGCAGGGAAAGGGCAGGGGCGGCCAGTTGGTGCTCCTTCTTGGGGCTGGTTGGCACACGGCAAGAAGGGGAGAAGAGAAGGAGAGAAAGAGAGCGAGAGAGCCTATGCCTTCATCTCTTCAATTATTTTTCAAGCCTTGCCTTGGGTCTTTTATATAGTAGCCTCTCAACCATCAAGCCTCTCAAATATGGAATAATTTATTCCATCATGCCAAGTTTGATTTTATATCATGGTTAAAATCATATTTTAATTCATGATAAAAATCAATCAAGTCTCTTCTCTTCTATGGAATAAATTTCCTTATCATGGTAAATCAATCCATGATTGATTTTATAAAATAAACCAATCCATGGTTCATTTTAATTTCCATGAAGAAATAAACCAAACCTTAGTTTATTATAAAACAAACCACACTTGGTTAATTTTATAAATTGATCCAAAAAATTTGGGTTCTCTACCATTGTTGTGGCCGGCCAAGCAAAGAGGATGGAGGCCCTCTTTGGCCGACCCATCCAAGCCACGCCCTAATGAATTAAACTTATTTAATTCAACTATTAAGTCTTCAAAAGACTTAGCCATTTTACGCTTCCGATGCGACTCTGAAAAATTCAGATTCGACTTATCGTTTGGCTCAACCAAACCAAATCTCTCTTGATTGGAAAATCTAATTTTCAACTCGTTTTAAATCCCTCGGATTACTCGTAGTGCGTGTGACTAAATAGGCTTTCGATTTATGTTGGCCGTCTATAATTAATCAATTATAGAACGATCATGAGTGGCACCTAGTAGTACATCATGATCCCCAATTAATCGAAAGATCAACGGTTGACCTCAGAAACAATTCTGAAACCCTTCAGCAGCTATAATGAATCGTGCCCCATTCCTTTCACCATCTTATACTCACTTGGTTCAGGACATGGTCTATGTGTGCCAGTCCCCACTAGGCTGACTACGTCACACCTAGCTCAAGTAACATTTTCTCGTCCTATGGATTCTAATTACTCACATGTATTTAAGAGATTCATACTCTGAACATGTCATGCTCTGGCCAGAGGCTTCGAGTAACAATCCAACGATAGGCCTCGGGTATACATCTCCTCGCAAGGAGTGGTGAATCCTTTGTAGGCTGTTCAAACATCTTCGGGCACGTCGGCTTATACCCAATCATCCTGGGTCCACACCTCCTTGGAGATGCATGCTTAAGATGTCAAAGTATAAGTCTCCATGACCAAGATGACTTGAACACCGCAAGTCAAAGGAACATCGCACTTAAGCTGCAGTAAGAACTTCACTGACATATCTATATGTAGACTACCATATGAAGTTTTACAGCCAGTCACTCCAATAAACTAGTTCCCTTAACTAGCATTCATGTTTATCTCCGGAAATCTCAATGTCACCAGCCTGTGAGAATCAGCTGATTAGAGAATAACTCATGCTAGTCTCAACAGAATTGATAGTGTCCGTATTTATCAATTCATCGACTAGGGACAATTACAATACTTCATAATTGCACATGTAGAGATAATCACTAGTTGTGAATTCATCACAAATTCTCTCATGCTATGAATTGTATTGCGGACATTCAGTAAATGAGTTTAAGATCTCAATCAAATACACAAACATGTATACTCAAATAGTGAATATTCATTTATTATAATAAATGATTACAATCATAAGGCGATTGTCTTAGGACACTTCTCTCATATCACTAACAGTTGTGTCTTCTTCAAGTTCTAAAATCTGCTTTTGTATAACCCTCGATATCAGTCGACTGATGAGCTTCAACGGCTACTGTAGATTGTGTCTGATTTCTGTTGGAATCCGGATGGCTAGAGAGGGGGGGGGGAATATAGCCAAACACTTGGACTTTAAGCTTTTCATAGTTCTACACTTAGATTTGTTAGTAGCACAGCGGAAGTAGCAAACACAGAGTATGCAGAAATATAGAAAATGAAAACAAACTAACACAACTAGCAAGAACGCTAACAAGGAGGGTTTACAAGGTTCGGGGATAACTTGCCCCTACTCCTTGGCGTGCCCGTAAGGTGGGCGATCCCTTGATCATCGGCAGATCAAGCCCCGGTGAACACCGGATAGAAAGCAACCTCCTTCTCGGTGGAGAAACCTCTCCACAGCGTTTCAATTAAGGATATAGTTTAAGCACAATGAAACACAAGAAAGATCTTACTTAGCACTTGGCAAAGACAAGAACACAGCAAGCTTTCTCCGAGCTCCGCCCAACGACGATCTCACGCAAGAACCCTTTCCCCGTGTCTTCTCGCTGTCGGACTCAAAGCCTCTTGTTCCTTCCTCCAAGTGCTTAAGCAAAGGAACGGTTGCTTCACTGATTTCAGATGCTTGCACAAGATGATGAAACATCAGAACACACAAGCAAGCAAGGATGTGGAGAACACAATCGCGCAGCAAGAACAAGCCAGAAGAACGTTTCACCGAACTCTTCTCTTCTTCTGCTCTCCTCTCCGCCTTTTGTTTCTCCACTGAGCACCGGTGACACCATCTCACAGCAGCCTCCAGCTGCTTACCTGCCAACGCCAGCTACCACTGAGCTCTCCCTGGACTCCCTGAGCTTCCCTCAGTCAAGCTCTAGTCAGCAGCTCCAGTCTGCAGCTCCAGCCATTGCAACCTAAGATGGAAAACGGACAAACCTGCTCCAAGGAAAGGCCACCTTTGACTCTCCTTGATTGTTTGAATCCTCCCCTGTCACCTGCAGCTTAATCAGATCATTAGAGCAGTATATCAAATAGGAAATCAAGAATCAGAGATGAAACACAGAGAATCGGATAAGTTCATATACGATCAGAGCGTCTGACAGTGCATTTTGAATTAAAGTGATCGGTCACCGGGCCGATCAGAGAGCCTCCTGATCGGTCACCAGACCGATCAGGCTGAGTCCAGACCGATCAGGCTGAGTCCAGACTGATCAAGCTTCGTGCTGATCGGTCCCCAACGCTCAATCAGAAATCACGATTTCTTTGGGACTCTCCTGGATCGATCCTCAGACCGATCCCAGGTTGTGGATCGATCACCAGACCGATCCACCCCTTTACTGGGTGATGTCTGAGTTACGCAGTCCAAACCTCCTGATCGGTCACCAGACCGATCAGGGAGCCTCCTGATCGGTCACCGGACCGATCAGGGAGCCTCCTGATCGGTCACCAGACCGATCAGGTCATGACCAGACAGATCAAGCTCTGTCCTGATCGATCATAGTGAGGAACCCGAGACGCTGGATCATTCTCCAGAACGATCTGCACAGTGATCCTGATCGGTCACCAGACCGATCAGGAGCAAATCAGCAAGGGAACTCAACCTCACTGTATGCTCCCTGATTGGTCACCAGACCGATCAGGAGCAAAGTAGTGGGTGAAACGCATACTCCCTGATCGGTCACCAGTCCGATTAGTCATCGCTGGATCGGTCACCAGACCGATCCACGAAGGAGCACCGTGCCAACTCCTTGATCGGTCACCAGACTGATCCAGGCAAGCCCAAATGCACTCTAAGTCACGAGAACAAGCCTCTAGCCCTTCTCTGACTCGTGCCATGTCCAGCTTCACTCACTGGGACTTCAACCTAGCCCTCCAAGCTAGGACCTGGCTTCACTCACCAGGGTTTCGATCACCCGGCTTCACTCACCGGGATTTCAACCTAGCTTCACTCACTAGGATTTCCAAACACCTGGCTTCACTGACCAGGACCCGACTTCACTCACCAGGATTTCAACTTAGCTTCACTCACTAGGATTTCCAAACACCTGGCTTCACTCACCAGGACACGGCTTCACTCACCGGGATTTCCATCACCTGGCTTCACTCACCAGGACCCAGCTTCACTCACCGAGATTTCCATCACCTGGCTTCACTCACCAGGACTCAGCTTTACTCACCGGGATTTCCATCACCTGGCTTCACTCACCAGGACCCGGCTTCACTCATCGGGATTTTAGTCAACCTAGCTTCCCAAGCTAGGACCTGACTTCACTCACCAGGGTTTCATGCCCAGTCCCCGACCAGGACTTAACCCAAATTCAGTCAACCAAACTTAAATCAAAACTTAAATCGTTGTCAACACCAAAACAACAATTAAGGTCAGACTGCATCAACAATCTCCTCCTTTTTGTTGTTTGACAACCCGATTTAAGTTTTGGCATTAATGATCAATTGAAGGCAGTTCAATTATCGTAAGGGAATCAAAATCCTCCCCCTACAATAACCCTAAACTTAATCAACCATTTTCTCCCCCTTTGTCAAACATCGAAAAGGGTATGGTTATTAAGTTTAAACATACCTCCCCCTCAAACACGGGTCTCTCCCCAAACCCAAAATAATCAAAGGTAAACTTTTGTATCGCATATGAGAGGCATATACCATAAATGTATCTTGGCAACAATGTATATGCATCATACGGCAATAAGTGTGAAATTTTGAATTGCATATGAAAACATATACAGAATAATATCATGGTCAAACATGTATATGTTTCATATGACAAGTAATAATGCAGCTTCATCAGACTTATGATTGATACAGAAAAATTTCTGATGTATCTATGAACAATCAGTTTTCAGAACAATTTCTGTAATTCTGATTCATTCAAGATGAGACTGCATTAACTTTCGGAATTTCATGTGAAGACATATACATAAGTATATCATGGTCAAATACGTATATGTTTCACATGACAGGTAAAGAATGCATCTGTATCTGACACATAGTCCTGATTGGTTTCCGTGACCGAACAGGTTTGTTGATCACGTGATACAGAAACATATCTGATTAGTCTGGGTAGCGATCAGATTTCAGAAAAAATTTTGAAACTCTGATACGTTCCTGATCAGACTGCATTAACAATTTGCATTCCGTAACAGTGAAGTAGACTCTGTTAATATTCGATATTTCAAAAAAATTTCTGAAACATGACATTAAGAACAAGAATCATGACTTAAACAAACCCTTTCTTATGAATTCCAACATAGGTTTGTATCAAATCAGTATTTAGGTTTTGTTTCGAGTACCACTTGAACAAATTTGTACTTCCTCAGTACCAAGATTATACCAATGGAGGATCAAATATGTTTCAATTGTAATTGGTTTATATCAGATTTGTTAGGAGTATGATCATTAAAATGATACAACTCGATGCAAAGTGATTGGTCTGGAATGTTTTTGGATCAAATTGGAACGATCTGGGAGTTCCTTGATCATAGTTGATCTGATCGGTCATAGGACCGATCAGGGTGATCCCTGATCGGTCGCCAGACCGATTAGGGTGAGTCCTGATCGGTCAGTGGACCGATCAGGTCTGATACAGACGAAGTTCAGAAACTCTGAAAGTTCAGAAACTCTGAAACACTTCTTAACCCTAATTCAATTAGTTTTAACTCCTAATAGTGTTGCATTAAACAACATTCATGTTTCTTTACCTAAAGAAAACAACATGATTTGCATCTCTTTAACTATCACGTATATTATCAAATCATGCAACATCTCCAATATATCTTGAGAGTAAAACATATAAATACAAAGTTCAAAGCATGATTCCAGAAAACATGATAAGTTTGAAAGTGATCAACATATGATTAAATTTCAAAACATGCCTATACAACATTAGTATCAAGGTATGATCAGATTTCATAATACGAACAAAAGTATGATAAACCTTTCAAAACCATGCTTGTATCAAAATTCCAAGGTTTGCATACAACCATTTGAACATAAAATTCATAATCATGAATAGCATGGAAAAACAGGGTTGCATTAATTTTCATGAACGATCACATCTCCAAATTTTGCTTAGTTTGTAAGTTTGATGTATGGTGAAATTTCCAAGGTGATTTTTGAATCAATACTAATTGATGTGCCTATACTTGTTCTTTAGCATGCATTCATGTTCTATAATTCATACAAGAATTTAGACACCTTGGGCTTGAGATAAAGCATTTCATAAACCATGAATTGCAATAAACTATAAATATCAACAATAAACTAATTGTCCTAAGCAATCCATAGTCCAAATTCTTAGTTCTATTGGTAATTTACCAATTTTGATGAAATTCGATAATTCATGATCCTAAGTTTGTATCAAGTTTAGAACCCTAATTCTCCATTCTATTAAAAATTCATACATTAAATCGGAGAATTTATAGCCCCAAATCTCTAACAAGTTCATTACCATAGTCCCAAATGTATACAACTACAAATGAGAGAATTTTCAAGTGACACCAATGAAACATACTACATGGGAAAATTTTCAATGTATCTATTTTATGATTTCCATTGGTTCTAACTTCAATTATCTAAATTCAAGAGAGAAAATCCATTTCTCATGGGTAGTGTATGATCTTCCATTAAATTGAGAAATATTAGGCACATCCCTAACTAGGAATGGCCATGTGTTGGGAGCACCAATTATCAACCACCAATGTTGATAGATACTCCCCCTCAAATGATGCTTATACAATTCTAAATATTGAGGTTTTAGGTACCCAAATTTTGGGACCTAATGCATCAACAATGAGGGACTTTGGCACCCATGCTTTAGTCATATTCTTTTTGGCTTTTTGAACCTTAGAATCATTTGATGCTCTAAAGTGGGTTCTTGACATTAATGATATAAAGGTTGGTTCCTTAGGTTGGTAACCTATACCGGCCTTGTTGTAAACTGCCCTTTGGGAATTTAATACCATATCTAAGGTTTTGGAGCTAAATAAGAATTTCTCAAGAACATTCTTGAGATTTTCAACTTTGCTCTTTAAGTCCTTATTGTCATTCTCAAGGGTCTTAACATACGAGTCATCATGAAAATCATTAACATCCTCCATCCTAGAGGATTTCAATTCTTCTACTTCCAATTTCAACAATTTAACTTTGTTCTTGGATTTTTTAAGCAACCTAGCTAGACATGCAATGGTTCTATACCACTTATCTAGCTCGGGAGAGATTACCTCTTCATCATCCGAAGATGATGAAGGCGCGGTTGAGGAGCTTGATTCATCTCCACTCTCCTCTTCATTTGAATCCTCTATGGCCATGAGTGCACGATGATGAGTGTACTTCTCCTCCTTCTCTTCTTCGGATGAACTAGAGGACGATTCATCCCATGTGGCCCTCAAGGCCTTCTTTTTCTTCTTTGATTTATCCTTCTTCTTCTTTAACTTTGGACATTCATCCTTGTAATGCCCTTTCTTGCTATACTCATAACAAGTAATGTGAGATTTATCAATCTTAACTTCACTAGGGTTACCTTTACCCTTGAGGCGCCGGCTCTTCCTCATCATCCTTCTAACAAAGTTGGTCATCTCGGAGGAAGAAGACCAGTTGCCCTCCTCCTCGGACTCGGATGAGGATAAAGATGAAGAGACTTCCTTCTCCTTCTTCTTCCCCTTCTTCTTCTTCTTCTTGTTACCTGCCACTAAAGCAATACCTTTCTCTTTTGAACTTTTGTTAGAGATCTCATGTAGTTCCATTTCACAAAATAGATCTTCTAACTTGATAAAAGATAAATCCTTGGACACCTTGTAAGCATCCACCATGGATGACCACAAGGCGTTCCTAGGAAAAGCTTTGAGGACATACCTTATAAGATCTCGGTTCTCTACATTCTCATTAATGGAGTGGAGACCGTTGAGGATTTCTTTGAATCGTCCATAGAGTATACTTACAGTTTCATTTTCTCCCATTGTCAAGTTCTGGAGTTGGCTGAGAAGGAGGTCCTTCTTGACAGTCCGGGTGTCTTGAGTGCCTTCATGAAGCTCAATGATCTTGCTCCATAGGTCTTTAGCACTTGTGAAGGGACCAACCTTGATTAGTTGGTCCTTGGTCAACCCGCATTGCAAAGTTACCACCGCTTTCGCATCGGCTTCACCTTTCCGGATTTGATCTGCCGACCAACTTGAGAAGTCCATCTCTTTTCCCTCAATATCCTTTGGAGGAGAGAAACCCTCCTTTACTGAGAACCACATGCTCATGTTTGTCTTCAAATAAAATTCCATTCTTGACTTCCAATATGAAAAATCAGATCCGTCAAGGAAGGGTGGTCTGCTGGTGCTGAAACCTTCACTCACAGCCATCTTGTAGACTCTTGGATGTTAAGCCGGTGAAGTAGAGCCCCAAGCTCTGATACCACTTGTAGGAACCCGGATGGCTAGAGAGGGAGGGGGGGAATATAGCCAAACACTTGGACTTTAAGCTTTTCAAAGTTCTGCACTTAGATTTGTTAGTAGCATAGCGGAAGTAGCAAACACAGAAAAATAGAAAACGAAAACAAATTAACACAACTAGCAAGAACGCTAACAAGGAGGGTTTACAAGGTTCGGGGATAACTTGCCCCTACTCCTTGGCGTGCCCGTAAGGTGAGCGATCCCTTGATCGTCGGCAGATCAAGCCCCGGTGAACACCGGATAGAAAGCAACCTCCTTCTCGGTGGAGAAACCTCTCCACAGCGTTTCAATCAAGGATATAGTTTAAGCACAATGAAACACAAGAAAGATCTTACTTAGCACTTGGCAAAGACAAGAACACAGCAAGCTTTCTCCGAGCTCCTCCCAGCGACGATCTCACGCAAGAACCCTTTCCCCGTGTCTTCTCGCTGTCGGACTCAAAGCCTCTTGTTCCTTCCTCCAAGTGCTTAAGCAAGGGAACGGTTGCTTCACTGATTTCAAATGCTTGGTCAAGATGATGAAACTTCATAACACGCAAGCAAGCAAGGATGTGGAGAACATAATCGCGCAGCAAGAACAAGCCAGAAGAACGTTTCACCGAACTCTTCTCTTCTTCTGCTCTCCTCTCCGCCTTTTGTTTCTCCACTGAGCACCGGTGACACCATCTCACAGCAGCCTCCAGCTGCTTACCTGCCAACGCTAGCTACCACTGAGCTTTCCCTGGACTCCCTGAGCTTCCCTCAGCCAAGCTCCAGTCAGCAGCTCCAGTCTGCAGCTCCAGCCGTTGCAACCTGAGATGGAAAACGGACAAACCTACTCCAAGGAAAGGCCACCTTTGACTCTCCTTGAGTGTTTGAATCCTCCCCTGTCACCTGCAGCTTAATCAGATCATTAGAGCAGTATATCAACCAAGAAATCAAGCATCAGAGATGAAACGCAGAGAATCGGATATGTTCAGACGCGATCAGAGCGTCTGACAGTGCATTTTGAATTAAAGTGATCGGTCACCGGGCTGATCAGAGAGCCTCCTGATCGGTCACCAGACCGATCAGGCTGAGTCCAGACCGATCCGGCTGAGTCCTGATCGGTCCCCAACGCTCAATCAGAAATCTTGATTTCTTTGGACTCTCCTGGATCGATCCCCAGACCGATCCCAAGTTGTGGATCGATCACCAGACCGATCCACCCCTTTACTGGGCGATTTCTGAGCTTCGCAGTCCAGACCTCTTGATCGGTCACCAGACCGATCAGGGAGTCTCATGATCGGTCACCAGACCGATCAGGGAGCCTCCTGATCGGTCACCAGACCGATCAGGTCATGACCAGACAGATCAAGCTCTGTCCTGATCGAACATAGTGAGGAACCCGCGATGCTGGATCGTTCTCCAGAACGATCTGCACAGTGATCCTGATCGGTCACCAGACCGATCAGGAGCAGATCAGCAAGGGAACTCAACCTCACTGTGTGCTCCTTGATCGGTCACCAGACCGATCAGGAGCCAAGCAGTGGGTGAAACGCATACTCCCTGATCGGTCACCAGTCCGATCAGTCATCGCTGGATCGGTCACCAGACCGATCCACGATGGAGCACCATGCCAACTCCCTGATCGGTCACCAGACCGATCCAGGCAAGCCCAAATGCACTCTAAGTCACGAGAACAAGCCTCCAGCACTTCTCTGACTCGTGTCATGCCCAGCTTCACTCACTGGGACTTCAACCTAGCCCTCCAAGCTAGGACCTGGCTTCACTCACAAGGGTTTCGGTCACCCGGCTTCACTCACCGGGACCCGGATTCACTCACCGGGATTTCAACCTAGCTCCACTCACTAGGATTTCCAAACACCTGGCTTCACTCACCAGGACCCGGCTTCACTCACCAGGATTTCAACCTAGCTTCACTCACTAGGATTTCCAAACACCTGGCTTCACTCACCGGGATTTCCATCACCTGGCTTCACTCACCAGGACCCGGCTTCACTCACCGGGATTTCCATCACCTGGCTTCACTCACCAGGACCCGACTTCACTCACCGGGATTTTAGTCAACCTAGCTTCCCAAGTTAGGACTTGACTTCACTCACCAGGGTTTCATGCCCAGTCCCCGACCAGGACTTAACCCAAATTCGCTCAACCAAACTTAAATCAAAACATAAATCGTTGTCAACACCAAAATAACAATTAGGGTCAGACTGCATCAACAATCTCCCCCTTTTTGTTGTTTGACAACCCGATTTAAGTTTAGGCATTAATGATCAATTGATGGAAGTTCAATTATCGTAAGGGAATCAAAATCCTCCCCCTACAATAACCCTAAACTTAATCAACCATTTTCTCCCCCTTTGTCAAACATCGAAAAGGGTATGGTTATTAAGTTTAAACATACCTCCCCCTCAAACACGGGTCTCTCCCCAAACCCAAAATAATCAAAGGTAAACTTTTGAATCGCATATGAGAGGCATATACTATAAATGTATCATGGCAATAATGTATATGCATCATAAGGCAATAAGTGTGAAATTTTGAATTGCATATGAAAACATATACAGAATAATATCATGGTCAAACATGTATATGTTTCATATGACAAGTAATAATGCAGCTTCATCAGACTTATGATTGATACAGAAAATTTCTGATGTATCTATGAACAATTAGTTTTCAGAAAAATTTCTGTAATTCTGATTCATTCAAGATGAGACTGCATTAACATTCGGAATTTCATGTGAAGACATATACAGAAGTATATCATGGTCAAATATGTATATGTTTCACATGACAGGTAAGGAATGCATCTGTATCTGACACATAGTCCTGATTGGATTCCGTGACCGAACAGGTTCGTTGATCACGTGATACAGAAACATATCTGATTAGTCTGGGGAGCGATCAGATTTCAGAAAAAATTCTGAAACTCTGATACGTTCCTGATCAGATTGCATTAACAATTTGCATTCCATAACAGTGAAGTAGACTCTGTTAATATTCGATATTTCAGAAAACTTTCTGAAACATGACATTAAGAACAAGAGTCATGACTCAAAAAAACCCTTTCTTATGAATTCCAACATAGGTTTGTATCAAATCAGTATTTAGGTTTTGTTTCAAGTACCACTTGAACAAATTTGTACTTCCTCAGTACCAGGATTGTACCAATGGAGGATCAAATATGTTTCAATTGTTATTGGTTTGTATCAGGTTTGTTAGGAGTATGATCATTAAACTGATACAACTCGATGCAAAGTGATTGGTCTGGAATGTTTTTGGATCAAATTGGAACGATCTGGGAGTTCCTTAATCAGAGTTGATCTGATCGGTCATTGGACCGATCAAGGTGATCCCTGATCGGTCGCCAGACCGATCAGGGTGAGTCCTGATCGGTCGGTGGACCGATCAGGTCTGATACAGATGACAGTTCAGAAACTCTGAAACACTTCTTAACCCTAATTCAATTAGTTTTAACTCCTAACAGTGTTCCATTAAACAACATTCATGTTTCTTTACCCAAAGAAAACAACATGATTTGCATCTCTTTAACTATCATGTATATTATCAAATCATGCAACATCTCCAATATATCTTGAGAGTAAAACTTATAAATACAAAGTTCAAAGCATGATTCCAGAAAACATGATAAGTTTGAAAGTGATCAACATATGATTAAATTTCAAAAATTGCCTATACAATATTAGTATCAAGGTATGTTCAGATTTTATGATACAAACAAAAGTATGATAAACCTTTCAAAACCATGCTTGTATCAAAATTCCAAGGTTTACATACAACCATTTGAATATAAAATTCATAATCATGAATAGCATGGAAAAACAGGTTGCATCAATTTTCATGAACGATCACATCTCCAAATTTTGCTTAGTTTGTAAGTTTGATGTATGGTGAAATTTCCAAGGTGATTTTGGAATCAATACTAATTGATGTGCCCATACTTGTTCTTTAGCATGCATTCATGTTCTATAATTCATACAAGAATTTAGACACCTTGGTCTTGAGATAAAGCATTTCATAAACCATGAATTGCAATAAACTATAAATATCAACAATAAAACTAATTGTCCTAAGCAATCCATAGTCCAAATTCTTAGTTCTATTGGTAATTTACCAATTTTGATGAAATTCGATAATTCATGATCCTAAGTTTGTATCAAGTTTAGATCCCTAATTCTCCATTCTATTAAAAATTCATACATTAAATCGGAGAATTTATAGCCCCAAATCTATAACAAGTTCATTACCATAGTCCCAAATGTATACAACTACAAATGAGAGCATTTTCAAGTGACACCAATGAAACATACTACATGGGAAAATTTTCAATATATCTATTTTATGATTTCCATTGGTTCTAACTTCAATTATCTAAATTCAAGAGAGAAAATCCATTTCTCTTGGGTAGTGTATGATCTTCCATTAAATTGAAAAATTTAGGCACATACCTAACTAGGAATGGCCATGTGTTGGGAGCACCAATTATCAACCACCAATGTTGATAGATACTCCCCCTCAAATGATGCTTATACAATTCTAAATATTGAGGTTTTAGGTACCCAAATTTTGGGACTTCAACCTCCAGCCCTTCTCTGACTCGTGCCATGCCCAGCTTCACTCACTGGGACTTCAACCTAGCCCTCCAAGCTAGGACCTGGCTTCACTCACCAGGGTTTTGGTCTCCCGGCTTCACTCACCGGGACCCCGCTTCACTCACCGGGATTTCAACCTAGCTTCATGATCGACCCAAAATGAGCTGTCACGGATGTGGGTCTCAAATTTAGATATGTATAAATGCTGGAAACCCTTTTTTGCAATCAAAATATGAAAACGTAGTAAAGGGGCCACAGGTCGTATTTTTCCTAGGGCTAGTTGATGTTGTTTAATTCGCGCTCGAGTTTATGTGTCGTTTGTGAATTTTGGGTTTCAAATAAATGCTGAGTTTAGTTTCAATGAGAGACAGAGAAAACAAACTTGATTTGAAATGCAGCAATGAAACTTCTTGCTACTCAAAGGAAACAATCCTATGTGCCAAAATGATTTTAAGTGCAGGAAATATACATGATTGATTTAGCTTGGAAAGCAAACTATCAATGAAATGATATGCAAGAATGAAGGAAGAAATTTGAAAACCAAATACTGATCAATGCAGGAATAAGCTAGCTTAGAAGTTAATGCATAAATGAGACAACAACTCCAATGCAGAAATGTACCAACAAACTCAATGCAGATTTAACATGCAAGATTTCAGAACACGAAGTCAGAAATTCAGCAATGAATCAAATGCAAAAACAAATGAGAAACTGAGATTAATTGCGCAAAACCAATGCTCAGATAAGATTTAGAGACGCTGCTGTTCCATTGGTACAACTTTAGAGATGATGAACCGAAACCTTTCAGCCACAAATCTAAAACTGTCAAATGCAGTAATGAATCCAGAAATTCAGAAATCGAATGCAGAGATTAAGGGTACATATCAGTAACAATTCGAATGCAAATGGAACTTAAATTAAGGGCAAGAGCTCACTAAAGATTGAGCTAAACTTGGTACCACTCAAAACTGAACATTTCACTTGATACAAAGTGCAAAAATGAAACACTTGGATATGCAGAAAAGGAATTCTAATGTGCCGAGAACTAAGCTGAATGTAGAACTCTAAATTGATGGGAAGCAACTGATGTGAGGTAAGTGGATGTGAAGCAAACAATTAAGGTGCAAACTTCAGAAGCAAATAAATGTGCAGAAACTGTAATTGGATTTGCATATTTGAAACCTGAAATTTCTGAACAAATTGAGTTCAAATCAAGCTGGATTCAATTGCAATGACACACCCAAAACCATGTTTAACTTGGCACCAATCAAATGCTGAGTTGTCACTTGGCACAAAGTGCAGGAATGAAACAATGTTTGGCACGCAGAGAAGGGAAACTGCTGAGTTCAGAGGCAAAGGGTGTGCAGAAATGAAAGGGCAGAACTGGACTGATCAATATGAAAACAAACTGAATTCGAATGAAGCTGACATCAAGTATGAGAGTTTACTAAGAACTGAGTTTAGCTTGATATAACTCCATGTTAAATTGTTATTTGACATGCAAACAAGAACTAACAGCTGGAATCGCAGGAAATCATTCCAAAGCAGAAATCGAAAACTGAAAACAGGGGATAGTTGAATTCAGAAACTCAATATGAATTGCTATGCAAATGAAATAATCCGTAAAGTAAATTCAGAAGATGAAAACTAAGCTACTTAATACAAAAGTCAGGACATCAAGAACAGAACTGAAACGCAGAAGGAGAAAAATTGGCACGCAAGTGCCGAATTGATACGCAAGTGCCGAAATGTAAAACTAATTGAAATTAAATCTGCTTGTTCGCTAAACACACTCCCTAACTATTTAACTAGAAGATTTGAATCCTAATTAGGCAGAAACTAATCAGAAACGAAAACTAGCAGTTGATACAGAAAAATTCAGAAATGAGACAAAATGCAGTAATGGAAATTACAGCTAACACAATGGAAATTTACTAAGTAAACTAAATCTCAATCTCTCATCTCAGCTCAAAAACCCCTTGCTGTCACTCAAGGATGAGCCTCGAATTGAGAAAGAACGATCCATACAAGAAAATTACAGCAGCTGGAATAAATTTCAGAAATGAAGCAACATGCAGAAATGAAATTGAAGCTAAAAACAGAAATACAATAAGAAATCTAAACCTCAATCACTCCATTAGCTCAAGATCTCCTTGTTCGTCACGCAAGGGCTGGCCTCGAACCCCTAAGCTCAGCAATTCACTGGGGAACTGAATCTGCAATCCATTTCAGCTCAAACTCTGTTCAAGATGGAAAACCCAATCGATTTCTTCAATTCAGCCTTGTCTGATTGAAATGAAGGTGCGAGAATGATCCAAGCTTATCCGAGAACCCCTCCAGATAGCTTGGATTGATGTAGAACTGGACAAAACTGAAATCGAAGCAACCAAATGCAGAGCTGAGGAAACCCTCACTCAGCTCTGTTCTTGCCCAATTCCGAGCTGAAACCTCCACTGATTACTCTCCCCGATGACCTCGAACTTGATCTAAATACAGAAATGAGGTGGTCACGCCCCTTGGATTGAAGAACTACTAATGAAATTGAAGAACACGCGAAGAGGAAGAACAGTGCGGCGGAGACGCGACGAGGCTGAAGGCTGTGGAGAATTTGATTAAGTACTTAGCATTGGACGACCCAGATTGATTTGAATGAATCCAATGGCTGATCTTACTCTGATTTAATCCAAACTTTGATGATGATGATCAGGGGTCAGGATCTGCCTCGTGGTAGCTCGGATCCTCCAGATGTGCAACGGACGGTGCAGATCAACCTAATCTTTGAATGGACGATCTAGAACCCTCTGAGCTTGATCCAACGGTTGAATGAGCTCTGATTGGGATGAAACCTTCAGATCTTGATCAGAGTGCTTGATCAGCCCTAACCCTAGCTTGGATTGCTTCGGATGGTCCCAGATGGCTCAAATCTAGCCGCTCTTGAATCGGACGGCACAGATTAATACGAAGCTTGATAACTCGATCCGGGTCCACTTCCGACTCAAATTTGACCCAGTATGCCCTAGGTCCATGATCCTTTCATGCCTACAAAAATAGATAAAAAATTTAGTGGCAAAATAATCCAAATATGTACAAATTTGTAATTAAGTCCAAAATAACAATAATTTCTAGAACCTAGGGTAAATTCACAATTAAGCAAGAAAAATATGGGTCAAACATAGATTTTAGCAACTAAAATAATCAATAAAATGGTACTTATCACTTCACTCACTAGGATTTCCAAACACCTGGCTTCACTCACCAGGATTTCAACCTAGCTTCACTCACTAGGATTTCCAAACACCTGGCTTCACTCACCAGGACCCGGCTTCACTCACCGGGATTTCCATCACCTGGCTTCACTCACCAGGACCCGGCTTTACTCACCGGGATTTCCATCACCTGGCTTCACTCACAAGGACTCGCCTTCACTCACCGGGATTTCCATCACCTGGCTTCACTCACCAGGGCCCGACTTCACTCACCGGGATTTCGATCACCGGCCAGGACCCGGCTTCACTCACCGGGATTTTAGTCAACCTAGCTTCCCAAGCTAAGACTTGGCTTCACTCACCTGGGTTTCATGCCCAGTCCCCGACCAGGACTTTACCCAAATTCGCTCAACCAAACTTAAATCAAAACTTAAATCGTTGTCAACACCAAAACAACAATTAGGGTCAGACTGCATCAACAATTTCTACCGTCAACCTTTAACGGTCACTTATCAGTCGACTGGGACCTGACCTAGTCGACTGATCTTTCTATTCGTGAAGCAATCGACTGATTCCACATATCAGTCGACTCAACTCACCGTATCAGTCGACTGATCCTCTCATCAGTCAACTGATACCTGATGAATCTCAGTTTCCACATTTCTTTTGCGTAGACACAAGCCTTCAAACACCTTCCGTTAGCCTCACGCCCTTAGAATGCTTCCGAGTCCTCGACTCCTTATCCTTGCGCTTGCTTTGAAGTGTTTCCCTCGGTCTTGTCATGCTAAGTTTTCTTCTGCCAATTCTTCGTACTTGAACTTAAACTCAAGTTTGATGTTAGATCACCAATATTGCCTAACTTAAACTCATTTAACCAAACATCAAAAGTAAAGAATGTTTGGAAGCATGGTTGCACCAATATATACTTCTTATTGCATCTTTGAGAAAAAATATTTCTTTATTTGGTCGAATTAGGTTGACCTTTTCCACAAAGACTCTATCAATCCAAACTTTCAAACAAAATCCAACAAAAAAAACATGATACATTTTTTGCTTTTGGATTTGTTGATACAATTCAACCTTCTACAACAACACTATCAACGCACTAATGATATAACTTACACTTAATATTTTCGTAGATATCTTCATGACTCATAGTCTTCATTTTTTTATTATATATAATTATCTTCATGACTCATATTCTTCATTTTTTTATTATATATAATACAAAATTATTAATTCTGACTGACTTATTTTTATAACAAATATTTAATTTAAAAAATATACAATTTTAAAATAATTACCTCATCTATAGTTTGTGATTGGTTAATATTACTAATATTATCACTTTTTTTTTCCTTTATCACTGTTGCCAACATCATACCCAATTCTGTAATCCAATTTTACAAATAAATTATGTCAAATGATATCACCATAAAATAATTTTACTAACAAGAATATCAAAACTCGATTTAATTAAGTCAGTAATGCACCTTTACCATTTTAAGAGGACTCAGATAATTTCTACAATTTTTAATTCCAACAGTTCACAAAGACAAGAAAATACGTATTTTTTTATATATTATATCTGCTCCAAATTCCTTTCTCCTCCAAAGCATATAAACCCATATAAGAGTTGGTTTCTCACGATCAAATTCTCTAGCTTTCAGAAACCTGCAACACGTAAAAGCTCAGCCATAATCATTTTGGAAGTGCTGGAGATGGTAGCTACCAAGAGAAAATGCAAGTTATAGATACAAATGTTTATGTTCATAAACTGAGACAAAAATTGCATTAAAGCAAAAAAAAAAATCCAGTTGCTTTGATATATTTAGTGGAAATACTCGTAGGCCATTTACTTCATTGTGATAAAATCAGTATTTAAACATACACACATTCCTTGCATATGGTTCTTTCTCAATAATGCTAATCTCAAGTCTAGACATCAAGAGGTGTTAATATGTGGTTGTTTCTCATTAGCAAATGTTTTGGCAAATATTAATCGATCTAGCATACCCATGAAAAGGTTAATAAGACTATTAATGTATATGAATTCCCAGACATGTGAATTAGCATATTCAAACATGCAAGCCTGGGGCAGAACTTAACTACAGAGCAGATGCACGTAAAAGATTAAGTAATAAGACCACATTGCAATACTATAACTAAAGAAGTACTTCATTTAGTTTCAATTAATTATTGAAGCTTCCAATACAATATTAACTATTGATGATTTTTGAAGAACATACCATTAGAACACAGAAGTTGACTAGATCCTATAGTTACTAATTATGAGCCAGATACTTTAATGTTACACCCAAGTTTGAACAACACATGAATTACAGAAACAAGGTTGACCTAAAAAAATTCTGCAACTAGAGATAAGAAGGATGGAGCAAACATATATAAACATAGATGGTTATGCACCAAATTTGTAAATCAATAAAGCAATTGAAATCTCAAATCACATATGATCTTTTTATATGACATAGGACCAAAATTGATGTACAGAACCAACCGAAGGCAACTAAAATTGGGTGATGACATCTTCAATATTTTTTTATTCTTTAGCCCCTCAGCGCTCTATTAGCTTTCATTACAGTTTAACTTGAATGTAATTCTTACTTTCTCGTGATAGTTTCAATAAGGCATAGAGTATTACAATAAATTCACTACTAACAATAAATTCAAAAGCATCCTTACTAGTTGTATATCCTGACGGGATACCTTCCTGACTTCTCCGCTCGACATCATGCCCTCCCAACTCAAAAATTTAAAACACTTGAATCTTTCGTAATAGACAGTGTCCCAAAACGTGCTTGATCACAGAGAATGACCTGATGAGCACATAGCAAAAAACAAAATAAACTCACTGAATCAAGAACAATAAAGAATAATACAGCCGGAGGTTTTGGGAATAGAGGGGTTGTTCTTGGGGTTGAAGAACCAGTTGTGGAGGTCCCAGAAGAACTGGATCCGACCCTCGCCGAGTTCCACTATCTCATTGCCCTGGAACTTCCATCGGAGCCACCGCATATGCACGACCCACTTGCCGTCGACCTGCACCAACATCGCAGATTCTTTCCCTTTATCCTTTGCCTCGATCTTGATGAAGATCTCGCCGTCCCGGCCTCCGAGTCAGGTCCGAGACCTGTATGACCTCCGGCTGCCGCCGTTCTCCACCAGAACCATATGCTCTAGCCTCGATATCAGTGTCAAGGACGGGAGGGAGCGTTGGACTTTGGTCTTCTTGTGCGCCTCGTCGAGGAGATCCCCCACGACGAAGATTAGATCTGCATCAACAGAGACGGCGACGAAGAACCCCATGGTGGGATCGATCAGAGAGAAGAAAGTGAAGTGAAAGGGATTTGGGGATTTGGGTTGGACGGAGAGAAAAATGTGAAAGCGTTTGCGTTCGGCTAGAGGAAAAGAAGTTAGCGGAGGCTTTTGGAGTTCGGCGAGAGGAGAAGAAGTTTGTGAGGGTGTGATAGCTGAGGATTTAGAGATTTAAAAATTCTTAAATTATTCAAAATTATTAACAGCTCTTTATGCATGCTGTTATTATTTTATAATACTTATTGATAGTATATATTTTTTTAAATGTTATTATTTACATAAATATAATAATATTAATAATGCATTCCGTACCACGTTAATATTAAATTTTAATAACACACGTTGTATGTTGTAGAAAAATATATTTACAACGTATTTTTTTATGTATCATTTGTATAAATATTATATTATCTGCACTATACATAATTAAGCGTGTTGTAAAAATTATTATTAACGGCATGTTTCAACCGCACGCCGTTGATGATGCATTATGGAAAGTCATATTTGTTATAGTGGGGCATTGCCTAGAAATAGAGGTCAATCCCTCATAAAAGATTAACTAACATTATTTAATGGGTTCCTCTCTATCCCGTGTTAAAAGTGTTTAGCGTAATATAAAGACGTATGACTGCGAGTCCTTCGTGATAAAGGTTATTGTTAGGATATATACTATAAGCCTAACATTTATATGAACATCTATTTTGGAATAAGAATCACTATGGTCATGATTTCATTTTATATTTGTTATATGTGTGCATATTGTTCTTTACTTTACATTCTAGATAACATAGTATGTGGTGTCACACAGAAGATCATGTTATCAGTTCCTTTTAAAGTATAAGTAGTGGCTAACAACCTAGATGAATTTTTACACAAACTATTGGAATAATTGTAATGTAATTTGGTATTAGTCTATCTTGACTATATAATTACACTAGTGCACTTTGTGTATATTGAGCAGAACCAATTTGAGGTTGTTCGATTTATACTGACTATATAATCGAACGAGACCTCAGGTTATTATAATGTACATGCTCTTAATCCCGATATAATAACGGACACATGTACTTAATATTTATTTCTTTAATTTAACAATGGGCGAGTTTATTCGTTAAATCAATAGGCCCGGTAAATTGAGAAATAATATTATTTACATGGTGTGTCGTTGATTATAGAAGGAAACAGTGTCCTAATTATTAATGATGATGATGTCCCCTTGAAAAGCTCATAAAAATTATCATGTAAATCCTACAAGTGGACTTGGTCCGACATGATGATAAGTTTAAGTGGTATTACTAATGGACTTAGATATTAATTAATTAAATTATCAGTAATTTAATTAATTAATGGACATGCGAGATCTTTAACATGGGGAGATGATGTACACATGATAAGAAGGAGGCCATATTATTTTATGGGGTTGGTGCGGTAGTTCAATGATAATCCATTAATGGAGCGGGTTATCATTAACGGGTCGGATTTAGGATCCGTTCGGAGACCAAAACCAACTCTTCCTCATGGTCCTTATTGTAGTCTATATATACCTCATGAGTCATGAAACCATAGCCTTAACCTAACTCTCTTATTTTCTCCCCCCCCCTCTCTCTCTCTCTCTCCTAGGGTTGGGTGGCGTCGGCAACAAGGGGGTCTCGGGTAGGGATTGTAGAGAAGGAAGATCATCATTCTTCTTCTTCTTCTTCTCTTCTCTTTTCTGCTTCCTCCCTTGGGCGTGCACGACATAGAGGAAGGAGGTTGGTGTGCGCAACCTTGAAGGAGGAATTCTCCTTCTTTTGGCTGGCGGCAACAAGAAAGAGGGTTTGGTGGTCGGCGCAAGGAGTCTTCTTCTCCTTTGGTGGTCGACGCATCCATAAGGGAGAGCAAGGGTTGTCGGCGCGAGGAGTCTTCTTCTCCTTTGGTGGTCGGCCCAAGAAAAGAAGAAGGAGGAAGAGGTTTTGGTGGCTTTGTTTCTTGGAAGACTGTCGCCCACACGACGTCCAAGAAGAGGATAGGAACACGATAGAAGATCAAGAGGTAAAACAAGATGTTCAATTGTATTAATTGTATTCATACTTGTTTATATGGACCTCGAAGATAAACACAAGAACCGGCGATCTAATCATCATCTATTCCGCGGCTAATCAATAAAAGGAGTTAGATTGCTTGAACAATAAGTTTGTTTAAGCAATCACTCAATCGAATAGCACGATGATGACGTAGGTCATTCAAAAAGTTTTCTTCCATCCGGATTTGTTCTAATCAATAGAATTATAATCTGGGGATATGGAGAGTATTCCTAACCGAACGAAACCAACAAATTGGTATCAGAGCCATGGTTTCCAGTTTTATGTGTTTTGAATTCGGTTACATTTATGCTTTTTCATATATAATATGTCGGATAATAGTAGGATGTGCATGAGACTAACCTTTTGGTTGTAGGCATAAGATCCAACTATTATGGTTATATGTGATTGTGTATGATGGTTGTGTGTGATTGTAATGTTTATTTGAATCCTCGAGGTTGACAAGGCTATTTGTATTTAATTGTGTAATTAAATACGACATTGTTAGCTGCTTAGTTTTAATTTATTTCGATTTAGATTTTTTGTACACTTCTTTGTGGAGTATAGGATCGATGGATGTAAATTTAAATTAAAGTTTTTTTTCACGGCTCGGAGATTCTTTCTTGCGCACGACATAGGGAGGAGGAGACGAGGTGGCAACATGACTGGAGGTGTATTGGAGAATGGCGGAACCTTCAAAGCCATAATAGTTGGAAATTTAGAATTTTCATATTTATTGCTTGCCATTTATTATGCTTGTTGTGATTGCATGAAAATTCCTCAATTTTAAAAATTAACTAAGTGGGTGAGGAAATCTTTGAGTCCTGTGGCCTCCATTAATAATTTGATAAGTAATGCATACAAACTTACGCGTTGGCTCTAAGTGTCTTCCTCCACATCAGATGAGTTTGTTTTGCAGATCACTAGATCAAATATGATTTTAGAAATTTTTTAGGAGTGTGTGAGCTTTCCCATCGGAAGGGACATAATCCTAGATAATTGATTTAGTATCGTGTAATGGTGTACACGTAGATGCAATTAATAGTATCCTCCCCATCGGAGTCACTACTATTATTTGTATGGCCGAAGGTAAACTAACTATTAATTTTATTTGTCAAAAAGTAAGGTTGACAAGATAATAAAATTAATAGGTAAAATCTCCTCTTACAAATGTTTGAATTAGTATGCGTTCACACTATCGTGGCATGCTAAATTCACGGTGTTTTGAGGTGTTGGTGTTTTAAAAATTTTATTGTTTGAGGAATCAATATTATTTAAAAAACTAATGTTTTGACCATTGTGATTCTCAGGATTTTTCAAAATGGCTTTCAATCCCCTTGCTGTTATTTTAAAAGAAAGTAAACTTACTGGTCCTAACTATATTGATTGGAAGAGAAACTTGGATATTGTCTTGACTGTTGAGGAGTATAAATTTGTATTTTTTGAGATATGTCCCGCTAAGCCTAGTGATGATTCTAGTGAAGAGGAGAAAGAGAGTCATAGGAAGTGGATAAAGGCAAATGTGATAGCGCGGTGTTACATTTTTGCTTTTATGTCAAATGTACTGCAACATCAGCATCAGGCCTTCACTAATGGTTATGACATGATTCTCAATCTCAAAGAACTCTTCAGACACCAGAATCGGGCTGCTAGGCAAGAGGCTATGAGGAACTTAATGACGACCACCATGGCTGAGGTGTTTGATGGAATCCTTGGAGCTGAAATCGATAGGGAAACCCAGGTCGATATCATTCTCCAGATGCTACCAAAGAGTTTTGAGTAGTTTCGCCTGAATTACAACATGAATAAAAGGATGTATTCGTTGGTGGAACAATTGGGAATAAACCCTTGTATGATTGAGGATTTCCTACGCAATCACAGGGTCGAACATGAGAGACCTCTCTATGTCTACGGATTAAAAATTTAATCTGAATAGAGACCCGTCTCCTAAACGAACGTCTTGTCATCGTGTTAATTAATCCAAGTCACAACTTAGCCAAAACCAAGGTTAAGACCTTGTAACTTTCCAGATTAATCAACCGCGAAAAAGACGATAAATGAATCGCCGATTTTTGTGTTTATAATCGGGGTCCATGACATAAATTAATTGACATATTAATTAACAAATAATTAATCCATGACAATTAATTAAACACATGCAATGATAGACTAAATCAAAGTAAGAAAGTAACATGAAAATAAGTGGAGTTAGGGAGAGGTATACCTCGCCGTTTGCCTCGCAATTTTCTACCTTATGACCCTCCCCTCCTGGACGTCGTGTGGGCGACGAGCTACCAAGACGCGGAGTCATAAAGGCTTGCCAAGATCACCTTCATCAATCCTCTTCCAACTTACCAACAAAAACCCTAGCTAGGGTTTTCGGCCGGTCACCTTCTCTCCTCTCCTCCTCACGCCGCCGACCACCTCAAGCTCTAAGGTCCGGCTAGCCACAAGGAAATACCGAGAGGAAGGCTAGGAACATGAAGAAGAGGAAGAAGAAGCTGAGAGAACTCCTTCTTCTTCCCAAAACCCACCACAAACCCTAACTCTATCCTTCTTCACCGTCGGCGCCAACAAGGAAGAAAAACCCCTATTTTCCGGCCGCCAAATTCCTCTCCTCCTTGCTCCTTGCTTGCGAACGCAGAGGAAGAGATGGTAATGAAGGAAGATGAAGAGATCAGAGAAGGAGAAGGAGAAGAACCAAGCTTCTTCTCCTCCTCACCCCCGACGCCATAAGTCCAGAAAATAGGATGAGAAGAGATGAATGAAGGATGAGAAGAGAACTCCTCTTCTTCCACCTTCCTCTCGCCGGCGCAAGTTTGCCCGAGGAGAGAGAACAATAGAGAGAGGGTTTTGGGTTTTTGTGATTAATTGAATTAATTCTCAATTAATTCGTTAAGCCTTCTATCATGACTCCTATTGGTATTTATAGGGCTAAGGTAGGGACCATGAGGAGAATTTGGTTCTTGGCCCGCTAATGGATCCAAACTCGATCCATTAATGGAGATCCATTCCACTAAAGGATCCCATTGAACTTCCTTACCAACCCCCATATTTTCATATGGGCTCCACCTATTATGAGTCGTCCATCTCCTCATGTTTATGATATCGAATGCCCTATAATTATTTTAAATTACTGAAAATTAAATTAATTATCCTCTTAATCCTTGATTAGTACCACTCAACCATTTCATCATGTCGGACAATAGTCCACTTGCAAGATTTGACATGACGATTCTTTTGAGCTCATCAAGGGGGCATCATCATCCCGACTTACCAGGACACGGATTCCCTCAATAATCAACGGCACACCATGTATATAAAATTATTACCCAACTTACCGGGCCTATCGATCTAACAAAATAGATCTTGCCCATTGGTAAATCAAAGTAATAATTAATTAACTATATGTGCCTGTTATTATTTCGGGATTTAGAGATCGTACTCCATAATATAATCCGAGGTCTAATCCAATTTATGAAGTTATTACAAAATTGGATGACCTCTCTTTTGGTCATACTTAATGCACACAAAGTGCACTAGTGTAATTCTATGGTTAAGACAAACCACACATAAATATACTACAACCATCCCGATGGGTTGTCCGACTCCATCTCGGTTGTGAGCCTCTTTCTTATACTTCTGCAAGGAACTTGATAACATAATCTTCTGTGCATCATCATGCACCATGTTGTCTACAATGCAAAGTATGAGACACTTTGTGCATATACTAATATAAATATGCACTATGTGATTTTGAGATTCTCTTTTAAAATGTAAATGTATTTTAACCAAAAGCAAAGCTTTTAGTATACATCCTAACCATCTCCCAATTATACTCAAAGACTTTGTTGTTTTCAATATGCCATACATCTGACCCCTAGATCCTTCACATGCCTAAAAGCTCTCGCTACCAAGGCCTTAGTGAAATGATTTCCCTAGGTTATTCTCTGATGTACTCTAGGCAACAACAGCTATTCCTCACCAGGGTGGTACATGAGGCTTCCTATAGCCAATGCTAAAGGAACAGCCATTACCTACTCTATCTCTTTTGATAATCTAAACATATCTCCTTAGATAGAGTAGTTCCAAAACTGAAAAGTACAAAACTTTTCTTGGAGGTATCCTGTAACGCCCGCCCTTATATCTACCCTCAAGGCGGGGTTACGTACATTCAATCATATAGTAATATTTTTTTTTTCTATTTCTATCTCCTAGCATGACATTAAAACAACAATGCAAGGGCTTAAGAGAACTAGGTACTAAGCATGCTTGCAAAAATTATTAAGTGACATTATATAACATGATAGGTTCACATATTATTTCACACCATAATAGAATCCAATAAATCAAGTATATGAAAATTCCAAGTGTAACTATTATCATGCAATATCAATCCTAATCACTATCATTCATTGTCAAGGAGCATAACATAAGCATAAATATGTAGATATAGAAATCTTTCTTCCCGAGCCACCACCCCACACATCTTCAGCCTCCTGCCTCTTCCTTCCATTTAAGTGTTATCTGCAGCATAAGACAACACATAAACTAGTAAGCACAATGCTTAGTAAGGATCTTGTCCTACTCGCAAAATCCGTGTGAAAGAATATAACATGTACACATAATTAATCATAAGTATAAGTTCATCAAAGCATATCAAACATCTAAGTTTCTAAGCATGCAGTATCAAGTACCATAAGCATACTCTTCACATATAACAAATGTTTTCAATGAATGTTTTCAAAACAATTCCATAATGGTATTACTTAAAAATACATCCATATCATATTGGGTCCTGTTGTGTACCAACTATCGCGCGGAAACTATTGCGCGTTCCCTAATGAATTGGGGTAGCGAGCCACCAAGTCATTAGAGCAGGACCTTTCCGTCCTACCGGAGCCACGTTAACATGCACCCCGGATTTATTTAACGACCCCCTTACGAGTCGGGTACACAACTTAAAAGTAAAATACTTATCATGCTGTTACATATATGCTAAGGAATACTCCATATTCACTCTTATGGGACACACCACTCTTCAAGGGTGCTCATGATCCCGTAGGGACACACCACACAACATAAGGGGTGCTCTTGATCCCATACTTATTTGAGTATCCCTTCAAGCATTTTAACATATCACATGCAATTTCATAAGTGTGCCCCATGGCTATAAGGCATGCTCATACATACATCATATTTCATGCATGTCCATACATACATCATATTTCACACATGTTCATACATACATCATATTTCATACTTGTTCATACATGCATCATATTTCATACATGTTTATACATACATCATATTTCATACTTGTTCATACATATATCATATTCCATACATGTTCATACATACATCATATTTCATACATGCACATACATATTATTTTGCTAAACATAATCATGTCCCGTAGGGTAGTTTAGCCTTCACATATTATTCATGCAACTTATTAAACATAAAGCATATCATGAGATAATTATACAACCCTAAACCTTAGTCCTTCTAGGGTTGGCCGAAACTTAAGCATAGGGAAAATTAGGGTTTGAACTAAATATTCTCACATACATTCATACAAACACCTTGTATACACTATCTTACAATACATTAAACATGGATATATTTTAGGATAATTCAACCCTCACTAACCCCTTTTTTTCTAGGCCTTGGCCGAAACCCATCCAAGTTCTAAACCCTATGTTTTGTTTACAACACATTGAAGGATACATATACACATATACTCTAAGTGCTAAGGGGTTTACTTATGTAACAAAAAGGAACCAAAAGCCTTCCCCAAGGGGGGTGGCCGAAACTCCTTCAAGAACAAAACCCTACAATTTTGTTCATAACACCATGAAGAAAAACACATATACATATACCTTAAGTTCCAAAGGTCTACTCATGTATCAAGGGGTAACCAAGGTACCCTTTTTGGGTGTTGGCCGAAACCTTCACAAGGGTGTAACCCTAGGTTTTGTTCACAACAATTTGCATAAACCACATATACATATATCCTAAGTTCCAAAAGTCTTCTCATGTATCAAGGAAAGAACCAAGGCCTTCCCCTAAGGGGGGTGGCCGAAACATACAAAGGGGAAAAAGTCCCCATTTCCTAAAACAATCAAGGAGAAAACATACTATAACTATTACACTGCAGGCGAGGGGATACTTACATCCTTTCGCTTGATTTTCTCCTTCTCTAACCTCTTAAGATGCCCTTGGTTGAAGGAAGGTGAGTGTTTCCCTTGTTTGCCTTCTCTTAGCAATCTTGGCCCTAGTAGAAGGTAAGAACCTTAAAGGGTTCCTTTACTCTTCCAATTTCCTAGGGTTAGAACCCTAGGTTCACTTTTCGAAAATTGAAGTGGGGAAGAAGGGTGAATTCGGTGATGAGGGAGAGGAAGAAGAAGAGAAAGAGGAAGTTACTCTAACTTCCTTTCCCTTATTTATACTTTTCTCATGAAGAGACATGTCTCTTCACTTCCCTAGCTTTTAGCAAGCATGTTCCTTATTCCCTCTACAAAAACATGGCTTGGTACAATGGTTAAGACATTGCTAGTGCAACTAGGAGGTTCAAGGTTCAATCCCTGCTTCCTCCCTTCTGTATTTCCTTTTTATCACATTTTGCACTAATCCAAGCCCATTAAGCCAAGCCCATCATGAAATTTCATAATATTAATTATATTCCATGAATTCATAATATTTCATGATAATATTTCATGAATTCCATAATATTTCATATTTATGAATTCATAATATTTCATAATATTTCATGATACTATTTCATGAATTCCATAATATTTCATATTTATGAATTCATAATATTTCATAATATTTCATGATACTATTTCATGAATTCCATAATATTTCATATTTATGAATTCATAATATTTCATGATACTATTTCATGAATTCCATAATATTTCATATTTATGAATTCATAATATTTCATAATATTTCATGATAATATATCATGAATTTCACAATATTTCCTATTCATGAATTCATCTATTTCATAATATTTCATATGGGAAATTTTGGGGCGTTACATATCCATGCTAAAATGAGTTAGGACAGTGTCTTGAATGAAGCTTGGGATAAGCACATCATCCTGGTCTGGAGATCCCTTAGAACTTTGATCCCCAAGGATGTGTCTTACTATTCCCAAGTCCTTCATAATTGTTTGGATGACCATACCTTTACGTCTGATAGTATTTCGTTATTGTTGCCAATCAACAAAATATTATCTACGTATAGTACAAGGATACCACTTTGTTTTCGTCACATTACTTATATACACAATCTTATCCGTCCTTTGAACAAATCCATATGACTGAATTTATCTCCTTAAAGCGGATGATCCTTATCATAGGTCCAGGGATCCGGTTCATGTTTACCAAGGATCCAGTCCATAGACTCTCCAAGAACATGAATCCTATAGGTTGGCTAACAACCCTCCCACTATGATAAGGTATCCCCTGTGTATCTTCTGTGACATGAGGTGCAATGACTTGTGGTATTCCCTCTTGTACAGTTGGTACTATGGTCTGAATGTACCCCTTATTTGATTTACTCAAAATAATTCTACTCATGGGATTGTGGTTTATTTTATAGTCCTTTTCCTAAGAATCAAACATTCGTACCAACGAATATCCTCTGATCCTCAAGACTATTAAACCACCTTTTGTTCTCTTAGGATAGCCTACGAACATATGCACTAGATTCCAACTTATTAGTGTCTCTCTTCAGCACGTGTTGAACTACCCATAATCTGAATATGTCTTAGACAAGCATTCACTTATTCTGTATTTCTATGGGTTTAGAGACTACTGACCTAGATAGTATCAAGCATATTTACCATCGTATCCAGAGCATGTCCCCTTGAACAAATCTGGCTAATCTTAGAGTGACTTATCATCTTCCTAACCATTACCTTAAGAGACCTTCTTGTTGGGTTCTCCCGGCACAAAACAATAAAAACGCAGCGGAAACAAGAACCCACGAGTGATCCATGCGAAAGAAAACTCGTACAAAGCTATCTATCTAATAGATTTATCTACTATTTATACCTTTGAAGCGTGCCCTTCGGTTATCCCGCTCGTCCAAGATGCGCCGGATCTCTTGCACGTTCAAACGTCCGTGCCTCTATTCGTATCCACACGAACACAATCTCTCAACTTCAGGAGAACAACCTTAGTTGTGCTAGTAACTTGAGGTAGCTCGAAAACACCAAGAACCTTACAGTAAGGTTTCGGCCAAGAGTGGAGGAGAGGAAGAAGAGAGGAAGGGAAGAAGGAAGCATACTTGGTTGTCATTCAAAATTACTTGACCCTTTTATATTCATCCCATGAATACCAAGAGTCATTTGACTCTTTGACTTCCCTTCATTAAAGCCAATAAAGAGCACATCTTTCCATGTGACTCTTCACCTTCTCTTCATCTAATGAAGAGAGATTTTTCTCTTTCCTACATGCAACTCCGACCGAGTGCCGATCCAGTCTGTCGACTGCCGACCCAGTCTGTCGACTGCCAACCCAGTCTGCCGAGTGCCGACCTAGTCTGCCGAGCTCCGACTCAGTCTACCGAGCTCCGACTCAGTCTGCCGAGCTCCTACTCAGTATGCCGAGTGTATAGCTCAGTCTGCCGAGTGCCGAGCTCTCGACCTGCGCTCCCGAGTTCCCAACTCGATCTCAGATCTCCCGAGTTCCCAACTCGGGCTCGGACTTCCCGAGTTCCCAACTCGGGCTCGGACTCCCGAGTTCCCAACTCGGGCTTGGACTCCCGAGTTCCCAACTCGGGCTCGGGCCTCCTGAGTTCCCAACTTGGCCTCGGGCCTCCCGAGTTCCCAACTTGGGCTCGGGCCTCCCGAGTTCCCAACTTGGGCTCGGGCCTCCCGAGTTCCCAACTCGGGCTCAGGCCGGCCGATCAGATTTTCCAAAGCATTGTGTCCTTTGTGTGTGACCCAATAGGTTCTCGTGACGTTGGCAATGCGCCTAATCACTTTAGACACATAAACAATGAGCGGCATCTAGCAATGCATCATTGCTACCTAATTAACAAGAAAAGTCGAGATCCGACTAAACCTCCGTGACTATGATAGTGTATGACCTTGTCCTTCTATCCTTGATATCTAGATTGACCAATGAGGCATAAACCGTGTCATCCTCAATCAATCTTGTGTTTCTTGATCCACGAGTAGACTCACTCAAACAAATGAGCTCAATATCTCATATTGACTCATTTGAGCATGGCCATGCGTTTCAGTAGTCCTACTCGATCAAGGGGCCCACAGATATCACTCCCGTCATATGGGAGGGATAGATCCCATCTACATCACTCACATCCCTCCGCATAATTCATTACATACCTAGTGATCGCCTTTATAGTCCACCCTGTTACGGGTGACGTTTGTCGATACCAAAGTACATAACTCCTTATGTAGGCAACCATAGTGACTTCAGGTTTAAGGACTATTCATACCAATAGTCACATGAGAAAGTTTATGACACTCATATGACAATCTATGAAACTTTCTCATGGCGGGTCATTCAGTACACATTCTCCAATGTATACCCATGTGCCAACTTGATATCACATATCCATGACTTGTGAGCTCAAGTCATCAGTTGACCTACATGCTAGTCTCCATGCATCAATATTGTCCCTGAATAATTGATGCTTGACTAGGAATAATTTAGTGTAGTGTTCTCTACATTATCTCACTATCGATTCAACCAATCAATATAATGTAGATAAGAACCTACTACACAAGGACATTATTATACTTAGTCATTCGACACAGAATACAAAGTAAGTATAATAACCAAGCATGCCTTTATTAATAATAGAATATGATACAAAATGCCCCTAGTCAATCATCACATAATTGGCTCTAGGGCTCCTACTAACACTTCTTCCTTCCACGTGTTGCACCGTTCTGTTGGGGCACACTAGGTGCAGTGGATTTGGATCGAATCCCAATCACTGATATGTAAGTCCTACAACTATCCCTAGAGGTACTTGCCACTATGATCTAATCGTAATGTCGTTATACTTTTACTTTGATGTTTCTCCGCATCAGACTTGAATTCTTTGATCTCATCAAAGCAATTAGTCTTGCGGTACATCAAGCAAATGCACTTTGACCCTTGAATAATTGTTTATAGAATAAACAAAATCTTCAAGGCTACCTGTATTCGAGATAGACTAAGGACCTATACTTTGTTGAGGCAATTTGTGGTCCGGAGTGACCAAGTGTTTTGATGTTTGGGCAAAGGGTTTAAGTTAGGTTTACCCTTGTATATTTGATATGTGTATGTGAGTGTGCAGGATGTACAGGTTACACATATTGACTCAGCTGGACGACCTCGGTACGGTGAAGGGTGGCATGGAGACAAGATGGAGGCTTGTGTGCACTCGAGGGACCTTGGTAGAGTAGGGACGATGAGCCGAGGGGCGTGGACTTCGAGGCATGCGTGAAGGATGACATGGAGGCAAGCTGGAGGCTTGCGTGCATCTGAGGGATGGGAGCCAAAGGTGAAGAGGGCGCGAAGGCAATAGTCGAGGCTGCTAGTGAGGAGTCAGTTGAGTCGTGAGGGTACGAGTACTGTGTGATTGTACTCGGGAAATCCTAGGATTTGAGTGCGGAGTGAAATGTACTCGGGAAGGGTAATCTTAGGTGTGTAAGTAGACCAGTCGACTGCCCTGGGAGGCAGCCCACTGATGAAACTCACAGAAAGGTTTTGGCTGGGGACCAGTTGACTGCCCTGAGAGCAGTCGACTGGTATAGTAAAAAACTAGCCATTGTAGCGAGCTGTTGGACTGCTATTTGGCTGGCACTAGTCGACTGGTAAATGGGCAGTCGACTGGTGGCAAGGGTTTTCAGCCTTAGTCCTATTTAAGGGGACTTCGTGTTGGTTGAAAGATTTGACGAATTTGATCTTGGTTAAAGGCCAAATAGTAGTATTGGTGTTCATGCATTGTCGAGGTGTTGTGACGAGGTTTCTCCACCCACAAGGAGCGACAAGGGATAGCCGGAGGTCATCCGGGGAGTGATCCACCGACGGATTCTTGGATTAGTCACCCTTAGGGTGGATACCAAGTAAATATTCTTGTTAGCATTGTTCTTTGTTATTAGTTTCATTTTTATTGTATATTCGCTTGCGCAACTAGCAATGTAGGAAGAAGAAGATACGAGAAGTGCTATTCACCCCCTCTAGCAACCGAATCGATCTAACAAGTGGTATCAGAGCGAAGGACCGCTCTTGATTGGACTAACCGCCAAGAAGAGTAAAAGCTAGAGGGAAGAATAATGAAAGACAAATTTGGGGATGACATCTACACTCCACCGCCCTATGACCATGAAGATTTTACATATTGGAAGACAAGAATAGAGACATGGTTCGGAATGGAGTGGAACCTTAGGATTGCTCTTGAAGAACCATTCTAAATTCCAAAGGATAAGCACGGGCAGAAGCTTAGGCCTAGATATTGGAATCAAGAGCAACAAGATCAATCAAAGGCGAATAAGAAGGTAATTGAAATATTAGTTAATATTTTGCCTAACAATGTCTTGAGTGGTGTAGGGGCATACAAGAATGAACATGATCTATGGAAAAAGATAGAAGAAGTCCATGAAAACCCTACACGAGGTCAATTAGTGGAAGAGCCCGAGGAAGTGAGCTTAAGAGCCCAAGAGGAGGAACAATCAAGTGAGAAATCCTCTACATCATCAAGAGAAGAGGAGAAGGACCAATCGGATGAGGAGAGGAGCTCGACATCCGAAGAGGAGAAAAAGGAAGAAGAATCATCCACCTTCTCAAGTGAAGTGGTACAAGAAGATAGGAGACCATCTCCAATGTCGGAACAAGAGGAAGCATCCACTTCATCCATGGTTGAATAAGAAGTCAACCTAACCTCCACCTCCACCAAAGTAAGGACTAAAGACCACATTGTATGTTTTGGGTGCAACGAAAAGGGACACTACAAGGATAAGTGTCCAAAGGATAAGAAAAAGGATGTAACCCCTAAACCAATTTCAATCCCTTTTAAATCTAATATGGAGTGCAGGAATGAAGAAGCCCAAGCTAAAAGAAAGAAGATTCAATGCTTCACATGTGGAGAGCTAGGGCACTACCACACCAAGTGCCCAAAGAAAGGTGAAATCAAGAAAATGGAGCATCTAAGAAGATGGAGAAGGAGGAAAGAAAGAAGAGAAGAAGCTCACAACAAGGAGGAACTACAAGGGTAAGGGAGGTAATCCCTAACTTTAAGTTAAAACGCAATTCAAATTTAAGTTCCTCTATGCATGATAAAAATAGTGTCAATTATCACTCCATACATGCTAGATTTAATGAAAAATGCTTGATGGTGCATAATTTTGGATTTAAGTATAATAATAGGAGTAGGGTTAACAAGGTAGATCAAAACCCTAAGAAAAGTATGCATCATGATAGACCTAAGACCTTTGTACCTAAGGATCAAGACATTAATCCCAAGAAGGAAAGGAATGTGCTTAGAAAGGAGGGTAGGTCTAGGAATGCCCAAAGTGGACATATGAACTCAAAGGTTAAAACCTTAGAAAGGGAAAATCAAGCCTTGAGGGCAAGACTTGATAAATTAGAAAAGACCCTAGAAAGATTCAAGGTTGGATCTAAGGGTTTAGACATGGTGTTGGGTAGTCTAAAACCCAACTATGATAGATCGAGTTTGGGATACCGGCCTAGAGTCTCCAATGCTAACAAAAAGAAGTATGCTGGGAGGCATACAATTATAGCAAGAAAGAGAAGTCCAAGGATGGCAAGGGGGTGCATCAAAAGGTAAAAAAAATAACTTAACCAAGGATAAGGTGTCTAAGGTTAAGAGGGTTCATGTTGTAGGCCAAGAGTCACTGGGGGCTCACCGGTGTGGTCTAGTGTGGATTGAGTCACCTAGGGAGGTGGGTAGGGCTAAGAGCTCAAGGGGAAGCTCTAGGAGCCTTTGGGGTCCATGGTAAATGGATCTCAAGAGGTTTTCTCCTAGGATATTAGATGAAATGTGCCAAAAGGGTTGGAAGACTTGGGTAAGTCTTAATCCTAGGAAATTGACACATTAAAAGGGGTTTTAGGAAGAAAAAGGTGAAAATACGATTATATTGGGTAAAATTAGGATTTAAGGGATAAATACCATATAATTCAGTGCTAGAAATGAACTATGATCAAGTATAAGAAGATACATTAAGGAGAAGTCAAAATTAGGACTTTTGGAACAAGTTTAAATGATATAATTTAGGAAGAGTTGAGTTCCATGTCAATCTTGGGATCTGAAGTACATTTATTTGGAAACATATTTTTCCCAAGTAGGCATAGGCACCACAAATCTCCTTATGAAATTTCAAATTTTTTGGAGATTTATGGAATTATCTAGGCATTACTGAAATTGGACTGAAAACCTAATGTTCAGGTATCAGTCGACTTCCCCAAGGGCAGTCGACTGGTCTCAGCCCAGTAACTTTCTGTTCATTTTAGCAGTCGACTGCCCTGGGGCGCAGTCGACTGCCCTGGGGCGCAGTCGACTGATCCGGAGGCTGAAATGAAAAAGGGATATTGGCTGATCAGAAATTGCAAGATTAAAATCATAGAAAAGTGTCATGCTATCTTGTGAGATTTTATGTCATGATTTGATATTATATGGGTTGAAAGTCATTAGATGATATTAAATGATAAGTCTTTGGTGAATGAAAGGATATGGAAGTTTTCCATAAGGTATCAAGGATTAAGAAATAAAGAAGGGAGAGTTAAAGACAATTCCATGTGTCAAAATAAAATGGTTAGCCTTGACAAATACATGGAATTATACATAGATTTCCAAGTTGATACAAAATGGCCATCTTTTGAGGAAATTAGAGGATGTTCCAAAAGTCAAGTACAGTTGATATTTTCATGGAATCATATTTTTCTAGGATAGGGTATATCCTAACAAGTGTTCTTGCAAATTTTTAGAGTTTTCCTGGTTTTCTAGGATGTTTTAGAAGTTTCTAGGGTAGAAAACTCGGGGTGTTAAGTTAGGATTAACTTGACATGAAAATTTGTTGTGTTAAGTTGGGTGAAACTTAACCTTAGTGTTATGAAGTTGAGTTGGGTAGAACTTGACTTGGTTTTATGGTGTTAAGTTGGGTAGAACTTAACCGGTGTTATGGTGTTAAGTTAGGTAGAACATGACCTTGGTAAATTGAAAATTGGGAGAAGACATAGGTTAAGGAGGAGGTTGTCTCCTAGTTGCCTTGATTTTCATAGGAAATTTTTGGATTTTGTGTCAAACATGTGAATGGTGATAGATAAATTTTGGAATGTATTTTTCCCAAGTAGGTATGGGTACCACAAACCTCTCCACAAAATTTGGAAATTTTTGGGGATGTGAGGAATTTCTGGCGCATTTCTGAATGTGGCTTGAAAAACTAATTTTCAGAGTATCAGTCGACTGCCCTCGGGGGCAGTCGACTGGTCAGGGCTGCATTGGGTATCCAGCAGCTGGGTTGTGTCCAAATGATGTAAAACAAGTGTATGGGGGGTTAGTACACTGTGTTTAGGATCATTGGGGATTAAAAGATCCAATAATTGGGATATTTTTGGAGTCTTTTTGATATTAGGCAAAGGGGGAGAAGTGTTGGGTTTAATTTGGGAAACCAAACACGCCTTTGTGGGAAACCCTAGGTTTAGGGGGAGCTGAGTTTAAGGGGGAGCATGGTTGTGTTGGTGTAGGCAGCACCTAAGTCAAACCTGAGTTTTGATAATGGCAAAGGGTTCAGAAGTTAAGATGTTATTGTGATCTAACTTGTTCACTGAGTGTGCAGGAAGAAGTCTTAGGTACACTAGGCAAGGAGTCCTGGCAAAGGGCTGGGCAAAGAAGTCCTGATCAAGGACTGGGCAAGAAGACCTGACCGAAGTCGGGCAAAGAAGTCCTGGCCGAGGACTGGGCAAGAAGTCTTGGCAAGGGGCTGGGCACTGAAGACCTGACCGGAAGTTGGGCAAGAAGACCTGACCGGAAATTGGGCACGAAGACCTGGTCAGGGGGATTGGGCAAAAGTCCAACCGGAGGAGCTGGTTGGCAAAAGGTAAACTCTCCTGAGTGGAGTAGGTGAGGACGCGTTCCCCGTCGAGGGAACAGTAGGCGTCGGTTCGACCTGGGGTTCCATCTGGGAGACCCGAAGTCAGAACCAAGACAACTACGGCTTTAACTAATGCTTATTATGTATTGGGACTAACCATAGTTGCAGGGTCGAAGGACTGGTCGTCTACAAGTGAGGTACTTCACTGGGCCTAGGCGCCCGAATGGAGACAGGCGCCTGAATGGGCTCAGGCGCCCGTAAGGATACGGGCGCCCAAGAGTGAAGGCAGAACCCAAAGCATAGCTGCGAAGCCACTGGACCAAGTCGGATCAGGCCCCATCAGCTCAGGCGCCCAAGTGGAGGTGGATAAGCGCTGACCGAGCCCGCGGATAAGGATTCACGCATCAAGGGCACGTGTTAGGCACCCCCAACGTCACAGGCACCCGTATGAGCATTATAAAAGGGGGCTCACCCCCAAAGCTTCAACATCCATTCTTTTCAACGCTCCAAACTCTTTCGCTCACGCGCTATGCTCCGGCAAAGTTTCATTTCGAGATTTCAGCGCCGACGACAACCCTCTGCTCCGGAATTCGATCCATCTCGGGCGTCGGTAAAGTTTCAATTTACGAAAGTGTTGTAATTTAGTATTCAAATTCTATATTTGTACTATCAATCTGTAATAATCGTTCTGAATATAAAATTGCCCAAAGTAAACGGTCAAGGACCGTGGGCCTTGGAGTAGGAGCCGACCGCGACTCCGAACCAAGTAAAAAATCGACTTGTGTTCTCGTGTACTTTATCTTTTTCCGCTACGTATATTCTTTAACTGGCCAAAAATTTGTTAACGATATTTACCCCCCTCTATCGTTTTCTTCGATCCAACAAGTGGTATCAGAGTGGGTGGCTCAAATTTGGTGCAACCACCATTTGAGAATTTTTTTTGGATTTTACAAAATTTTTAATTTCTTTTTCAAATTTTTCTCGTTAATCGAGGTTGGTGCAACACCACTTGATCGCTTTCATTTCGATTAATTTTTTTTCTGCACTGCTAATCCAAGACCAAGTCTTGGGACCGAGTTTCTTTGTTT
This sequence comes from Boesenbergia rotunda, assembly GCA_024364735.1. Lineage (NCBI taxonomy): Eukaryota > Viridiplantae > Streptophyta > Magnoliopsida > Zingiberales > Zingiberaceae > Boesenbergia > Boesenbergia rotunda. The sequence continues at coordinate 76,700 of JAGFNQ010007429.1, read as the reverse complement.
ATGTTTTTCAGAAAAATTATTATGGCCATGCAAGAGGGTTTCAGCACAGCCAGACCACCGCTATTTAGTGGAGAAGATTTCTCCTACTGGAAGAGTCGAATGGAAGTCCACTTGAAAACTCAGGTGGATATATGGATTATTATCCAATCTGGCCTTGAAATCCCCAAGAACACTGAAGGAGTTGCACATCACTACTCAGAATGGGACACCTCGCTGAAGAAAAAGATCGAGGCTGATGCAATGGCAACCCAGACACTACAATGCAGATTAACCAAGAAAGAACTAAACCGGGTGGGTCCCTTCAACAGTGCTAAAGAACTCTGGAGCAAGCTAATTGAACTGCATGAAGGCACCTCCGACACCAGAATCAGCAAAAGGGATCTGCTGCTGAACAAACTCTACACCATAAAAATGAATGAAGGTGAATCAGCAGCACAGCTCCTCGCTAGAATTCAGGAGCTGATGAACGACCTGCACATAATCGGTCACAAGGAAGAAAATCGTGACCTTATCAGGTTTACCTTAAATGCTTTCCCAAGAAATACTCTGTGGCATCTATGGTAAATGCTTATAAGGTTTCTAGAGATCTTTCTAAAATAAAATTAGATGAATTGTTTTCAGAATTAGAATTACATGAACAGACTAACTACACTTTGGCCGAGAAAGGTATTGCTTTTCTTGCAGGCAAACCCCAAGGAAAGATAACCAAGAAAAAGCCTCAACCTGCACCCGAGTCTGACTCAGACTCAGACTCAGACTCAGAAGATAGTGAAGGGGATCGACCCAAGCTGGTTCGGCTAGCCCGGGTCTACTACAAGGAGCTAAAGCATCAATCTAACAGAAAGAAAGCCGGTCGAAGAAAGGAAGATCCAGCTGAACCTTCAACATCAAAGATCAAACCAAATGTGACCTGCTACGAATGCAACAAGAAGGGACACAACAAATCAGAATGTCCCAATCTAAAGGAAGCTAAGAAGACTCGACGGAAGAAGGCTCTTCAAGCCACGTGGGACGAATCTTGCTCCGAAGAAGAAGAAGAGACCCCACAGTCAAACCTTCTCTCCTTAACCGCATCGGAAGACATCGACACCGGATCGGAATCTGAGCCGGACGATGGAAGGCTCACAATTTCGGAGAACGGCAAAATAACGGTAAGTGGTTATTCTGAAGTTGAATTATCAAAGTTAATTTCTTATTTATCTCGTAACTTAGCGAAAGCCAAAATCCGAGTCGAGTCCCTCCGACAGGAAGTAAAACTCCTGAAAGAGGGAGCTGACTCTAGATCCTTGACCGAGAAAGTTCAAGAAGGAACCTCTACTCAAGTTGAAAAGCATGAGAAAGAGAACTCCTCCTTGAAGACTCAAGTCAAGGACCTTAGAGCGGTGTTAGAACAATTCACTTCGGGTTCCAAGGGTCTTGACATGATCCTTGGAAAATAGAAGTTCGTTCTAAATCGATCTGGGTTAGGGTATCGAACGAAGTCGAGACAACGGTCATACTATGCTGTATTGAACCAATCTAGACCCAAAATTCAAGAATGGGTACCAAAACTTTGCTTGAACAACCAAGCTAGACCAAACCAGTATTGGATCCCCAAGGACAAGATTCATATCTTGCCTAATCATTATCGTGGCTTCAATCCAGGGGGAGCCAATTTAAAAATAATTTTTATAATTAGATAAAATTTTTTGCTCCTTAATTTGAATTGCATGCTTGATTGTTTATTTATTTCTTCAAATTATCATGCTTAGACCTAGGACTGGTTAGACTAAGGACTAAAACGATTTAATTGTAATTTGAATAACATAGTATTGGGTAGAGGTGAGATGATAGTACGTTAGGGAAGCCATCTTGGTGTAACTAGCCGAAGCTACCGATTCAAGACCCAAACTAGTTAGACCAAAATCTTTCAAGGAGTAACTTGAAGATTAATTTTCAATAAAATGCTTTGTCAAGGAAATGGTTGATGATCCAATAAGGCTACGACCAAAGAAGGCCTAGTGCCTTGCCAAGACTTGAAGCCAATTTTTGAAAATCAAATTCACTTTACTATTGTCAGATTTGAATCTAACACAAATTTCAATTAATCTTAGATTCAACCATTTTTTCAAAATAAATTTAAAACTAATTGGTTTTAAAATTAATTCAACTTTTCAAAATTAATCATATTTTTCAAAATAAAATCCTTACTTCTGTTAAAACCTGTCTCACAAAACCCATAGGTTAACGTGATTGATAACTCTAAATTGGGTGAGACAGACTAGATTGTGAAAATCAATTTAAGATATCCTTAATTCTGATTGGATCCAAATCAATAAATCTTTATGTGTAAGAACATAAAGATTTGGACCAATGGATGTTGGATAGCGGATGCTCCAGACACATGACTGGAGACAAATTGAAATTCACCAAACTCAAGTTCAAAAACCTAGGCTCAGTAGCATTTGGCAACAATGCTACACTCAAAGTCATTGGGTCAAGTAACATTGAACTCAAATCAGATTTTGTGATTAAAAAGGTACCCAATAAGGCTACGGCCAAAGAAGGCCTAGTTCCTTGCCAAGACTTGGAAGCCAATTTTTGAAAATCAAATTCACTTTACTATTGTCAGATTTGTATCTAACACAAATTTCAATTAATCTTAGATTCAACCATTTTTTCAAAATAAATTTAAAACTAATTGGTTTTAAAGTTAATTCAACTTTTCAAAATTAATCATATTTTTCAAAATAAAATCCTTACTTCTGTTAAAACCTGTCTCACAAAACCCATAGGTTAACGTGATTGATAACTCTAAATTGGGTGAGACAGACTAGATTGTGAAAATCAATTTAAGATATCCTTAATTCTGATTGGATCCAAATCAATAAATCTTTATGTGTAAGAACATAAAGATTTGGACCAATGGATGTTGGATAGCGGATGCTCCAGACACATGACTGGAGACAAATTGAAATTCACCAAACTCAAGTTCAAAAACCTAGGCTCAGTAGCATTTGGCAACAATGCTACACTCAAAGTCATTGGGTCAAGTAACATTGAACTCAAATCAGATTTTGTGATTAAAAAGGTACTCTTGGTTGAGAACTTTAAATTTAATTTGCTTAGTATAAGTCAATTATGTGATACTGGCTATGTAGTTACCTTTACCAACTCTGACTGCCTGATTAGAAATTTGCAAGACTCAGAAGTCATGCTTAAGGGCACTAGGAAAAATAACGTTTATACTATAAGTTTACCCTTAGTACCTAAATGCCTCTTAACTCAATTAGATGAATCCAACCTCTGGCATAGGAAATTAGGTCATACAAATGTTAGACTAATTTCGAAAATCACTCAACTTGGTTTAATTAGAGGAATACCAAAAATTAAGAACTATGAAAACACAATATGTAATTCATGCAACCAAGGTAAACAAACCAAGTCTAATCACAAGTCAATTCAATCAAACCTAACTCAAACCACGCTTGAGCTCCTGTACCTTGACCTATTTGATTCACATGGAGCCAAGCCACTAAGCGGAAGCTGGTACTGCTTAGTCATTATCGATGACTACTCTAGGTTCACCTGGGTTAAGTTCCTAAAGACTAAGGATGAAACCCTAAACCTATTTATTGATTTTTGTAAGATAATTGAAAATCAAAATGATACCAAAATCAAAAGACTTAGGAGTGATCACGGGGGAGAGTTTGAGAATCAAAGGTTTGAGGAATTTTGTAGAATAAACAGGTATATTAAGGAATTTTCATATCCTAGAACCCCCCAGCAAAATGGGATAGTATAAAGGAAGAATAGAACCCTACAGGAAGCTGCTAGGACTATGCTTAATGAATTCAACTTAGCTAACCAATTTTGGGCAGAAGCAATTAGTACGGCTTGCTATATTCAAAATAGGGTCTTAATTAACAAACGACATAATAAAACTCCCTGTGAACTATATTACCATAGACTTCCAAACCTACATTACTTAAGGGTCTTTGGGTGCAAAGTCCATATCCTAAACACCAAGGACTACCTTGGTAAATTTCAGTCTAAGTCAACCCCTGGAATATTCTTAGGATATTCAATAACAAGTAGGGCCTATAGGGTCTACAATAGACAAACTAATACAATTGAAGAAACAACTAATTTAATCTTTGATGAGGAAACCAATCCAAACCTGATAATCAAAATCTGAACCCATCAAATTTTGATCAAGAGGAAAATGAACAAATTATTGAACCATCAATTGAACCATCAATTGAACCACTAGTTGAACCTCTAAATGAACTGACTATTGAACTAACTACTGAGTCAATTGAACCAATAATTGAACCATCCCAAGTAATTGAACCAAATACTGAACCGAACCGTCCAGCCGGACCTGAGGCTGAACCAAGTTCTAGAAGAACCAAGAAACCCAGACTCAGTCACCCAACTGATCAAATTGTGGCTGATCCAACCTTAGCAGTCAGAACTAGATCTTCCTATAGAAATCTTAGTCAGATCGCACTGATTTCGAATATTGAACCTAAGATTATAGAGGAAGCCTTACCTGATCCTGATTGGATCATAGCAATGCAAGAGGAATTAGCCCAATTTGAAAGAAACCAAGTCTGGGAACTAGTACCTAAACCTGAGGGCAAATCTATCATAGATACTAAGTGGGTATTTAGGAACAAACTAAATGACCAAGGGGAAATAGTCAGAAACAAAGACCGCTTAGTAGCTAAAGGGTTCAATCAAGTCGAAGGGTTAGACTATGACGAAACCTATGCCCCAGTAACCAGACTTGAGTCTATTAGAATGTTGTTAGCCTTTGCAACCCATAAAGGATTTAAACTTTACCAAATGGATGTTAGTCAGCCTTTCTGAATGGGTTTATCAAAGAAGAGGTCTATGTAGGACAACCCCCCAGTTTTGAGGACCTAGAAACACCCGACTATGTTTACAAACTTAATAAGGCACTTTATGGACTAAAACAACCAGCTAGGGCATGGTATGAACGCCTATCAACTTACCTCATTTCTAAGGAATTTAACCAAGGACAAATTGACTCCAACTCTTTTTGTCAAAACCTTAGAAAAAGACATCTTCATTGCCCAAATCTATGTTGATGACATAATCTTCGGATCCGCTAACTCTAACTTTTTAAAAGAATTTGTAAAAATTATGGAAAATGAATTCGGAATGAGCTTAGTTGGTGAGCTCAACTTCTTTTTAGGACTACAAATAAGCAAACTAGGGATGGAAATTATATTCATCAATCCAAATATGCTAAGGAGTTAATAAAGAAATTTAAAATGGATAACTCCAAAATCATAAGTACCCCTATGACCACCAATGTAAAAATTGATAGTGACCCTGAAGGTAAACCAGTAGACCTTAAGCTATATCGTAGTATGATTGGAAGTCTACTTTACCTTACAGCTAGCAGACCTGATATCTTATTCCCTGTAGGAATGTGTGCTAGATACCAAACCTGTGCTAAGGAAACGCACTTAGCAGTCTAAAGAGAATACTTAGATACATTAAGGGCACCCTAAATGTAGGGATTTGGTATCCTAGGACCTCAACTTTTGACTTGTCAGGATACTCTGATTCTGACTATGCTGGATGCAAACTAGATAGAAAGAGTACAAGTGGAAGCTGCCAACTTTTAGGAAATAGTCTAGTTAGTTGGTGCAGTAGAAAGCAACACCGCGTAGCTCTATCTACAACCGAAGCAGAATATGTTGCCTTAGGAGAGTGTGTAGCACAACTCCTATGGATGATGCACACTCTTAAGGACTTCTAGCTTAATTACACCCAAACCCAAGTCTACATTGATAACATAAGTTCAATCAATCTAACTAAGAACCTGATCCAACACTCTAGAACAAAACATATAGAGGTTAAACATCACTTCGTAAGAGATCATGTAGCCAAGGGTGAAATAGTCCTTAAGCATGTAGACTCAAAGTCAAACTTAGCTGATATCTTCACTAAACCCTTACCTGAGTCTATGTTCAGCTCACTAAGAAGGCAGTTAGGGTTATGCTTAGTAGAATAGGACTGCTCTACTTATGTTTTTTTTAATTGTTTTATTTCTTATCTGATATTTATTTGAAAAATCATTTTTATCTTGAAATTTAAAATGATTTCCGACTTAGTTTTTTTTTAAAACTTACCCCCTTCAAAACTAGGGTTTTTTCGCAAATGGACTTAGCTTAGGTCCTAACCTTAGAACTGCATGCACCTATAGATCTAGAAGCTAACATCTCACAAGCACCTTAGGGTACTTTTGATTGATATCCTAGACTGGGTTGAGATGCTTAAGTCTATACCTTGATTCAAGATGCTTTAAGTCAGTGCATCTGCAGTAATTTGGGCAATAAATACCAATTGAACAGTAATCAGGTTAAGTGTCAAGCTTAGAAAATCTAACTTGACCAGATCACTTAACTTGACTAACCCTAGTGAAAGCTACTATTTATAACAGTTAGTAAGTAGCTAACTGGGTTAGAAAGGACCCGAAAGAGAAAATCTAAATTGATTTGGTCCAGGTTATGCTTAGAATTGGTTCAATACAACATTTTTACTTTCCTTACTCATTTTTTTGCTATATTGTTTTTGATATATGACAAAGGGGGAGAGATTAGAAAGGAGAGAAAAGAAGTTTTAAATTTTAAAATTTTCCAAATTAATTTTTTTTTCAAAAACTTTTATCTCCTTTTTCAAAAAGTAACTTAATTCAAAACTCTTTTTGAAAATTTTCTAAGTACTTAATTCAAAATTATTTTGGAAAATTTTTTAAGTACTTAATTCAAAATTATTTTGGAAAATTTTCTTAGTACTTAATTCAAAATTATTTTGGAAATTTTTCTAAGTGTTAAAAAATTCAAAATTATTTTGGAAAATTTTTTAAGTGCTAAAACTAAATGTTTTGGAGAATTTTCTAAGTGCCCAACTCAAAAATAGTTTGGAAAATATTTTAAAAATCCCTTTTGAAAATTTTCTAAGTGTTGATAACCTGAAAAAATCTTTTCATTTTATGATAGACAAGGACTCAGAAATATTTTGAAAAACCCCACGTATTCTTGAAAAACTCAGGGGGAGAATTTCTTCCAGGGGGAGGAAATTACGTACTTGTTTGTTTACTTGCTTCATTAACTTAACTTTTTGAACCGTGTTGCCATAAATCAAAATGGGGGAGATTGTTTGTGCAGGCAGCACCTAAGTCAAACCTGGGTTTTGATAATGGCAAAGGGTTCAGAAGTTAAGATGTTATTGTGATCTAACTTGTTCACTGAGTGTGCAGGAAGAAGTCCTAGGTACACTAGGCAAGAAGTCCTGGGAAAAGAAGTCCTGGTCAAGGACTGGGCAAGAAGACCTGACCGAAAGTAGAGCAAAGAAGTCCTGGTCGAGGACTGGGCAAGAAGTCCTGGCAAGGGGCTGGGCACCGAAGACCTGACCGGAAGTTATGCAAGAAGACCTAACCGAAAGTTGGGCATGAAGACCTGGTTAGGGGGAGTGGGCAAAAGTCCAACCGGAGGAGCCGGTTGGCAAAAGGTAAACTCTCCTGAGAGGAGTAGGTGAGGACGTGTTCCCTGTCGAGGGAACAGTAGGCGTCGGTTCGACCTAGGGTTCTATCTGGGAGACCCAAAGTCAGAACCAAGACAGCTACGGCTGTAACTAATGCTTATTATGTTTTGGGACTAACCTTAGTTGCAGGGTCGAAGGACTGGTTGTCTGCAAGTGAGGTACTTCACTGGGCCTAAGCGCCCGAATGGAGACAGGCGCCTGTAAGGATATGGGCGCCCAAGAGTGAAGGCAAACCCCAAAGCATAGCTGCGAAGCCACTAGACCAAGCCAGATCAGGCACCCATGAGGTCATGGGCGCCCCCATCAGCTCAGGCGCCCAAGTGGAGGTGGATAAGCACTGACCGAGCCCGCGGATAAGGATTCGCGCATCGAAGGGCACGTGTTAGGTGCCCCCAATGTCATAGGCGCCCGTATGAGCACTATAAAAGGGGGCTCACCCCCAAAGCTTCAACATCCATTCTTTCCAACGCTCCAAACACTTTCGCTCACGCGCTGTGCTCCGACAAAGTTCCATTTCGAGATTTCAGCGCCGACGACGACCCTCTGCTCCGGAATTCGATCCATCTCGAGCGTCGGTAAAGTTTCAATTTACGAAAGTGTTGTAATTTAGTATTCAAATTCTATATTTGTACTATCAATATGTAATAATCTTTCCGAATATAGAATTGACCAAAGTAAACGGTCAAGGACCGTGGGCCTTGGAGTAAGAGCCGACCGCGACTCCGTACCAAGTAAAAAATCGACTTGTGTTCTCGTGCACTTTATCTTTCTCCGCTGCGTATATTCTTTAACTGTCCGAAAATTTGTTAATGATATTCATCCCCCTCTATCATTTTCTTCGATCCAACAGGTTGCTCCATTCTTGGCGTAAGGGGAACCTGGGAGAGGTTTTTATAAAGCCTTTGTAAGTCCAATATAGGGGGAGTTTGAGAGAAGCTTTAAAAAACCCGTTTTGGTGAAAATTCCTAACCTGGAGGGTTAGGTGTGGAAAATTTCAACTTTGGGAAGTTAGGTGTGGAAATTCCTAACTTGGGAAGTTAGGTGTGTGAAATGTCCTAACTTGAAGGGTTAGGTGTGGGATGCCTTATGATAGGATCCATACATTGTTTGCATTGCATATGGATTGGCGGTGTAAGTCCAAGATGGAGTCTTGGCAACGTAAGTCCAGTTGTTTGTTTAGCATTGTTATTGCTAATTACTACTATTTGTTTTTCCTAACTTAAACGTATTGCCAAACATCAAAAAGGGGGAGATTGTTGAGGCAATCTGTGGTCTGGAGTGACCAAGTGTTTTGATGTTTGGGCAAAGGATTTAAGTTAGGTTTACCCTTGTGTATTGATAGGTGTGTGTGAGTGTGCAGGATGCACAGGTTACAAATATTGACTCAGCTGGACGGCCTTGGTACGGTGAAGGGTGACATGGAGACAAGCTAGTGGCTTGTGGGCACTCGAGGGACCTTGGTAGAGAGGGACGATGAGCCGAGGGGTGTGGACTTTGAGGCATGAGTGAAGGATGGCATGGAGGCAAGCTGGAGGCTTGCGTGCATCCGAGGGACGGGAGCCGAAGATGAAGAGGGCTCGAAGGCAATAGTCAAGGTTGCTGGTGAGGAGTCAGTTAAGTTGTGAGGGTACGAGTGCTGTGTGATTGCACTCGGGAAATCCTAGGGTTCGAGTGCGATGTGAAATGTACTCGGGAAGGATAACCTTAGGTGTGTGAGTAGACCAGTCGACTGCCCTGGGAGGTACTCGATTGATGAAACTCACAGAAAGGTTTTGGCTGGGGACCAGTTGACTACCCTGGGAGCAGTCGACTGGTAAAGTCAAAAACTAGCCATTGCAGCGAGCCGTTGGACTGTTGTTTGGCTGGCACCAGCCGACTAGTAAATGGGCAGTCGACTGGTGCGAGGGTTTTCAGCCTTAGTCCTATTTAAGGGGACTTCGTGTTGGCTGAAAGGTTTAACGAATTTGGTCTTGGTTAAAGGCCAAATAGTAGTCTTGGTGTTCAAGCATTGTCGAGGTGTTGTGGCGAGGTTTCTCCATCCACAAGAAGCGACAAGGGCTAGCCAGAGGTCATCCGGGGAGTGATCCACCGACGGATTCTTGGATTAGTCACCCTTAGGGGTGGATACCAAGTAAATCATCTTGTTAGCATTGTTCTTTGTTGTTAGTTTCATTTTTATTGTATATTTCGCTTGCGCAACTAACAACGTAGGAAGAAGAAGATATGAGAAGTGCTATTTACCCCCCCTCTAGCAACCGAATCGATCTAACGTACTTATCAGGATGAACGAATTCCTACATATCTTTGGCTCTATGCCCCTAGGCTTAGAAAACGCCTCTTTGGTCTTGTTACCTTCCTAGTAAGAGTCAAAGATCTTAAGGAAGACAAGTCTTCCATCACCAATAAACCCAAGGGCTCATTGGCTAACAACCTTTGAATCCCACTAAAGGTTAATAAGACCAAGCCTTAGAGCCAAAATATATGTTTGATTCTACTTGGAAGGAACCTTTCTCTTACTTTGATTAGATGATAAGCTATCTAATTGCATCATGGGAGCTTTTGGTTTTAAGCTAATTGCCTATCTATGCACTTTAATAGATAATCCTTCTATTCCACTTTTAATAATAAAAACAATAGAATACCTTATTCCAGAAACTGAACAAAAAGTTCTTCCAAAAATTAAGTACATAAAAGCAATTTCTATAAAACCAAAACTATATCATCCTATGCTAAAGACATAAATGAATAAACTCCCACTGCAAAAGTCATCTCCATAGCCTATCCCATGTAGTCAGTAATATCCTCCTCAGTTAGCCATCGGGTTTCCTGGAACCCCTGCACAAAATACAGACATGATTAGTGGCATCCGTATCTACACACCAGGTACCGGTAGATATCACCGCTAAACATGTTACAACGATAAAAGAAGAAAATATACCTGAATTATTATTATGATGGTGGGGGCAGTCTGCCTTCCAATGTCCTGACTGCTTGCATACAAAGCATTTGCCTTTCGGCTTCTTTATGCAACTCTTAGGTCCCTGTAATCTTTCTACTTTCTTTGCTCCAACATGTTTCTTCTTCTTCTTCCTTTCAGTTTAAAAGTAGAAACCTCATGAGCAATGAAAGTCTGTGAAAGAGAAAACGCCTCTGCCGTCTCAAGTTCTGTCAGAAGTTCTGCCCACGAATATGAACGTTTGTCCATATTGTAGCTTAAGCGAAATTTCTCAAAACTCTTTGGTAGAGATTGGAGGATGAGATCGACCTGGGTTTCCCCATCGATTTGCGCTCCAAGGATTTCCATCTCTTTCAGCCAAGCCATCATTTTGAGAACATGTTCCCTTATGGGCATACCCTCAACTAAGATGGACGTTGTCAAGTTCTTCATCACCTCCTGCCTAGCGGCTCGATTACTTTGCTCGAAGAGTTCGTCGAGTTTGGATGTTTTATCATTGGTAATGGAAGAAGCCTGATTTTGATGACACTTAGTCATCTCGTCTGCTTCTAACCATTTCCTAAAATATTTAAACTCCTCTTCAGTATTAATCTCGCTAGGTTTTTCTGCACATAACTCATCAAGATCACATTTGGGTTCCTCAGCAGTGGAGACAAAGTCTATATTTAATTCCCAATCCATATTATTATCAGGGGCATTTATTTGGTTTTCTCTTTCAATTAGAACAAGTGGGTCTAGATCCATTTTAAAATACCTGAGAATCACAACAATCACACACTTTAGATTTTTAAAATAAATTGACTCCTCAAAACAATAAATTTTCAAAAACAACCAACACCTCAAAACATCGAGAATTTTGCATGCCACGATGGTGTGGATGTATACGAATTCTACATTTGTGAGAGGAGGTTTTACCCATTAATTTTACTATCTTGTCATCCTAACTTTCTGACAAGTAAAATTAATAGTTGGTCCTCTTCGGCCCTACAAATAATAGCAGTGACTTCGATGGGGAGGATACTATTATTTGTATCTAAGTGTTTACCATTACACGACACTAAGAAAAATTATTTCCGATTATGTGTCTTCCGATGGGGAAGTACACACGCTCTTCAATAATTTCCTATATAGTCTTTTCTGACCAAGTGATCCGCTGAACAAGCCCATCCAATGGGGAGGAAGGCACTCAGAGCCGATGCGGAGACTTGTTCGCATCACTTATCAGATTGTAATGGAGGCCACGGGACCCTTAGGGTCCCTCTCCCACTTAGTTATTTACGTTGAGGTTTTTCTCATGCACACACACACGACAAGCACATAAACCAATATAATAAACAAGGAAAAATCCTAGATTTTTCTAACTATTATGGCCTTGGTCTCCAATACGCCTCCAGTCGTGTCACCACCTCGTCCACTCCATCCTTTCCATGCGCAAGCCACCATGAAGGAGTCCCCGAGCCGAGATGTCTAGCTTACTTATTTACATCCATTGATCCTATACTCCATAAAGGAGTGTACATGTAGTCTAGATCAAAAGTAAATAAAAGCTCGGCTAAACAGGTGCCATATTTAATTATAAAAATTAAATACCTAATTTAGCCTTGTCAACCCTAAGGATTCTATTAATTTACAACACACACAATCAATCACATACATAACCATTAATGCTATAATAGTTGGAACTAGTGCTGCAATAAAAAGTTAGCCTACGCACATCCAAATATTATCCAACAATAATAAAGTACATGATAATGTGCAAAAAAATAATCAAATCCTAAACACACAAAATCGGAAACCTTGCTCTGATATCAATTGTTGGGAATAAACCCTTGTATGGTTGAGGATTTCCTACGCAATCACGGAGTCGAACATGAGAGACCTCTCTATGTCTACAGATTAAAAATTTAATCCGAATAAGACTCGTCTCCCAAACGATTGTCTCGTCGTCGTGTTAATTAATCCAAGTCACAACTTAGCCAAAACCAAGGTTAAGGCCTTGTAACTTTCCGGATTAATCAACCGCAGAAAAGATGATGAATGAATCGCCGGTTTTTGTGTTTATAATCGACATAAATTAATTGACATATTAATTATCAAAAATTAATCCATGGAAATTAATTAAACACATGCAATGATAGACAAAATCAAAGCAAGAATGTAACATGAAAATAAGAGGAGCTAGGGAGAGGTATACCTCGTCGTTTACCTCGTAGTCTTCTACCTTATGACCCTCCCCTCCTGGACGTCGTGTGGGACAAGCTACCATGATGAGGAGTCACCAAGGCTTGCCAAGATCACCTTCTTCAATCCTCTTCCAACTTACCAAAACAAAAACCCTAGCTAGGGTTTTCGGCCGGACACCATCTCTCCTCTCCTCCTCATGCTGCCGACCACCTTAAGCTCCAAGGTCCGGTCAGCCATAAGGCATCACCGAGAGAGGAAGGCTAGGAAGATGAAGAAAGGAAGAAGAAGCTGAGAGAACTCCTTCTTCTTCCCAAAACCCACCACAAACCCTAACTCCATCCTTCTTCATCGCCGGCGCCAACAAGGAAGAAAAACCCCTGTTTTCCGGCCGGCAAATTCCTCTCCTCCTTGCTCCTTGCTTGTGCACGCAGAGGAAGAGATGGTGACGAAGGAGGATGAAGAGATCAGAGAAGGAGAAGGAGAAGAACCAAGCTTCTTCTCCTCCTCACCGCCGCCGCCGCAAGTCCAGAAAACCAGTCGTCGGCAGCCCTCCTCCCGCTCCTCTGCTCTAAGCCGAGCACCAGAGTGCTCCTCCCTCCCTTGTCGAACTTTACACTTAAGAGATGAATGAAGGATGAGGAGAGAACTCGTCTTCTTCCACCTTCTTCTCGCCGGCGCAAGTTTGCCCTAGGAGAGAGAATAATAGAGAGAGGGTTTTATGTTTTTGTGATTAATTGAATTAATTCTTAATTAATTTGTTAAGCCTTGTATCATGACTCCTATTGGGTATTTATAGGGCTAAGGTAGGGACAATGAGGAGGAGTTGGTTCTTGGCCCGCTAATGGATCCAAACCTGATCCATTAATGGAGATCCATTCCACTAAAGGATCCCATTGAACTTCCTCACAACTCCCATATTTTCATATGGGCTCCACCTATTATGAGTCGTCCATCTCCCCGTATTTAAGATATTGAATGCCCGATAATTAATTTAAATTACTGACAATTAAATTAATTATCCTCTTGATCCTTGATTAGTACCACTCAACCTTTTCATCATGTTGGATCATAGTCCACTTGCAAGATTTGACATGACGATCCTTTTGAGCTCATCAAGGGGGCATCATCATCCCGACTTACCAAGACACGGATTCCCTCAATAATCAATGGCACACCATGTAGATAAAATTATTACCCAACTTACCGGGCCTATCGATCTAACAGAATAGATCTCGCCCATTGGTAAATCAAAGTAATAATTAATTAACTATATGCGCCTGTTATTATTTCAGGATTTAGAGATCGTACTCCATAATATAATCGAGGTCTAATCCAATTTATGAAGTCATTATAAAATTGGATGACCTCTCTTTTGGTCCTACTCAATGCACATAAAGTGCACTAGTGTAATTCTATGATTAAGACAAACCACACCTAATTACACTACAACCATCCCAATGGTTTGTCCAACTCCATCTCGGTTGTGAGCCTCTTTCTTATACTTCTGTAAGGAACTTGATAACATGATCTTCTATGCGTCACCACGCACCATGTTATGTATAATGCAAAGTATGAGACACTTTGTGCATATACTAATATAAATATGCACTGTGTGATTTTGCGATTCTCTTTTAAAATGTAAATGTATTTTAACTAAAAGCAAAGCTTTTAGTATACATCCTAACAGGAACTTCTGACAAAACTCCAGGTAGTAGAAGGGCTATTTCATCAAAGTGCTCAAGCTTACTTTGTTGGAAATGTTTCTACTTCTAAGCCGAATGGCAAGAAGAAGAAGAAACAAGGTGGTTCGGCAAAGTAAGCGGCTAGATCTCAAGGACCTTAGGCTGGAGTGAAGAAGCCAAAAGGCAAGTGCTTCACATGCAAGCAAACTAGACATTGGAAGGTGGGCTGTCCCCACCGAAAGGAGAACAATAAAGGTATATCTTTTTAATTAGATGTTGAAACATGTTTAGCGGTGTTATCTACCGGTACCTGGTGTATAGATACGGGAGCCACTGATCATTTCTGAAATTCATTGCAGGAGTTCTATGAATTTAGACGACTACATGAGGGCGAGATTATTGTCTAGATGGGCAATGCTACGGAGGTGGCGGCTATTGCAGTGGGAGATGTTCATTTATCTTTTGATAAGAACAAATTTTTGGTTTTGAGAAATTGTTTTTACATACCTTGTTTTAGAAAGGGTTTAATTTCAGTTTCTAAATTGTTTATGGATGGATATTGTTAGTAGGAGCCCTAGAGTCAATTATGTGATGATTGATTAGGAGCATTTTGTATCATATTCTATCATTAATAAAGACATGTGTGGTTATTATACTTACTTTGTATTCTGTGTCGAATAACTAAGTATAATAATGTCCTTGTATAGTAGGTTCTTATATACATTATATCAATTGGTTAAATCGATAGTGAGATAATGTAGAGAACACTACACTAAATTATTCCTAGTCAAGCATTAATATTCAGGGAAAATATTAATGCATGGAGACTAGCATGTAGGTCAACTGATGACTTGAGCTCACAAGTCATGGATATGTGATATCAAGTTGACACATGGGTATACATTGGAGAATGTGTACTTAATGACCCACCATGAGGAAGTTTCATAGATTGTCATATGAGTGTCATAGACTTTCTCATGTGACTATTGGTATGAATAGTCCTTAGACCTGAAGTCACTACGGTTGCCTACATAAGGAGTTATGTACTTTGGTATCGTCAAACGTCACCCGTAACAGGGTGGACTATAAAAGCGATCACTGGGTATGTAATGAATTATGCGGAGCGATGTGAGTGATGTAGATGGGATCTATCTCTCCCATATGACGAGAGTGATATCTGTGGGCCCCTTGATCGAGTAGGACTACTGAAACGCATGACCATGCTCAAATGAGTCAATATGAGATATTGAGCTCATTTGTTTGAGTGAGTCTACTCGGGGATCAAGAAACACATGATTGATTGAGGATGACACGGTCTATGCCTCATTGGTCAATCTAGATATCAAGGATAGAAGGACAAGGTCATACACTATCATAGTCACGGAGGTTTAGTCAGATCTCGACTTTTCTTGTTACTTGGGTAGCAATGATGCATTGCTAGATGCCGCTCATTGTTTATGTGTCTAGAGTGTTTAGGCGCATTGCCAGTGTCACGAGAACCTATTGGGTCACACACAAAGGACACAATGCTTCGGGAAAGTTGATCGGCAGATCTGAGCCCCAGTTGGGAACTCGTGAGACCTGAGCCCGAGTTGGGAACTCGGGAGGTCAGTTCGGGGGACTCGAGTTGGGAACTCGAGAGAGACTGAGTCGGAGCTTGGCGGGCCGAGTCGGAGCTCGGCGGGCTGAGTCGAAGCTCGGTGGGCCGAGTCGGAGCTCGGCGGACTGATTTAGAGCTCAGCGGATCGAGTCAGAACTCGGCGAACTGGGTCGGCACTCGGCAGACTGGGTCGGAGCTCGACAAACTGGGTCGGGAGCTCGCCACTCGGGAGACTTGGTCGGTAGACCGAGTCGGAAGCCCGAGAGGCCCGGTCGGAGTTGCATGAAGGAAAGAGAAAAGTCTCTCTTCATTGGATGAAAAAATTCTTTTCTTGCATGGGAAATGATAAAGAGCCACATAAAAAGATGTGCTCTTTATGGAAATGGTTAGATCGATGATGAGTTATTCTGAATTACCGAATTCATTTTAAGGATATGTATTGGTGCAATTGACTCAAGTATGATCGGGTAGATCATGGGTTTTGATGTGTGTGTCAATATGATTAAGTTAGGGTTTCATGTTGATCTAATATGTATCTTTGAGTGTGCAGGTTTGCAGGATACACATAGACTTAGTTGGACGTCTTCGGAACCAGTGAAGGATTGCATGGGAGACGAGCCATGGGCTTGCATGCATCCGAGGGACCGTGGACAAAGTAGGGACGATGAGCTGAGGGAAGCAAACTTCGAGGCATACACGAAGGATGGCATGGGGAGACGAGCCAAGGGTTTGCATGCATCTGAGGGATGAGAGCCGAAGACGAAGAAGGCTTGAAGGCAACAGGCCGAGGCTGCTGGAGAAGGAACGATGAGCCGAAGGAAGCGCACTTCGAGGCATATGCGAAGGATGACATGGGGGTGAGTCATGGGCTTGCATGCATCCGAGGGACGAGAGCCAAAGTCGAAGAAGGCTTGAAGGCAACAGGTCGAGGCTGCTGAATGAAGAGTCAGCTAAGTCATGAGGATTTGAGTGCGGAGAGAACTATACTCGAGAAGGAAAATCCTAGGATTCGAGTGCTGAGAGAATTGTACTCGGGAAGGGAAACCTTAGGTGGCAGTCGAATGATGCTTGGATCAGTTGACTGATGTAGAGCACAAAAGATCAATTGACTGATCCTGGGATCAGTCGACTGGTGTCGACCAGAAGTTAATCATCGGGCTATGACATTCAAATTTACGAGGACCAGTCGACTGGTGTTAGCTCCAGTCGACTGGTAACGGTTAGAACAGTATCAAGCATTATTTAAGAGGGCTCATTTTTTGCTGTTTCTTCTTGACGAAACAAGCTTGGGTAAAGCCTGTTAGTAGCTTACAATTGATCAGAAATTGTCAAAGGATTGTGGCAAGGTTACTCCACCCACAAGGAGCGACAAGAGCTAGCCGGAGGTGTTTCGAGGAGTCATCCACCGATGGATCGGGATCGCCCACCTTACGGACAACCGTGGAGTAGGAGTACCATCTCCGAACCATGTAAATGTTTGATGTTAGCATTGTTTTAATTTATATTTGAGATTTCCGCTTGCGCTTGCTAACACGTGTAGGAAGAAAATCGAAAAGAAGTTATTCACCCCCCCTCTAGCTAAACGTCAAGGTCCCAACAAGTGGTATCAGAGCAATGTTCGCTCATCTACGGACTAACCATGAGAGAGCAAAAAGCTAGAGGACATGGTGATTGAAGAAAGATTAGGGGACGATATCAATGTTCCACCTCCCTACGACCGAGAGAGTTTTGAGTATTGGAGGATGCGGACAAAGACATGGTTCGACATGGATTGGAATTTCATGATCGCTCTAGAAGAGCCATTTGAAGTCCCGAAAGATAAACATGGGAAGAAGCTTCGACCAAGATATTGGACCAAGGAGCAACAAACACAATCAAAGGCAAATGAGAAGGTAATTTGAATATTACTTAGTGTTTTGCCTAATTATGTGATTAATAGTGTAGGTGAGTACAAGTGTGCTCATGAGCTATGGAGCAAAGTAATTACTTTACATGAAAACCCTACACAAGCTCAATTAGTAGAGGAGCCAAAAGAAATGAGCTTAATGGTCCAAGAAGAGGAAAAAGACAAATTAGATGAGGAAAGAAGCTCAACATTCGAAGAGGAGGAGAAAGAAGAAAAAGATTCATCCATCTCCTCAAGTGAAGTAGCACAAGAAAGTGAAGATCCGTCCACTTCATCAAAGGGAGAAGAAGAAGTCTCCACTTCAATGATTGAGGGGGAGGAGAGACCGTTCTCGATACCGGAGCAAGAAGAAGCATCAACCTCCATCAAAGCAAGGTCAAAAGATCAGATTATTTGCTTTGGATGCAACAAGAAGGGACACTGTAAGGACAAGTATCCATTAGGTTAAAAGGAGGTAAGCCTTATACCCGAGTTAACTTCTTTAAAATCTAATATGGGTTGTAGGGAAAAGAATGAGAAGAAGAACATTAGGTATTACACGTGTGGTGAGCTAGGGCACTACCACACCAAATGCTCAAGGAAAGGAGAATTCAAGAAATTGGAGCATTTGAGGAAGTGGGAGAAGAAGGAAGAGAAGAAAAGCTCACATCAAGGGGGAGCTACAAGGGTAAGGGAGGTAATCCCTAACTTTAAGCATTTTTCAAAATGTTCCATAAATGGTAGAAATAATGAGAATTATTTACCAATGCATAATTTTGATTTAGATATTGTGATAAAAATAAGGTTAATGTTGCATGTCAAAATCCTAAGGAATTTATGTATCATGATAAACCTAGAACATTTAGACCTAAGGATCAAGACATTAATCCAAAGAAAGGGAGACACATGCCTAGACAAATGGGTAGATCTAGAAATGTCCAAGATGGACATGGTGATGCTATGGTTAAGCATCTAGAGAGGGAAAATCAAGCCTTGAGAGCAAAGCTTGACAAATTAGAGAAAACCCTAGAGAGATTCATTAGTGGATCTACGGGTTTAGGTATGATGTCGGGTAGTCAAAACCCCAACAATGATAGATCGGGTCTAGGATACCGATTTATAAGATCAAATGCTATGGAAAAGTCATATGCAAGGATGCCATATGACTATAGGAAGGGGAAGGCCAAAAATGGCAAGGGAGAGCCATTTAAAGGGAAGAAGAAGAACTTAACCAAGGATAAGGAATACAAAGTCAAGAAGGTTAGGGTTGTAGGTCAAGAAGTACCGGAGGTACACCGGTGCGGTTTTGCCATTATAGATGAGTCACCTAGGGAGGTGACTAAGGCTAAGAGCTCAAGGTGGAGCTCTAGGAGTCAAGATGGGACCCATAGTCAATGAATCTCAAGAGAATTTCTCTAGAGAGACTAGATGGGCTATGGAATGTGCCAAAGGATTTGGAGACAAATTTGAGTCTTAATCCTAGAGATTTGGCATATTAAAAGTAAGGTTCATGCATGAAAATATGACAATGGAGTCATATTGCATGAAAATTGTCTTTCAATATATAAATGTCATATAAATCAATTAATGGGATGCATTGTGGTTGGGTATGAGAAGATACATCAAGAAGAGATCAAAATTAGGACTTTAGGTCAAGTTCAATTGAACGATTTAGATAGTTTTGAGTTTTGTGTCAATCTTGGGATTGGTAAGAGATACATGTGTGAATATATTTTTTCCAAGTAGACCCGGGTTCCACAAATCTCTCCATAAGATTTGGGAATTTTTGAAGATTTGTAGAATTTCTGGTGCATTTCTGAAGTTGGTCAGAAATGCTGAAAATATAGGGTACGAGTCGACAGAAGATAGTCGACTAGTACAGTTCGATCCAGGAACTAGGATATTCTATTCATTATCGACTGATCCCCCATCAGTCAACTAATCTTTCTATTTACTGCATCAGTCGACTGACCCAGGGGCAGTCGACTGATGCTGCGAATCTTTAAAAGAATACCCCGCTCGGGGGCAGCCGAACCTAGGGTTTCAAGCGCTGTCTCTTTTGCCACTTCTCTCCCCCGACCTCTCTGGCCACTCCAAGTCTTCTCAAGGTCCTGAAATCATGTTTCTAGCCCTCCTTCACCTTAGATCTGAATCTATGGCAAGAAAAGTACCCTCCATGAGTCAAACTTGATCATTATCCATCATGCAACGAATGGAGAGACGGTAATGAATTATTTGCCTTATTTTTTCATTTAATCTGTGATTCATGACTAACTCTTTATTTTGTGCATGTTTACCTTGTTTTTCTTCTTCATTGGGTCATTCATGGTACATGCATATGGTAATTGCATTTTACGGCTAGGCAAAAGAGAAGGGTTGGTGAGGGATCGTCCCGACAACCTCCCTTAGATCCTGCGACACCTCGGTTTCGTTCCGAGGTCTGTCGGCAAAGATTTGAAAATGCTGACTTTATTTTAATGAACTGTCGATATCTCAATCAATCATATTTCCAGGAGATTACTCCTCACATAATTGAGATTATCACTCATTTTGGGTTGGAAAAATTAGTGTACTGTCAGCATTATGTAAACTTTGACCTTTGCAAGGAGTTTTATACAAATCTCACATGTAAACTGGTCGACCTTGAGTTAGATTCAAGTTTAATCAATTTGTAAATTAAAAGTAAATTTCAATAATCGGCTTCCAGGTCTTGGCAAAGCACAGAGGCCTTCTTTGGTCGTAGCCTTATTGGATCATCAACCCTTTCCTTAGACAAGGCCTTTTAATGAAATAATACCTTTATTTTACTCTTGAAAAAACTCTGGTCTAACTAGTCTAGGATGTGTCGAGGTAGCTTCGGCTAGTTCCACTTAGCTAGGCCAAGCTTCCCTAACGTACTATCATCTCGCCCCATCCTGATACTAGGTTAGACAAGTATCAACTAGTCTTTTCCCTATCTAACCATTCTAAATCAAGCAGAAATTTAAACATGAATGTCATGACATATATTTAAAGAAAAATCAGCAAATGCATGAGCATGACATTTATGCATGATTCAATCAAGTCAAAGTATTTTTAATTAAGTTTCTAATAATGTATCAAATTCCCGATCTGATACATATCGTGTGAACCCGCGAATATGCCAACCCAATTTAACATATTTAATATTATCAAGTTGGAGGTTTTGGTTGGCTAGAATTTTATTTGGTTTCATACTTAAAGGTAATTAATTTGAATCATAGTTCATGGATTCAGGAATGAATAAAGATTTAATTTGTAGAATTAATTAGGTGTAATTCTTAAGAATTAATTAAAGTTGAAATCATTAAAAGTTGAGGTTATTTAAGAATTTATTAATTTAAGTTACTAAAATTTAATTTAAGTTACTAAAATTTAATTTAAGTTATTAAGATTTAATTTGAATGAAGAATTAATTAAATTGTTAAGGATTAATTAGAGGTTAAAATCATTTACGTTTTAAATTAAGGTTAAAATATCTATCTATCTATCTATCTATTAATATCTATAAAACACAGTTTTGCATGTAAACGTGGCATTCACAGGGAGCTTAGGATTCCCGCCTAAACTGAATATAAATTTTCTAAATAAAAAACTTATAATTAAAAATACAAATTCAAAAGAAAATATATAATTACAAATTCTAAAAAAAATCAGATCTTAATCCAAAATTAAAATTTTAAAAAATAATTTATCAAATTCAAAAAATAATTTTGATGTAAGAAAAATGATAGTCCCACATCTGAAGTTACCAAGGCGAATTACACACAGAGGAATTATAAAAATGGACAAAGAACGGTAAAACAACTCATACCTTTCTCGTCCTTTTGACTAAGGTCAAGTGTAGTATCTGTTCTTATCAGTTTAATATCTGATATGTGGGGCAATGATCCACTTTGATATTAAATTAATTTTTATATAGGGATGACCCATCACAGTAGCTTGCTACTAGGGTTTTCATATGTCGCCTATGTGTTGCACTATAGCACATGGACTGACACACCCCTATCAAATCAATGTAAACATTAGATCGCATCCACATCCATCACCCTTATAAAACTTATGATCAACATTAATATCTTATATTATAAAAAATAATACTATATCTTATATTAACATGAATTTATATTTCATGATGAAATAAAATTACTTTTTATTTAAATTTTTATTTAATAATAAAAATTAACATATATATATTATCTCTAAACATATTATTTGAATTGTGTAAGCTTCCCGTGTATCACTATACTAGTTTAAGATTTAAATTAAGGTTAAAATAATTAAGATTTAATTAATGTTAAAATAATTAAAATTTAATTAAGGTCAAAATAATTATGATTTAATTAAGGTTAAAATAATTAAGATTTAATTAAGGTTAAAATAATTAAAATTTAATTATTGTTAAAATAATTAAGATTTAATTAAGGTTAAAATAATTAATATTTAATTAAGGTTAAAATAATTAAAATTTAATTAAGGTTAAAATAATTAAGATTTAATTAAGGTTAAAATAATTAAGATTTAATTAAGGTTGTTAAGAATTAATTAAGGTAAAAATAATTATGATTTAATTAATGTTAAAATAATTAAGATTTAATTAAGGTTGTTAAGATTTAATTTGATTTAAGTTTCAGAATTTCTTGGTTAGTTAATAGTGTTGGTGCAAGTTGCATCAATGATGTTCTCCTTCAAGTGTTTTAATGTTTGACAATACACTTAAGTCAGTGATACAATGAACAAGACAAAGGGGAGCAAAGGAGAAGTAAACCAAGCTGAAGAAAAGTCCTAGTTAATCTAGGCATCGAGACCCTAAGTCCCAGCGAAGGGCTGCTGGGCACCTAGCGAAGGGCTGCTGGGCACCTAGCGAAGGGCTGCTAGGCATAGAAGACCTAGCGAAGGGCTGCTGGGCACCTAGCGAAGGGCTGCTGGGTACCTAGCGAAGGGCTGCTGGGTACCTAGCGAAGGGCTGCTAGGCACCTAGCGAAGGGCTGCTAGGCATAGAAGACCTAGCGAAGGGCTGCTAGGCACCTAGCGAAGGGCTCTGGACCTAGCGAAGGGCTGCTAGGCACCTAGCGAAGGGCTGCTAGGCATAGAAGACCTAGCGAAGGGCTGCTAGGCACCTAGCGAAGGGGTGCTAGGCATAGAAGACCTGGCGAAGGACTGCTAGGCACCTGGCGAAGGATTGCTAGGTAATGAAGTCTTGGTCCAAGGGACTGAGCAACTTAGCTGAGCGATGACTAAGGACAGGAGTAGAGACGGGTCGAGGTTCGGGTGTCTAGAGATCCGGAGTAATCGGAGGCTAAGCAAAAGTCCACCCGAAGGACTGGGTGGCAACCGTCTCATGAAAGGAGTAGGTGAAAGGCGCGTTCTCGGGGGATGGGAACTTGCGCCGGTTCGACCTATGTTTTCGTGGAGATCCGAAGTCCGAACCAAGTCCTTAAGACTAAAATTACATGTATATGTGCTATGTGGTTATGTATCTTGCAGGTACCAAGAGTGAAAGATGTTGTAAGCTGCTGGAAGCCCTAAGCAGGGCGCCCCCATCATTGGGGGCGCCCCCATACAACCAGGGCACCCCCAATAGTGGGGGCGCCCCCAGGCAAAGCTAAAACATGCAGTTAACTGAAGCAGGCAGAACAGGTGTCAAGCGGGGTGCCCGGGACGCCCGGGTTCGAACCTGTTTATGCTGTTTCGTGTTAGAAACACAGATAAGCCTCCATGAGGGCGCCCGGAAGGTCCGGGGCGCCCTGGTCAAAGCTGTTATCAGCTGCGGCGAGGTAGGCGCAGGGATAAATTTTGACCGAGTCTTCCGGGGCGCCCCCAGGAGGCCTATATAAGGGGCTTCGACCCCTCTGCTTCAACATCAACTGCCAAGTACCATTCCAAGCATTCTGACCGACGACAACGTGCTAGAGACGAGGCTCTACGACCGGGAGGCTCCAGGAGGAAGTGCGCGACACTTCGGAGATCCAGTTCGGCCGAGTTTCAGATTTTTGTTCGGTTCGCTTTTATTTATTCTGCACTTAAATTTCATATTATTGTTTGTAATCTTGCCCTGTAAGTTGGGTTTCTCCACCTCCAGAATGTCCGGGAAGGAGACCAATAGTGGACGGGCGTTCCCGTGCATAGGCCTTGGATGTACTGACCCTGGGGGGTCGGGAACCAAGTAAAAATCCGCGTGTCATTCTGTATTGCTTTTATTTTATTCTTTGTTTATTTTCCGCTGCTACTAATATTTTAAGTCTAGAACGATCCGAGTTTTCCACGAGGTTTCCGCAAGAGATTTTGAACGATCGATATTCACCCCCCCTCTATCGACGGCACCGGTCTTACAATTGGTATCAGAGCCGAGCCGCTCTTCACCGGACTAACCGCCGACGGAGCAACGGGCCAGGAGTTGAGGGGGAGCCCAGGGGTGAATTAGGTATAATTTTTTTTATGTCAAATTTTATGTTGCATATTATTTGTTTCACGTGCAGGGAGAGAGGGCACTACAAAAATCAGTGCCCTACTCGTAAGACTCGGTCTACACCACCGGCGGCAAAGGGGGTACCAGCGCCAGGAGTCCGGAAGAACAAGGATCACGTACGATGCTTCAAATGCGAGAAGTACAGACACTACAAAAACAAGTGTCCGGCAAAGGTACGTAAGATTTATGTTCCAAAAGTTTTACAAATTCCTGCAATGCCTTTTAATAATTTAGATAATTTCCCTGATAAGTTAGAATTATTGCATAATCAAGTAGATATTTTGAATAATCATTTACAAAATGTGAATATGGCTAAAATGTTAGAAATAAATTGTTTAATCATTAATACCAATTCAATAATTGCTAAAATTAATTCTGATATTAAATCTAAAATAAACTCTGATAATTCTACAGATAATGATGCAATTAATTCTGAATCTAAATCTGAAATTAATCCCGAATTCGAATTCGAAAATCCTAAGGATAAAGTTGAATTAAAAAATCTTAAGGATAATTCTAAGTCAGAAAATCCTTTAGATAATTACAAATTCAAATTTGAAAATCCATTGTATAAATTTGAATTCGAATCTAAAAATTCTAAAGATAACTCTGAAAATCTCAAGATTAATCCAGAAATTAATTCTAAAAATCTCAAGATTAATCCAGAAATTAATTCTGAAAATCTTAAAGATAATCTAGAGATTAATGTTGAAAATATATCTGAGGATAATTCTAAGGATAATGGTGAAGATAAAATTCTCCTAGATAATAACTTAATCATAGATAATATTGAATATTATTATAAAACTTTAACTAGTGGCCCAATTTACTCCACCTACTGTGAGGATATTGAAAAATATAATCTTGAGGAGGAGATAGAATTTTCTAAGATAAAGGCCATAATCAATAAAAATTACAAAAATTCAAATAAATCAAAATTATTAGAAAAACTTGAAAAGAAAGATAAAGATGAAGAAGAAATTTTCGAAATAATGAAAATGATGAATTTAAACCCACAGTTATTAATTAATCATTATAACCTTAATTAAATTAACTTAAATATTAATTTCGAATTAAACCAAAATTAAATTTAAATTAATTTCAAATTAAATCTTAATTAAATTAATTTCAAATTAAATATTAATAAAATTAATTTCATATTAAATCTTAATTAAAATAATTTCAAATTAAATTTAAATTAATTTCAAATTAAATCTTAATTAAAATAATTTCAAATTCTTAATTAAATCTTAATTAAACTCAAATTAAATTAAAATTAATATTCAAATTAAATCTTAATTAAATTCAAATTAAATTAATTTCAAATTAAATCTTAATTAAAATAATCTCAAATTAAATTTAAATTAATTTCAAATTAAATCTTAATTAAAATAATTTCAAATTAAATCTTAATTAAACTCAAATTAAATTTAAATTAATATTTAAATTAAATGTTAATTAAATTAATTTGAAATTAAATCATAATTAAAATAATTTCAAATTAAATTAAAATTAATTTCAAATTAAATCTTAATTAAAATAATTTCAAATTAAATCTTAATAAAAATAATTTCAAATTAAATCTTAATTAAACTCAAATAAAATTTAAATTAATATTCAAATTAAATATTAATTAAATTTAAATTAATATTCAAATTAAATCTTAATTAAATTCTAAATATTTCAAATTAATTAATTAAATCATAAATAATTCAAAATAATTCAAATTAATTAATTAATCTTAAATAATTCAAAATAATTCAAATTAATTAATTAAATCTTAAAAAAAGAAAAATAATTAAAATTAATTAATTAAATGTTAAATAATTCAAATTAATTAATTAAATCTTAAAAAAAAGATAAATAATTAAAATTAATTAATTAAATCTTAAATAATTCAAAATAATTCCAATTAACTAATTAAATCTTAAATAATTCAAAATAATTAAAATTAATTAATTAAATCATAAATAAATCAAAATATTTCAAATTAATTAATTAAATCTTAAATAATTCTAAATAATTCAAATTAATTAATTAAATCTTAAATAATTCAAAATAATTCAAATTAATTAACTAAATCTTAAATAATTCAAATTAATTCAAATTAAATCTTAATTAAATTCAAATTAAATTAAATTCAAATTAAATTAAATTACTTTAAATTAAATCTTAATTCAACTTAATTCAAATTAAATCTTAATTAATTTGACTTAAATTAACTCAAATAAAATTAATTCGAACTTAAAATTAATTCAAGTCAAATAAATTTAATTGAATCAATTAAATTCTATTTAAATCAAAATTAAATTCAACTTAAATTAATTAAATATCAATTAATTTCTAACTTGAATTAATTCTTAATTAACCTGAATCTAACTAAAATCTTAAATAACTTAAACTCAAACTAAAATAAAATTTTACCCAAACTGTAACAATTAAAATTAATAACATTAAATATGTCAAAGTGGGTTGGCATATTCGCGGGTTCACACGACATGTATTAAATAGGGAATTTGATACATTTTTAGAAACTTAAATAAAATGATTTGAATTGTTTCACTCATGCATAACTGTCATGCCATGCATTTGCTACTTCTTTTAAATATATGACATGTCATTCATATTTAAATTTTATGCATATATTAGAACGGCTATAGGAAAAAGAATAATTAAACTTGATCAACCTAGTATTGGGTGGCGGTGAGATGATAGTACGTTAGGGAAGCCAATTCTAATAAGGTCAAGTACTCTCTACTTGGTCTCTTTAGACTGGTGAAACTAGCCGAAGCTACCGATCCAAGACCCAAACTAGTTAGACCAGAATTTTTCAAAAAGTAATTTTGAAAATGAAATTTCATTAAAAGGCTTTGTCAAGGAAAGGGTTGATGATCCAATAAGGCTATGGCCAAAGAAGGCCTAGTCCCTCGCCAAGACCTGGAAGCCAATTTTTGAAATTCAAATTCAAGTTACTTCCTGTCAAATTCAAATCTAACACAAGCGTCAATTAAATATTAGTGTAACGCCCTACCTTATATCTTACCCTTAAGGTGGGGTTACGGTCCATACATTCATATCATTCAACAAATAAAGCATGTATATTCCAAACAAAACAATTACATTACATGTAGTGTAGTAAGCATGGAATCCTAAGTAAGAATATAGCATGAGTGGTCTAGTCTTAGGTACATGTAAACGAAACATTC
The DNA here is from genome assembly GCA_024364735.1 of Boesenbergia rotunda. NCBI lineage: Eukaryota > Viridiplantae > Streptophyta > Magnoliopsida > Zingiberales > Zingiberaceae > Boesenbergia > Boesenbergia rotunda. The sequence goes on along the minus strand of JAGFNQ010007429.1, from coordinate 49,137 downwards.
AAAAGTAACAGACATAGGAAATCTATAGCATTTCACCTAATATGCATACAATAAAATTAAATATTAATTATCTAGCATGACATAGGGTTCATATCACTAACTTAATCACAGTAGAGTAGTCATAATCATCATATGTTCAGAGTATAGCAATACAATTTCATAGGGAAGCAGTTTAGATTCTAGACAAAACAAGGTAGATAGAATCTTTTATTCCTTCCCGAGCCATCACCACACACATCCTCCAACCTTCCCTCTACCTCTTCCTTTAGTTCGAGTATTTCTTACCGCTATCTGCAGCATAAGAAAAATAACAGGAACTAGTAAGCAAAACATGCTTAGTAAGAATCCGGGCCTACTCGCAAAATCCACATCAATACATCATATCATGTACACAGTAATCAGATAGAATTATCAGCATCATAAGCATCTCATCAAAGCATCATAAACATCACATCAATTTATCTCTAAGTACTTTACGGAACAAGATCACATGATGAGAAAATATGTTTTTCAAAAGTTCCATAATGGTAAGTACTTCAAAATATCATATCATCATCCAGGGCCCAGTTGTCGTACCACCACATCATGCGCGTTCCCTAATAAATTGGGGTAGCGAGCCACCAATCTAATTAGAGCAGGACCCTTCCGTCCTACCAATGCCATGACCTTAACATGCTCATTGGATTTGTTTAACGACCCCCTTCCGAGTCGGGTAGACAACTTTCCAAAGTAAAGTAATTTATCATGCAATTACTCATATATGTATATGCCTAAAGGTACTCTTTAATCACTTCTCAAAGGGACACACCACGCATTCGGGTGCTCTTGATCCCCTAGGGACACACCACGCATTCGGGTGCTCTTGATCCCAGTTTCAATAGAGTATCTCCTTTTTAGGCATATTATCAACCACATCTCAATCACATCACATTCATGTCATAAGAGTGCCCCATGGGCTATAAGGCATGCTTTTATACCTAACAAGATAGGTCACATTCATTATACTCACACCACATCTGTAGTAGCATGCTTCATGGTCTCATTAGGTACTTTCCAACCCTAGGACTAGGGTTGGCCGAAAGTCACAAGTAAAGAGGAGTTGGTTTTCCAAGTAAGCATTCATTCAAACATTTCTACAAACACCTCAAGTACCTTTCATGTTACCAATTGAACAAGGTTTATATCTCAAAGTGGGATTAGCATCCACTAACCCTAAATTACAAGGGATGGCCGAATGGTAGAGTGGGGGGTTTCTAGGGTTTTTGGACAAGTCATCATTCACAAAACCACACACATATATATACAACATTTTATCTACCATTCTAATCATAGGAACACAATAAGGTAGCAAGCCACACCAAAACCCTAACTTTTCTTCCTTGGCCGAAAATGGTAGGGCACCAAAACCCTAATTCTTGTTATCACACATGATGGCAAAGTAACCTAAATTCATACCCTAAGTTCTTAGGGATATCCTCATGCATCAAGAAGCAACCAAGGCCCATAAATGGGTGGTGGCCGAAAGTTTGTAGGGTACCAAACCCTAACTTTTGTCCTTCCAAAAATTTGGAAACAACACATATATGTATAAAATCCCTAGGGGTACTAGCATGCATCAAGGTGTGATCAAACACCTTCTCTTGGACCCCCTTACTAGAGGTGGCCGAAAGTTTGTATAAGGGAGAACTCCCATTTTTCAAAACAAGAACGCAAGGAAATCATACATAAACCATTATACTGCAGGCGAGAGGATTCTTACATCCTAGCGCTGGAATTTCGCCTTCTCTTAAATTGTAGGGTACCCTACACTTGGAGGGTATGCAAAGATCCTTTTCTTCCAAATCTTCTCTCTAGTATTCCTTGGTCTTGGTAGAAAGAAATGGTACTTGGCTTCCCTTCCTTGCAATTGCCCTAGGGTTAGAACCCTTAGGTGTTGGTTTCGAAAATGGCAAAGGGGAGAAAGTGGTTTTCGGCAAGAAGAAGAAAGGAGGAAGAAAAATGAGTAACTTCCTCTAACTTCCTTCTCTTTATCCTATTTATACACCTCTTGTGAAGAAGCATGTCTCTTCACTCTTACACACTTAACAAGCATGTTCCTTTCTCCTTCTACATGAAATATTGCTTGGTTCCTTGGTTATGACATGGTGAGTGCAACTAGGAGGTCCAAGGTTCAATCCTTGCTTCCTCCACTTTGCACTTTCTTTTTAGCACCATTCATTCCCAAGCCAATAAACCAAGCCATCATGAAATTTCATAATATGAATAATATTTTATGAATTCAGAATATTTCATAATATTCCAAAAATATTATTTCATAATATTTTTAATATTCCATATTCATGAGTATAATATTTCATGCTAATATTTCATGATAATAATATTTCATGAATATAATATTTCATGCATTCATAACATTTCCTGGCATGTGATTGCATGAAATTCATATCATTTTATTATAACCATTTTCATACATTGTCATGATTTTACATTGACAAATTTGGGGTGTTACAATTAGAGTTAATAATAAATTAAGAAAAATGATTCAAGCATCTCACAATACACCTTTAAGGCAACCATGCTTGTTGTATTGATACATCTAAAATGGGTGAGATGTTAAGGACTAATGAATTGAAAAATATTTTTCAAAATTGTTTTAAAAAAATTGTTAGAATATTCTTCTAAAAATATATTTTCAAAATAGTGCTTCAACATAATAATATTTTTATGGAATTCATGCTTGTCTGATTGATTATACATATTATATATTTTTCAAAAATATATCTTTTCAAAAATTGTTTGACTCACTCAATTAGACAAAAGCCTCTTAGGACAACACTAAAGTTTCTTAAGGCACTTAGATAGAGTCAAACGGTATCAGGTACAGGGGGAGTGCTTTTCATTGTTTTTGAAATGGTTTTCAAAATTGCACTTTAAACATTACTATAAGTTGAAAAATACTTTTCGAAAACTGTGCTTTAAATCATTATTACTTGTGTTTTCAAAAAGGGTTTATGTTGTAAAAATTATATGTTCAAAAACTTACCTAGTTCTTTGACTTTGACAAACCCTAAAGACAAAGAGGAAATGTCCACTTCATGATCTTCAAGGACTCCTAGGATGTGTCAAATTTAGGGGGAGTCGGAGTCAAAAGAAAAATTTCAGAAAAGTTTTTTTAGTAATTATTCATTTTTTGTTAAATATTTATTTTTAATCTGAATCAAACCTTAAGACTCAGAGGAAGAGTACTTGTGGTCAACAAGCTTCCCAGGAATGAGTCAAGTTTAGGGGGAGGTCAAATTAAAAGAATTATTTAATAAACATGTTTTCATGACTTCAAAAGCTTGCTAAAAATCTAAGTCTTTCAAAATATTATTATTCTATTTGTTAGAATTTGTGTGACTTATGAAATTATTTTTGAAATAATCTTTACGCGGGTTGGAGAATTTCCAGGACACTTAGGAAATGTTCTTGCAGTCAACAAGGCTTCCTAGGATGGTGTCAGACTGGAAAATAAACCAAGTCTAATAAAATGTTGGGTCTTCAAAAGTTCACACACTTTTCAAAATGTATTAGCATATATTTTTCAAAGTACTATCACTTTTTTAAATAATACTAATAATATTTACTTGAGTTGGAAGAATCTCTAGGACACTTAGGAAAATGTTCTTGTAGTCAACAAGGTTTCCCAGGATTGTGTCAGACTGGAAACGAAACCTAGTCAAGTAAAATATTATGTTTTAAACATTACTTAGATTTTTCAATGTTTCATCTTTTTCAAAAATAGTTAGTACTTGCAAAATATGCATAATATTTATATTTTCCAAAATAGCATTCTTTCAAAAGTTATGCATTTTCCAAAAATACTTATATTTTTCAAATATTACAAAAGTACTTGCATTTTTTAAAGATCACAATAATTTTCAAAGTACTGGTACTTTTCAAAACGCATAGCATCCTTTTCAAAATATGCACCTTTCAAACAAAATGCTTTCAAAAATTTTTTTGCACTAAGTAATTTCAAAAAGAACCAAAAGTTTTCATCGTTGGTGCAAGAACTTTCTTTTGTTTTTTGATGTATGACAAAGGGGGAGAGGTGTGCTTAAGTTAGAAGTTAGAAAAATTTTCTCCCATTTTCTCCCAAAAATCAAAAATGGAGTTTCAAAACTTATATCTTTATTTTGTTTTCCCCCAAGGATAGTAAGTTAGCCCCTTTAAACCAATCTAACTTAAGATATTGTCAAACATCAAAAAGAGGGAGATTTTTGGTGCAAGTTGCATCAATGATGTTCTCCTTCAAGTGTTTTAATGTTTGACAATACACTTAAGTCAGTGATACAATGAACAAGACAAAGGGGAGCAAAGGAGAAGTAAACCAAGCTGAAGAAAAGTCCTAGTTAATCTAGGCGTCGAGACCCTAAGTCCCAGCGATGGGCTGCTAGGCACGTAGCGAACGGCTGCTAGGTATCGTAACCCTAAAGACCTAGCGAAGGGCTGCTAGGCACCTAGCGAAGGGCTGCTAGGCATAGAAGACCTAACGAAGGGCTGCTAGGCACCTAGCGAAGGGCTGCTAGGCATAGAAGACCTGGCGAAGGACTGCTAGGCACTTGGCAAAGGATTGCTAGGTAATGAAGTCTTGGTCCAAGGGACTGAGCAACTTAGCTGAGCGATGACTAAGGATAGGAGTAGAGACGGGTCGAGGTTCGGGCGTCTCGAGATCCGGAGTAATCGGAGGCTAAGCAAAAGTCCACCCGAAGGACTGGGTGGCAACTGTCTCTGAAAGGAGTAGGTGAAAGGCGCGTTCTCGGGGGATGGGAACTTACGCCGGTTCGACCTAGGGTTTCGTGAAGATCCGAAGTCCGAACCAAGTCCTTAAGACTAAAATTACATGTATATGTGCTATGTGGTTATGTATCTTGCAGGTACCAAGAGTGAAAGATGTTGTAAGCTGCTGGAAGCCCTAAGCAGGGCGCCCCCATCATTGGGGGCACCCCCAACAGTGGGGGCACCCCCAGGCAAAGCTAAAACATGCAGTTAACTGAAGCAGGCAAAACAGGTGTCAAGCAGGGCGCCCGGAGCGTCCGGGGCACCCGGGTTCGAACCTGTTTATGCTGTTTCATGTCAGAAACACAGATAAGCCTCCATGAGGGCGCCCGAAAGGTCCGGGACGCCCTGGTCAAAGCTGTTATCAGCTGCAGCGAGGTAGGCGCAGGGATAAAGTTTGACCGAGTCTTCCGGGGCGCCCCCAGGAGGCCTATATAAGGGGCTTCGACCCCTCTGCTTCAACATCAACTGCCAAGTACCATTCCAAGTATTCTGACCGACGACAACACGCTAGAGACGAGGCTCTACGACCGGGAGGCTCCAGGAGGAAGTGCGCGGCACTTCGGAGGTCCAGATCGGCCGAGTTTCAGATTTTTGTTCGGTTCGCTTTTATTTATTCTGCACTTAAATTTCATATTATTGTTTGTAATCTTGCACTGTAAGTCGGGTTTCTCCACCTCCGGAAAGTCCGAGAAGGAGACCAATAGTGGACGGGAATTCCCGTGCATAGGCCTTGGATGTACTGACCCTGGGGGGTCGGGAACCAAGTAAAAATCCGCGTGTCATTGTGTATTGCTTTTATTTTATTCTTTGTTTATTTTCCGCTGTTACTAATATTTTAAGTCTAGAACGATCCGAGTTTTCCACGAGGTTTCCACAAGAGATTTTGAACGATCGATATTCACCCCCCCTCTATCGACGACACCGGTCCTACAAATAGTTGTGAGTCTAACTGCATCATTTTCATTAATTCAAAAATATCTGACTTATCTACTATTTTTTTCATTTACATTTTCAAGTTTTTCTAATATATCTGCTTTGTTTGAATTTTTTTAGACTTTATTAACTGTAGCCTTGATTCTAAAAAAGTTTTCTTCCTCCTCATCCTCATCATCAAAGTTATATTTTTCTACATCTTCATAGTAGGAAGAATTGTTTTCAGGGTTAATTATATTAATGATTGATAATTAATTTCAAAGTTATCAGGATTATCCAAAAAATTATTAATTAAATCATTATTATTATCTACAGAGGTTTCATCTTCACTATCCTCTGAAATATCAGAGTTAATAACAGTTTCATCCATATCCTCAGAAATATTAGAAATTAAAGGATTAATGTTAATTTCATCATTATCAATGATATTATGAGAAATATTATTATGCTTAATATTAACTGATAATATATTGGAATTAATTTTCAAAATTGTTGCATTGATATTAAAGTTTAAAGAATTAATTTCTGATATTTTAGTATTGTCTATATTTGTTAATTGGTCATACAATATATTAAGTTGATTTTGCAAAAAAGTCTATTTTACTAGAAAAATTGTCTAACTTTTCTATAGTATCAACATTACTATATGACTGTTCAGAAATTTGAAAATTTTTACAAAAATAAACTTTTCGTACCTTGGTCGGACACTGATTCTTGTAGTGTTCGTGCTTTTGACATTTGAAGCACTTGATGTGACTCTTGTCCCTCGGAACTCCTGACACTAGCACCTCCTTTGTGTTGGGACCGGGTGCATGTTGACATGGATACGGGTTCGTAATTTTAAAATTTAATTACGTGCAGCGGAAGGTTTAGCATAAATAATTTCTTAAATTATTTTAACCATGTATCTAGCATGCAACCTTAAGTTGTGGAGACATGATCATACATTTAAAATTTTGCAGAAAGTAAACTAATTTACTTAATAACTCGCGTAACTCGTAGAAAGGGACGAGATCCAACCGTAGCGTCCCTTGGAAGCTCTGCCTTTATTCACATCCACGCCGAGTTCTCTTCGGGATGACTTCGCAAAGCCACGAGTTTCGTGCCGACAAGAACTACTAGATTCTCCAAAGGCACGACTAGAATATCAAGAGAGAGAGATGGAAAACTAACCACCAAACGAAAAACGGAATCAAGATTCCGGGAGGAAGGAAGGAGTCACGCCCCGCTTCTTCTTCTTCTTTGGCACCTTCTTGGTGGAGGTGGCTCACGGCAAAGGAGGTGAGGGCAGCCGACCCAAGAAGAGGAGAGGGAGAGAAGGAGAGGAAGAGAGGCTAGGCAAGAATCCTTGATCTCTTGAATTGATTTCCAAGCCTTGCCTTTGCACCTTTATATAGTAGCCTCTTTATTGCCAAGTCTCCTTTTAACGGAATAAATTTTTCATAAGAAATTTATCTTATAAATTTTTCTATGAATTATTCCGTTATGCCAAGTTTTTATTATAACTTAATTTATAATAAAAACAACCATGTCTCCCCTTTTATTATGGAATAAAATTTACAAGAAATTTATTATATAAATTTTTCTTATCATGGAAAAATCAATTCATAATTGATTTTATAAAATAAAATAAACCAATCCATGGTTCATTTTAATTTCCATAAAAAGAATAAATTTCTATAAATTTCTTTATATAAATTTCTTTATCCATAATTTTATAAAACAAATCACGATCGATTTATTTTATAATTTAAACCAAACAATTTGGTTTCCCTATTTATTGTGGCCGGCCAAACCAAAGAGGGTGGGGACCCTCTTTGGCCGGCCAAATCCAAGCCGTCGCCTTACGAATTAAACTCATTTAATTCGTCCAATAAGCCTTCAAAAGACTTAGCCATTTTAAGCTTCCGTTGCGTCTCTGATAAATTCAGATTTGACATATCTCTCTTGATCGGAAAATCCAATTTTCAACTCGTTTTAAATCCTTCGGATTACTCGTAGTGCGTGTGACTAAATAGGTTTTTGATTTATGTTGGCCGTCTATAATCAACCAATTATAGAACGATCATGAGTGACACCTAGTAGTACATCATGACCGCCAATTAATCGAAAGATCAACGGTTGACCTCAGAAATAATTCTGAAATCCTTCAGCAGCTATACTGAGTCATGCCTCATTCCCTTCACCATCTTATACCCACTTGGTTCAGGACACGATCTATGTGTGTCAGTCCCCACTAGGCTGACTATGTCACACCTAGCCCAAGTAATGTCTTTCTCGTCCAACGGATTCTAATTACTCTCATGTTTCCTAGAGATTCATACTCGGAACATGTTATGATCTGGCCAGAGGCTTCGAGTAACAATCCGACGATAGGCCTTGGGTATACATCTACTCGCAAGGAGTGGTGAATCCTTTGTAAGCTGTTCAAACATCTTCGGGCACTTCGGCATATACCCGACCATCCTGGGTCCACACCTCCTTAGAGATGCTTGCTTAAGATGTCAAAGTATAAGTCTCCGTGACCAAGATGACTTGAACACCGCAAGTCAAAGGAACATCGCACTTAAGCTGCAGTAAGAACTTTCATTGACATATCTACATGTAGATTACCATATGAAGTTTTACAGCTAGTCACTCCAATGAACTAGTTCCCTTAACTAGCATCCATGTTTATCTCCGACATCCCAATGTCACCAGCCAGTGAGAATCAGCTGATTAGAGAATAACCCATGCTAGTCTCAACAGAATTGATAGTGTCCATATTTATCAATTCATCGACTAGGGACAATTTCAATACTTCACAATTGCACATGTAGAGAGAATCACTAGTTGTGAATTCATCACAAATTCTCTCATGCTGTTATTTGTATTGCGGACATTCAGTAAATGAGTTTAAGATCTCAATCAAATACATGAACATGTATACTCAAATAGTGAATATTCATTTATTAAAGTAAATGATTACAATCATAAGGCGATTGCCTTAGGACACTTCTCTCATAATACTAACACTTTGCCGCCAGTGGTGATGATCGAGTCTTAGGAGTAGGACACTGATTTTTATAGTGTCCTCTCTCTGCACTTAAAACATGTAATATGAAATTTAAAATTTACCATAATTAAAAAGTATACCTGATTCACCCCTAGGCTCCCCCTCAACTCCTGGCGTCATTGCTCCGTTGGCTGTTAGTCCGGTGAAGAGCTACCATGCATTGATACCACTTTGTGGGACCGGTGTCGTCAATAGAGGGGGGGGGTGAATATCGACTCGTAAAATCTTTTCATAATCTTGTCAGAAACTTCAATGTTCGTTCTTTCTAGACAAAGTATTAGTAGTACAGTGGGAAAAAGTAAACGGAAAACAACACAGCACAACAGACACTCGGGTTTTTACTTGGTTCCCAACCCCCCCAGGGTTAGTACATCCATGGCCTAAACACGGGAAGTGCCGGTCCACTAATGGTCTCCTTTCCGAACTTTTGGGAGGCGGAGAAACCCGTCTTACAGTGCAAGTATTACAATAAAGAATAATAAGCAAATGAAGTGCATAAAAGTAAAAGCAAACCAAACAGGAAAGTCGACGATCCCGGCCGATCTGGAACTCCGAAGTGCAACACACTTCCTCCTGGAGCTTCCTTAGTCACAGAGCTTCGTCTCTTGCACTTTTTCTTCGCTCGGAATGCTTAGAATGTTGTTATGAATGATGTTCTAAGTTGAGGGGTCGAACCCCTTTATATAGTCACTTCTTGGGCGCTTGTAAGGCTGTAGGGTGCCTCTATACATTGGTTAAACCTCATATTCACGCCGAGCTCGCAGCAGGGATAGAATCCCCTTCCCAGGCGCCTATGACCTTCACAGGTGCCTGGGATCCCTTAGGTGCCTGTGTTAACAAGGCTTGGGATAGGCCTGCCTAGTCTGGGGTGCCCTTAAGGTCTGGGGCGCCTGTATTGATACAGGTGCCCTGGATGACCTTCCAGGCAGCATTTTCTTCTTCGTTTGCTCTTCTGTCTTGCCTCCAACTTTAGGTACCTGCAATACAATTAATGGACAAGACAAATATGCAAATAATCTTAGCCTTAAGAATTTGGTTCTGACATTGGATTTCCCATGAAACCCTAGGTCGAACCGACGCCTATGTTCCCTTCTCGGGGAACACGCCTTTCGCCTACTCCTCTCAGGAGAAGTTTTGCCAACCGGCTCCTCCGGTTGGATTTTTGCCCAGCTTCACTCACCAGGACTTAGAGCCCAGTTTCACTCACCAGGACTTCGGTGCCCAGCCCTCATCCAGGACTTATTGGCCAATTCCTCGAATCAGGACTTCGTGCCCAGTCCACGACCAGGACTTATTGCCCAACCCTATGTCAGGACTTAGGTGCCTAGCCCTCGGGCAGGACTTATTCCCTAATTCCTAGAATCAGGACTTCGTGCCCAACCCTCTGTTAGGTCTTAGGTGCGCTGCCCGTGGCCTGGACTTAGTGCCCAATCCATGATCAGGACTTAGTGCCCAATTCCTCGAACCAGGACTTATTGCCTAGGTTAACTAGGAATTTGTTTTACCTTGAACTAGATTTCTTGACTAACCCTTCCTTTGTCTAGTGTATCACTAACTTAAGCATATTGTTAAACATTGAAACACTAGAGTAGGACATTGATAACTAGCATTTTGACGGATAAATTTTGTGCAATTAGTGAGGGAATTTGAGGCTTTGGGGTGTATTTGTTTATGAAATGATGCATAATTATGAATAGGATGTATTTTCATTGGTTAATTAATTTTCCTGCATTTTCACACTCATATTTCATTCTATTGAACTTTTGGGATAGCTTGTACATCATCGGATCAAAAGGGCACATCCGGGGCGAAGATGGATCCATAAAGAACGACATCAGACTCAAAATTTCATTCTGTTGGAGCCCTGATTGGTCACCAGACCAATCAGGGGGAGGCCTGATTGGTCACCAGACCAATCAGGGAAGGCCTGATCGGTCCAGTGACCGATCAGGGAAGGCCTGATCGGTCCAGTGACCGATCAGGGAAGGCCTGATCGGTCCAGTGACCGATCAGGAGCAGATGGCATAGAAGAACTCAGAATTTTAGCTACTGATCAAATCCTGATCGGTCCCCAGACCGATCAGGGAGGTTCCTGATCAGTCCCTAGACCAATTAGGGGTCATCCAGTCCGATCAGAGAGCTTCCAGACCGATCAGTAGCTGTCCAGATACGATCGGATGCGTTGGTCATCACAACCCTCCACTTGGATCTGGCAACGATGATTGATAGAGCTTCATTACAAGTGATCTCAGCCACTCATCAGAAAAAATCAAGGGTGGAAAGGAGGAGTAGAAAAGGGGATAAGGGCAGCCAAGGGAGGGGATCATGCCATCGCATATCTCACCCGACACCCCTCTTCTCCATCGATCGCCACCAAGGGCCGACGGTTCCTCCCTCCACCTCACAGCCGCCGGCCGGCCATTCCCCTCTCCCGGTTGGAGTTCCACTCGTCATCATCCGGTCATCATCCTTTTTGATTTAGAAGAGAAGAGGTTTTCCATCTCCAAGCATTGATCAACCGGCAACTCCTTCCATTTGTCATCCGCAACTTAGCAGCCGCATGAGAGCTCTAGCCATCCTTGCAACTTAATTTTTGCTTGTTGTTTGTTTCTTAGAGTTGGATGTTTGTGTTAATTGATGAATGCTTGTATTGAGCTTGATTCTCCATGTTTGGATTGCACGTACCTTGATTAAATTCACTCATGCCTATCATATGTTTGATGAATTGTCCCTTCCATTAGATAGATTTCAAGTTTACATTTTCTTTAGTTTAGATTCTTTTAAGATGTGTTAGTTTGATTGCTTTATGTTTCCTTATGGTTATGTCTTTCGATTTGATGAAATTATGTTAGATTTCATTGATGCCCTATTTCTTGAATGCTTCTTTTATGTTGCTTTTCATTTTCTTGCAATTGTAGTTTAGGTTAGATTAGATCTTCTTTACTCGCATTGTCTTCCATTAATTTGGATTAGATTTCATACTTGCTTTGCCATTTCATTTCGTAGTCATAGCACTCAAATCCAAACCCCCAGTTTCATATCCCAAAAATCCAAAAGCAATAACTTAGGATCCTAGAATTATTAACCTATCATTACATTCCTTGAGAGAGACGACTCGAGTTACTCTATGCTATATTAGTTTAGAGGAGTTCGATATTTTAATTGTATTTGAAACCGTAACACGACTAAATCCGGTTATCAGACATCACCGATGCAATTTGCACCAATAGTCGTGTAAGGCAAAAGTGGAATCGAGACATCTGACAACACATGTGAAGGGTCTGGTACGTACCTCCTCATCATAGATACATGAAATACGTCGTGTATGCCAGTAATGGAGGGTGGAAGCGCAAAGCGATAAGTCATTGCTCCAACCCTCTCTAGAATCTGGAAAGGGCCAATATAACGCGGAGCTAGCTTACCCCGGAGGCCAAACCTCTTCACCCATTTCATGGGTGAAACCCACAGAAATACATGGTCGCCTACGGAGAACTCCAGGGGTCTACATCTCCGGTCAGCATAGCTCTTCTGATGATCCTACTCCTCGTGCATCCTACGTCTGATGATGCAGATTAACTCTACATCATGCTGAGCTCTCTGAGTTCCTAACAGCTAGGGTTCCCTAACCTCCTCTCAGAGGGTGGGTGTCTGACATGCCCTACCATACACTGTCTCATACGGTGTCATCTGGATAACCGCATGATAGCTGTTATTGTTGGCGAACTCAACAAGATGAAGTTGGTCCATCTAACTATCTCTGAAACCCATAACGCAAGCTCTCAGCAAGACCTCTAAGGTCTAGATAGTACGCTCTAACTGTCCGTCTGTTTGTGAATGAAAGGCGGTATTGAATCTGAGCTCTATACCCATGGCCTTCTGCAGACACTACCAGAAATGTGAGGTGAAGCACGGATCTTGGTCTGATACAATACTTAACGGTATGCCATGTAATCTGAAAACCTCTCTGTAATATATCTCTGCCACTCTGTCCAATGAATCAGTCCTCTAAATAGCTAAAAAGTGTTGGATAGCTTGGCGGGTTTCCTAAGCGAATACCTGGTCATCCATGAGAGACCTCTCCATGTTCATGGATTAAAAAATTAATCCGAATGGAGATCTATCTCTCGTACGACCGTCTCGTCATCGTACCAATAGATCCGAGTTACAACTTAGCCAATCTCAAAGTTCAAACCTTGTAACTCACCTAACCATTTGGTCGTGAAAAAGACGACGAGTGGATCGTCGATTTTTGTGTTTATTATCGGGGTCCAAATAATTAATTATCAACATTAATTAACAAATAATTAAACACATGATAGTTAATTATACACCACATAAAATGATAAGAATATCAAAGGAGCCATGAGAGAAATATACCTCTCGTTACCTTATGATCTTCTATCGTATGACCCTCCCCTCTTGGATGTCGTGTGGGCGACGATCTACCAAGAACCGGAATCACCAAGGCCTTCCAATCAACCACTTCTTCACGCACCAACCAAAACCCTAGAACTAGGGTTTGCCGCCAGCTTCCCAACGAAGAAGAAGGTGAAGGAGAAGAGGAGAAGAGCTCTTCTCCCTAACAACCACCCTATCCGGCCTCCTCTTCCTCCTCCTATCATGCGGCACCAAGTACACAAGGAAGATCTCGCTTCCTCTCTTCTCCCTAGCAACCGGCCGAGCACTTCCCAAGCACTCGCCGCCTCCTTCTTGCGCCGGCCGCCGACCTCTTTCTCTTCCTCGCAGCACACCACAAAAGAGAGAGAAGAACTCCCCCTTTGTCTAGTAGTAGCCGGCCACCGAGTGGTTGAGAGGAGGAGAAGAAAGGATGAAGAAGGTGGAACTTCTTCCCTTTGCCTCCGTGACCTAGGAGAGAGAAGTGAGAGAGAGGAAGGGAGGAGAGACTTAGGGTGGATGAATAATTGGATGCCTAGTTTCACGATACCGTGGGGTATTTATAGGGCTACAATAGGGACCATGAGGAGGAGTTGGATCATGGCCTGCTAATGGATCCAAACTCGATCCATTAATGAAGATCCATTCCACTAATGGATCCTCATTGAACTACGTCACCAACTCCCATATTTACATATGAGCTCCACTTATTATGAGTACAATTTCTCCCCATTTTTAAGATATCGAATGTCCATTGATTAATTTAAATTACTGACAATTTTAATTTATCAACCTCTAACTCCTTGACTAGTACCACTCATCCTTATTATCATGTTAGACCAAGTCCACCTGCAGGATTTAACATGATGAACCTTATGAGCACATCATGGGAGCATCATCATCCTGACTCACCAGGACACAAATTCCGTCTATAATCAATGACACACCATGTAAATAATATTATTTTCCAACTTACCGGGCATATCGATTTAGCAGAATAAATCTCGCCGATCGGTAAATCAAAGAAATAACTACTAAGTACATGTGCCCGTTATTATATCGAGATTCAGAGCATGTACTTCCATAATAAACTAAGGTCCGATCCAATTATAAAGTCAGTATTAATTGGATCACCTCTATGTTGGTCCTGCTCAATGCACACAAAGTGCGCTAGTGTAATTCTATGGTCAAGATAAACCACACCTAATTACACTACAACCATCCCGATGATTTGTCCAACTCCATCTCGATTGTGAGCCTCTACTTATACTCTGCAAGGGACTGATAACATGATCTTCTATATGTCACCACACACCATGTTATCTACAATGCAAAGTGTTAGACAGTTTGCACATACTAATATAAATATGCAACATTGATGTTGTGATTCTCTTTCAAAATGAAGATGTTCATAGAAAAGACAAGTCTTTTAGTATACAACCTAACAAAAAGTGCGTGGATTTGGTCAATCGATCAATGGCCACCCAAATTGCATCATGGCCTCGTCTGGTCCATGGTAATGTGTTCCCACTTCCACTTGGAAATAGGAATCCTCTGAAGTAATCTAGCAGGTCTCTGGTGCTTTGCCTTAACCTGTTGACATACTAGATAGCCGACTACAAAATCTACGATGTATCATTTCATCCCATTCCACCAGTAGGAACGCCTCAGGTCCTGATACATGCAGGTGACACCCAGGTGTATAGAGAATCAGGAGCGATGAGCCTCCTATAGTAGCTATTCCAAAACAGGATATGCCTCTAGTACACATAGCCTTCCACGGAAATATAAGACACCCATGTTGTGTTGGGACCGGGTGCATGTTGACAAGGATACGGGTTCGTAAATTTTAAAATATTTACGTGCAGCGGAAGAATTAGCATAAATAATTTCTCAAATTATTTTAACCACGTATCTAGCATGCGACCTTATGATGTGTGGACATGATCATAAATTAAAATTTTGCAGAAAGTAAACTAATTTACTCAATACCTCGCGTAACTCGAAGTAACGGACGAGATCCAACTGTAGCGTCCCTTGGAAGCTCCGCCTCTATTCGCGTCCACGCCGAGTTCTCTTCGGGATGACTTCGTAAAGCCACGAGTTTCGTGCCGACAAGAACTACTAGATTCTCCAAAGGCACGACAAGAGTATCAAGAGAGAGATGGAAAACTAACCACTAAAGTTGGCCGGAATCACAATTCCGACGAGAAGGAGGAAGATGATTTGCGCCCTTCAGCCAAGAAGACTCACGGCCAATAGCAAACCTTGGCCTTGCATCCCTTCTCCCGTGTGCAAGCTGCATGTACAGAACGGGAAACCTTGCTTTCCCGTTGCATGCAAATTGATCAAAAACGGAAAGCTATGCTTTCCATAGCTTTCCCGTAGCATGCAAATTGATCAAAACCCGTTGCATGCAAATTGACCAAAACGGAAAGTCATGCTTTGCCGTTGCATGCAAATTGATCAAAACCCGTTGCATGCAAATTGATCAAAACGGAAAGCCATGCTTTCCCGTTGCATGCAAATCCTCTGCGTCGGGGAGAAGCAGCAGGCCGCCTGTTGCTTTGTCACGGCACACCGTGAGGGAGAAGCCACTGGACACCGTGAGGGAGAGGCTTGTGGCTTCCGTGAGGGAGAGGGAGAGAAGGAGAGGGAGAAAAGGAGAGGCAAGAATCTTTGATCTCTTGGATTAATTTCCAAGCCTTGCCTTGGTACCTTTATATAGTAGCCTCTTAATCGCCAAGTCTCCTCTTAACAGAATAAATTTTTCATAAGAAATTTATCTTATAAATTTTTCTATGAATTATTCCATTATGCCAAGTTTTTATTATAACTTAATTTATAATAAAAACAACCATGTCTCCCGTTTTATTATGGAATAAAATTTACAAGAAATTTATTATATAAATTTTTCTTATCATGGAAAAATCAATTCATAATTGATTTTATAAAATAAAATAAACCAATCCATGGTTCATTTTAATTTCCATAAAAAGAATAAATTTTTATAAATTTCTTTATATAAATTTCTTCATCCATAATTTTATAAAACAAATCGCGCTTGATTTATTTTATAATTTAAACCAAATAATTTGGTTTCCCTTTTTATTATGGCCTGCCAAACCAAAGAGGGTGGGGACCCTCTTTGGCCGGCCAAATCCAAGCCGTCTCCTTACGAATTAAACTCATTTAATTCGTCCAATAAGCCTTCAAAAGACTTAGCCATTTTAAGCTTCCGTTGCGTCTCTGATAAATTCAGATTCGACTTATCTCTCTTGATTGGAAAATCTAATTTTCAACTCGTTTTAAATCCCTCGGATTACTCGTAGTGCGTGTGACTAAATAGGCTTTCGATTTATGTTGGCCGTCTATAATTAACCAATTATAGAACAATCATGAGTGACACCTAGTAGTACATCATGATCCCCAATTAATCGAAAGATCAACGGTTGACCTCAGAAATAATTCTGAAACCCTTCAGCAGCTATAATGAGTTGTGCCCCATTCCCTTCACCATCTTATACCCACTTGGTTTAGGACACGGTCTATGTGTGTCAGTCCCCACTAGGCTGACTACGTCACACCTAGCCCAAGTAATGTCTTTCTCGTCCAACGGATTCTAATTACTCTCATGTTTCCTAGAGATTCATACTCGGAACATGTTATGCTCTGGCCAGAGGCTTCGAGTAACAATCCGACGATAGGCCTTGGGTATACATCTCCTCGCAAGGAGTGGTGAATCCTTTGTAGGCTGTTCAAACATCTTCGGGCACTTCGGCTTATACCCAACCATCCTAGGTCCACACCTCCTTAGAGATGCTTGCTTAAGATGTCAAAGTATAAGTCTCCGTGACCAAGATGACTTGAACACCGCAAGTCAAAGGAACATCGCACTTAAGCTGCAGTAAGAACTTTCATTGACATATCTATATGTAGATTACCATATGATGTTTTACAGCTAGTCACTCTAATGAACTAGTTCCCTTAACTAGCATCCATGTTTATCTCCGGACATCCCAATGTCACCAGCCAGTGAGAATCAGCTGATTAGAGAATAACTCATGCTAGTCTCATCAGAATTGATAGTGTCGATATTTATCAATTCATCGACTAGGGACAATTTTAATACTTCACAATTGCACATGTAGAGATAATCACTAGTTGTGAATTCATCACAAATTCTCTCATGCTGTGAATTGTATTGCGGACATTCAGTAAATGAGTTTAAGATCTCAATCAAATACATGAACATGTATACTCAAATAGTGAATATTCATTTATTAAAGTAAATGATTACAATCATAAGGCGATTGCCTTAGGACACTTCTCTCATAATACTAACAAACTCCCACTTGGCCTAATGCCAATCGCTACGGTATCCAATACCACATGCTCTAACATGACCCTCAAACTTGCTTTGAGGCAAGGCCTTAGTTAAAGGATCCGCTAAATTCCTTTCAGTGGGAATTTTCTCAATTTGTATATCATTCCTACTTATAATCTCTCTGATCAGATGATAGCGGCGAAGCACGTGTTTGGATCGCTGATGAGACCTTGGTTCCTTTGCTTGTGCAATAGCTCCATTGTTGTCGCAATAAACCGGTATTGCTTCATCAATGGTTGGAACCTCACCAAGTTTTGTGACAAACTTCTTGATCCAGACTGCTTCCGTGGTAGAATCCGCTACAGTGTCTTGTTTGGAACTCTTCCAACTTATTGCGCCTTCATTCAAAGCAAATACGTATCCAGACTGAGATTTGGAATCATCCTTATCTGTCTGGAAACTGGCATCTGTATACCCACGTATTACCATATCTCCTTCTCCATATATTAGGAACACATCCTTAGTTCTTCTTAAGTACTTAAGGATTGTCTTGACAGCCGCCCAATGATCCATTCCTGGATCAGACTGGTATCTACTCGTGACGCTCAGAGCATACGATACATCGGGCCTAGTACATAACATAGCATACATGATAGATCCTATCGTGGATGCATAAGGAATCTTATTCATGCAAATCCTCTCGTCTTCTGTGCGCGGACACATAGACTTTGAAAGGTTAATCCCATGCCTGATGGGAAGGTAACCTTTCTTGAATTCCGACATGCTAAACCTTTTTAGCACTCGGTCTATATATGTAGACTGCGAAAGACCAAGCAACCGTTTTGATCTATCTCTATAGATTCTAATCCCAAGGATATAGGTTGCTTCTCCCAGGTCTTTCATGGAGAAAGTTTTGGACAACCAAATTTTAACTGACCGCAAGACTGATATATCGTTTCCTATAAGTAATATGTCATCGACATATAACACTAGGAATACGACTGCACTCCCACTAACCTTCTTGTACACACAAGATTCGTCAGGATTTTGTGAGAAATCAAACTCTTTGATTGTCTCATCAAAACGGATGTTCCAGCTCCTGGATGCTTGCTTCAGTCCATATATGGATCGTCGAAGCTTGCATACTTTGGTTTTATCAACCGATGTGAAACCTTCAGGTTGTATCATGTATACATCCTCAAGCAGGTTTCCATTAAGGAAAGTTGTTTTCACATCCATTTGCCATATCTCATAATCATAATGAGCTACTATGGCTAGGAGCATCCGAATGGATTTAATCATAGCTACTGGCGAATAGGTTTCGTCATAATCAATTCCTTGTTTCTGACGATATCCTTTTGCCACTAATCTAGCCTTAAAGGTAACAACATTACCTTCCATGTCGGTTTTCTTCATGAAAACCCACTTGCACCCTATGGGCTTAATCCCTTCAGGTGGGTTAACCAAGTCCCATACTTGGTTTTCTTACATGGAATCCATTTCCGACTTTATGCCTTCAAGCCATTTGTCCCTTTCTGAATTTTTCAGAACATCTTCATAACTGATAGGTTCGTCATCGCTTATGAGTAACACGTCATTCGATTCGCTTATGAGAAATCCGTATCTCTCTGGAATATTGCGTATCCTATCAGACCTACGAAGAGGTGGTGTTGTTTTAGGTTCAACTGATAGCTCATCATTATGAGTTATTGGTTGTGGGTCTAGACTAGGTGTCTCTGTAATGTCTATTGGAGTTTCTTGAACTTCATCAAGTTCAATGCCACTCCCACTGTTTTCTTGTAAAAGAAATTCTTTTTCCAGAAATACAGCATGCCTTGAAATAAACACCTTTTGTTCCAAGGGATGATAGAATTGGTAACCCTTCGTTTCCTTAGGGTATCCAATAAATAGACATTTATCAGACTTAGCATCCAATTTGTTTGATATAGTCCGCTTCACATAAGGAGGACAACCCCATATCTTAAGGTGAGTTAAGTGAGGTTTCTTACTATTCCATGTCTCATATGGAGTAGTAGAGACTACCTTGGTCGGGACTCTGTTTAGCAAGTAAACAGCTGTCTTAAGTGCATAGCCCTAAAAGGATTTTGGAAGAGTTGCATGATTCATCATCAACCTAACCATGTCCATCAAGGTTCGGTTGCGCCTCTCAGATACACCATTATGCTGTGGTATATACGGCGGAGTCCATTGGGACAATATCCCATTGTCCCTAAGATAATCTTGAAACTCTTGACTTAAGTATTCACCACCCCGATCGGATCGAAGTATCATAATACTTTTGCCAAGTTGTTTCTCTACTTCATTTCTGAACTCTTTGAATTTCTCAAAAGCTTCAGATTTGTGTTTCATCAAGAACACGTACCCGAATCGTGAGTGATCATCGATAAAGGTGATGAAGTAGCTATAGCCTCCTTGTGCAAGAGTTGACATTGGTCCACATACATCAGTATGTATTAGACCAAGCAATTCTCCCACTGGATTACCTTTTCCGGAAAAGGGTAATTTGGCCATCTTGCCTTTTAAGCATGATTCGCATGTATCAAATGAACCGGGTTCAAATGATTCCAAAATTCCACATCGGTGTAATTTGGTCATGCGTTTCTTACTTACATGGCCAAGACGACAATGCCACGTGTAGGAGGAGTCTATTCGATTATTTATTCGAGCACGTTTGTTGCTAACTTCGATATTGAAAACGTCACCGGATAAATCTAACGTGTAGATACCATTGCATAAAGTTTCATTTCCATAAAGAACGCCATTTAAAGTTATGTAACAACAATTGTTACTAAAAGATAAATGATAACCCTTTTCATTCAAACATGAAATAGATACAATGTTCTTTATTAACGAAGGAACAAAATAACAATTATCCAATTCTAAGATACGTCCAGTAGGGAGCTTTAGCAAATATGTTCCGATGGCAACAGTAGCAATCTTTGCTCCGTTTCCAACTCGCAAATTCGCTTCTCCCTTGACGAGTCTTCTTCTATTCCTTAGCCCCCGTATGTCATTACATATATGTGAGCTACACCCAGTATCAAGTACCCAGGTGTACGAGGAAATAGAGTGACATTCAATAACGAAGATGCCTGAAGAGGATGGGGGATCAGATGCCTTCTTCTTCAAGGACTCAAGATAAACCTTGCAGTTTCTTCGCTAGTGGCCCTCCTTGCCACCGTGATGGCAAGTGCCTTTTGGTGTCTTTTCAATCCTTTTGTCCTTAGTTAACTTATTGGTATCCAAAATGGAACGCAAATTCAGAGAAGACATGATCAGGTGATTATCCTAGAAATATAAATTGAGGTTATGTGATGAGAAGAATGCATCAATATACATTAATTAAATCCTATTTAATTTTTCGAATTGAATAACCCTTTTTATCAATTCGGGAGATCGTATGAACATCTCCAAATAGGTTGATATCCAACCATAGATAAGAACAACCATGACTGTGGCCATCAAGTTATTCTTAGCTATGAAGGTAGGTAATTATACCGATTACATATCACATATATGTAACTATCACTTTATGCTATCAACTAATTGAATGTTTGCATAAATCATTGGGCTGTTAACTCATTAACAAGTATGCAACATTATACATAGCACCCAACTGCACCTCTCTTTACATCGACCTTGGCTGTGGCACAACAAATCGATGCTCTAAGCTTAAGACTGACCCATTAATCAAGAAATAGTTTTAATATGGTTGGAGCTCATTCAACCGTTTAGTCAGGCTTGGATGTGTCCAACAACCATAACTAAGGATTGACCTCTGACTCCAACTATATTAATCATAAACTAATTCCATGGTTTGAACATGTTGAGGTTCAAGCCGGGTATGGATGTGTCCATCAACCCAAACGAGAAACAAAACTCCGGTTCTAACCATATTAATGGAAGGTGTTGGCCTTAATATTTGTAAGGGGTTTTGGGTCTCATCCTTTCTTTTCTAAGCACATTCATGACATATAATTATGTCATGACTAACGAGTTCCTTAATAAAGTATGTATGTGACTTAATTTATCAAGTCTCATTAATTAAATTAGGAACCGGGTTTCCTAATTATAATTTCATACTTTATTGAAGGAATTGTTTTGGGAAACAATTTCCTAAATTGTCATAATCAATTTCAGAAATAATATGTTTAAAACTTAGATTTCTCTAAATCAAATCTTATTAAATTAAGAGACAGATTCCTTAATTCAACCACATATTATTTTCATGAAAATCTCTTTTAAGAAAACTCTATAGGAAACCATTTTCCTAATTAATTTTTGGAGACAACAATATGTAAGAGCATCACCTCTTAAATCATATTTTATTCATGGATTTAATTAATTACAACAAATTTTTTTCTAAGGGTGGCTCCCCGAGGCTCAGATACCCAAAGAAAAGAAATTTATCGTAAATTCAATTTGGTCCGCTTCTAAAGCGTAACCAAATTAAACATGACAATTTTATTCAAAATTGGGAAATTAAATTACAACAACTAACTTTAAATTGGATGGCTCCCCGAGGCTCAATCCAAAATAAAGAATTTTGTTGATAATTTAAAACCAATTTGAATTTAATTGTCAATTAATTATCCATAAATTTGTCTAGACTTTCTTGAAAGAAAGTGCCCAAAATTGCGAGATTTCATAATAGGTTTTCAGAATAATTGTAAGTTTCTGGTACAAAGAAAACATACATATTTCAAAATTGGAAAATTTCCAAAATAAGAAATTTCCAAAATTGGAAAGTTTCCAAAAATGAGAAGTTTTCACAATTATCATAAAATTTCAGAAACTAGGATATTTCAAAAGTTTGCGAAATTTCATGAGGATTTCCAAACTTTGAAATTCCTACATCTAAAATTTATCATAATTGGAAAGTTTCCATAATTAGAAAATTTTCCAAAATTGAGATCATGACAAAGTTTTCCGCAAAACAATTATACGATTATGTCAAACACTAACCGGCTCTGATACCACTGTTGGGATGACGAGCCCAAACTATGTGTCACGAATGTGGGCCTCAAATTTAAAATTTATAAATGAAATGCTGGAAACCCTTTTACAATCAAAAGAATGAAAATGTAATATAGGGGCCTCAGGTCGTATTTTTCTCGGGGACTAGTTGTTGTGTTTGATTCAAACTTGTGTTTATGTGTCGTTTGCGTTTTCGGGTTTCAAACAAGTAATTGGATTTTGGTTTAGGTTGCAAAAGGAAATAAAAACACAATGCAAAGAAGGATCACTCAATTAAAGAGCTGACAAGTCAAATGCAACCAATAAACTCAACTCAACAAATATTGAATTTAATCTACCAATGTTAAGTAACCAAATTTGGAATCGAATCTGAATTAAATCACAAGGTTTACTGCAGAAATGGAGCTTGACAGCAGGAATTTCAGCACTGTATTCAGAATTGCAGAAATTGATTGAATTCCGAAACCAACACACAACAAAAATCAAGTATACACCTCTAGAGTTCAGAAATGGTTCAGAGAAATGAGGTTTACTGATGAGAAATTCAGAATTGAATTCTGAAACTTAGGTTCAGAAATGGTTGATCAGAATTTGGCACGCTAACAAGGTAAGTTAGTGGGTTGGAACCGATGCAAAGAAAAATGATGCTGATTGCCACACTATGAACTGATATAAAGCAATTATGATTAAAACAACAAATCAAACTCAGACTCAGAAACAATTGACTGAGAAACAAAAACCCAGATTCCCTAATTGGATGAGCAGCTGGACAAATTCAGATGGAGAAACTGCAGAAAAGAAATAGAGGGCAGAATTGATCAAAATGCAGAAACGTAGCAGTTAAATTGGACACAAAACAAGCAATTGACTGAAATGAATTGCTATTTTGATGATCAGCAAGGCTTGTGTGGAATTCTCATTTTATGGACTCGAAACACATAAGTAAATGAGCTGAAATTTCAGAAACAAGCTGGGTTTTCAGAATTGGAATTTAGAATCAGAAATGAAATTGATTCACCATAACTAATGGGCAAAGCTTGAATCGAATGCTATTTAGCTAGACTAAACTACAGGTTTTAAACTCATAAAGTAGAACTACAGCAAGCTTGGAACAAAACGTAGGAATTCAATAGCAAGGAACTAAAAATGCAGAATTAAATTGGCACACACGCTGGAATTGGCACGCAAGCTTTTGGCAAAGAAATAAGCTGAAATAACATTCAATTTAGCACTAACAAACTTCCTAAACTATTTGACTTGAAGAATTGAAGCTAACTTTCAGTTAAACAACTTAAGAACGTAAATTGCAGTAACTGAAAAAGAAATTCAGAATTCTTGCAGAATTAA
The DNA here is from genome assembly GCA_024364735.1 of Boesenbergia rotunda. Taxonomy (NCBI): domain Eukaryota; kingdom Viridiplantae; phylum Streptophyta; class Magnoliopsida; order Zingiberales; family Zingiberaceae; genus Boesenbergia; species Boesenbergia rotunda. Next base: position 25,258 of record JAGFNQ010007429.1, on the reverse strand, counting down.
ACTACAGCTAAAACAAGGAAACTAAATTATCTAAGCTACTCCTCAACCATTCCTCAACTCAAGAGCTCCTTGGTCGTCAATCAAGGGAGAACCTCGGACCCGCAAGCTCCGCAAATCAGTGAAAATCGCCTATGCTACCGAATCTGATCAGCTCACTGCCCAAACTGAAATCAGCTTCCAATTTCATCAAACTAGCTGTGGTGGCTCGCGATTGGGATTAGGGAGTGTCCGAAACCTTCCAGGGAACCCCTCTGGTTAGCTCGGATGCAGTGGAAGTGGAGCACAGCTGAGTTCGTTGAATCAGATAGCAATTCTGCCGAGACCTCGCGCAGCTTGCTATTGAACAGAAAATCAATCGGAAACCTCACTAAGAGCTCTCTTCACTGACCTAACTCTTGCGTTGATGACGGAATTGAGGGATCGCGCCTCCTTGACAAAGAAATTGGCTAGAAAACGAAGAAGAAACGACTGTAGCGGCGGAGACGCGACGAGGAAAGCTGCGGGCGCATTTCTGATTAAATAGAAACAAATGGACGGCTCAGATTGCTTTGATGAAATCCAACGGTAGATCTTGCTCTGATTTGAGCCAGACTTTTATGATGATGATCTGAGGTCAGGATCTGCCTTGTGGTAGCTCGGATCCTCCAGATATGCAACGGATGGTCCAGATCAACTCTATCTGTGAATGGACGCTCTAGAGCCTTCCTTGCTTGATCCAACGGTTGATTTAGCTCTGATTGGGATGAAACCTTCAGATCTTGATCATAGAGCTTGATCAACCCTAACCCTAGCTCGGATTGCTTCAGATCGTCCCGGATGGCTCAGATCTAGCCGCTCTTGAATCGGACGGCCCGGATTAATCGTAGGCTTGATAATTCGATCCGGTTCACATCCGACTCAAGTTTGACCCAGTATGCCCTAGGTCCAGGATCCTTTCATGCCTACAAAAATATATCAGAAAATTAGTGGCCAAATAACCCAAAAAATGTGTAATTTTGCAATTAAGTCCAAAATAAGATAAAGTTCCAAAACCTTGGGTAAAATCATAATTAAGCAATAAAAACATGGGTCAAACATGGATTTTAGCAATGAAAATAATCAATAAAATGGTGCTTATCAACTCCCCCACACTTAACCTTGAGCGTCTCGCGAAACAACTAAATAAGTATCCCTTAGGCTCTCTTAAGCATAATTAGAAACAAATGAAAAGAAATTACCTAAGGTTGTCAATTCTCATAAATCTAAGCTCTATGGATTAGTATCTTGTCCTTAAATCAACAACTTAGCCTTTTCATCTATCATGAGTCATTGAGATGAATTTAAATCACTAAGCCTTTCAAGGGATGTTTTGGTGGCTCTCTCATTAAGTTCTAAGTTGATGATGGAAATGGAGCTCACTCTTACACATATGCTTCTTGCACTACCATAGGCTTGCTTATTATCTACTCTCCACCATTAATCATGATTGGAATCAACAACTATAAAAACAAATGAAAACATGGAAAATGGTAAGAAATGGAATAAAAAAAAGAAAATGGAAAATTTGATAGAGTGGGAGACTTGGTTGCTCAAAAATATTTCCAATGTACTTTGCCCCATCTTGACAGTCCTCTAATGATATCAAGAGTGTGGTGAAGTCAAATTTAAGTAATTGCCTTTGATTTGGATGAAAAATAACTCCATTTGATCTCAATGTGCCAAGTTTCAATTTTTGTGCCAACCTTGCTTCTTTCACTCTTTTCTCAGATTTTTTTCTTTCTTTCTTTCTCTCTAGTGAATTCAGAATGTAATGGAGCAAAGAATTTGATTTGGATGTGAGAAACTTCACTTGATTTCATGGTGCCAAAGTTCACTTGTGTCCACTTTGTTTCTCTCTTTTTCTTTTCTTTTCTCAAACTGTTTTTTTTCTTTTTTTTCAGATTCCAGCTCCACTTCAGATTCATGGCATTTCTGATTCTTCATCCTTGCAATTCTCTGAGTTTTCAAGGCAGTTACATCCCTTAGTAGTGGAGAATGCCAATCCAAACTGCTCGGATTCCACTTCACTGCATATTCCATTCTGTTTTGCCCCTTTTTTTTCTACTGCAATTCCAGCTTCTTTTCTGCTTAAGCTTCAGATTCTCAGCTTGTGTTCAGCTTCTTCTCAGCTTTTTACAGCCCAATTCAGCTTGACTTCAGCTGGAGATCAAATTCCAGCTCTCGGCAGAATTTTCCAATGCTATTCAGATTTCCAGCTCATATTCAGCTTTTGTTCACACATCTTGTTCAGCCCTTTCGAATACTGATTTCCCTAGCAAAGTACAGCTGCAAGTCCAAAACAAACTGACCAAAAACAGCTGCAATTTCCTTTCCAACAAAGTGGCCGAAACATCCTCTATTAGCTGCAAATTTTCTGCATTGATCCCAGCTTCAAAAAACTTCAATTCAGCCTCCATTCAACTTTTTCTCAGCTTCATTTTTAAACTTAACAGCTGGAGTTCAACTTGTTTTAGCTGCTATTCAGATTTTACCACTCCCAATTCAGACCTTAGCAAAGTATTACTGATTGCATCATCCATTTGTGCTACAAACTCCATTAATTTCAGATTTCTCTTCATGGCACAAATTTTCTTTTCCTTTCTCTGTTTTTGGCACAATGTTCTGCATTGGATCAGATTTTGAGCAGCTTCCATCAGTGAACTCTATCAGATTGTTACGGGCTTAGTTTCCACAATTCCAACTTCCAAGTTTTGATCCAAGTCAATTTCCCATCCAACATAGCAAATTTTTGTGTTCTTTCTTCACCTTGGCACAAGCTTTTGCGTGCCAACTTAATTTGATTTTGTTTTCTGAAATTTTTTTTCTGTTTTACTCTCCATTTCAGCTCTACGGCATAGTCATTACAAAACTCTGATTCCCAAAATAAATACATCACATAGTAATGAAGAGTTAAATGCTTCACTAGGTGAGTTGATACACTTCCATTTTTTTCTTCTTTTATCTCATCCTTCCTTTTTGGCACTGATTTTTTTTTTATGGTGCAGATTTTTTTCTTTGTTTGCCACTTTGATCTTCAAAATGTAGTAAAGAATCTAAGTCTCCAATGGCTCCCACCTCTCTTGCTCATTTTTGGCACCAAACATCACTCACTTGGCACATGCAAAATTTTTTTTTTTTTCGAATTGAAGTGCCTCCTTGATACCAAATCTTTCCAAAAAGCTAGTCACTCCCCCACACTTGAATCTTTGTCCGTCTCGGGCAAAATAGCATTAGAAACATATCAAACACAAGTCCAAAGAAAAGTGAAGGTAAGAGAAGGAAATAAGTAAGGACAGATAGGATAACATGATTATTAAATTTTTTATTTGATATGGAAAGGGAAACAAATGGATTAGCCTCTATAGATGTGATCCAATCATTGAAATATGGTTTTGAAAGAACCTAAGCAAGTTCTAGAGTACAATAATATAGGTGTGTCACAAAAATAAGGCTAAGTCTCACTAGGTCAAAATAATTCATCCCAAGTCCTCAATTAAGAATCTAAAGCAAAGGAGTACTCAAGCATCCAAGATTTCATCCATTAGCTCAAATCCTAAGTTTTAACAACCAAATTTAATTTATTTTCAAAAGACTCTAAAATGCTATGGAATAACCTAGAGGGATACTTTTATTTCTACTCATGCAAGAGAAAGTGACAAAAGAAATAACAAGGTATTTACACTGACTCCTATGCATTCTACTCTACTCATGCATTTATTAGCAAGGAAATTCTACTTCTAGAAAGCATGAAAATGAAAAATGCCATAAAAGAAAATATAAGAAAGAACAATCTCCCCTTTATTCTGGTGGACGGAGTCTATCCAGAAGGAGCCTCCATCTTGGTAGTGGAGGTGTCTGGGTGGTTGGGAGAATTGGTACTCCCCCACACTTGAACTTCGCAAAAAATTTCTCTAGTGGCCTAAGGCGATTCAGGTTCAAGAGCCATTCAAGGGATAGAGTGTTTTTAATTAAAGTCAGATCATCTCCTCCTTCTTGATGCCCTTCAGAAGTCCTTCCAGGAGGCTGGAGTCTGTTCAGTTGGAGTACCCACTCCTGAAGTCTTCTGGACCCTGCAAAACAATATAATACCTCTCTCAAGTGTTCAGGGTCAGAAAGAAATGATATAAATTCAGTCTTTGCATTAAATGAATCCAGAACTGCATCATATTCAATTAAATCAATTCTTGGTGCTTCAATGAAATTTTCAAAATCATTTTCTACCAAATTTGCATCCAGATACTCATCACATATAAAGAAATCAATTTCTGGCTCATCAATAGAAATTTCACAATTATTTTCAATCAAGGGTGTATTAAGCAATGTATCACAGCCAATCAAATCAATATCAGGTATCTCCAAAAGTCTTTCACATTCATTCTCAGCATATGAAATAGCAAGAGATTCATCAAAATAAATAACATCAATTTCAGGCACTTCTAAAAAATTTTCACTATCCATATCCACAAAAGATGTATTAAGTGATTCATCATAAAAAACTACATCAATTATGGGTACCTCTAAAATTATTTCACCACCCATATCTACAAGAGATGTATCAAGTAATGCAGTACGATCAAGGAAATCAATTTGTGGTACCTCTATTGGATTTTCACAAACAATTTCTACACAAGGTATATCAATAAATTCATCAGAATCAATAAAATCAGTACTAGGTACCTTGCTAAATTTTTCTGAAGAAAGAGGAGAAATACTTACCTGAGCGTGCTGGATAATACCTGAAGGTTCTATAATAGTAGATGTATCTGTGGTCTCCTCCTGGTCATGTTCAAGCTCCTCTTCAGCCTCAGGCTCTGGTGGACAATCAACTGGTGATCCTTGGGTGCTTGCTTCCACCATGCAAGTCCCTACACTTTCTGGTTCATTCTCTGAGTCTTGTGGTGGTCCCTGGGGCTTAGTGCAATCCCCTACACCTATGGAATCATCTCCTTTGCATGCTTCTCCTGTAATATCTGCAACGACAGTGTCAGAAAAATTAGGACCATCAATAATGCTATCATCAGAAAATAAAAGTCTAGAATGGTCCTGTGGAGCTTCAGTTTCTTCTTCTTGAGCTGAAACATTTGAAATTGGATTTTGAATAGGAGTCTCCGGAGGGATGCATGCTGTAGGTGCCCAGATTTTAATGTATTCTTCTTCTTCTTCTTCTACTAAATTTGCAGGATTAATTGAAGAAGGACTTTGCCATGCACTAGGGTCACCTTGAACTGATATAAAACCAACTCCGGGGCTCTCAGAATTAAAAATAGCTTGAGAAGCTAATTGTTCTGCTCTTTGGGCTTTTATCTGATTCAAATCATTAGCCACTTGTTTCATTTGCCTTTCGATGTTTTGAAGCTCTTGTTGACACATTTGATAAAATTGAGACTGTGGGGTTTGATCAAATGGTTGAACAGACTGATTAAACTGCTGAAAAGTTGGTTCACCACTTGGTGGAAATTGCTAAAAATTGTAGCCCTGGAATTCTTGGATCTGAAGTTGAAATGGTGGTGGTGAAAACTCAAATTGGGTGGGCTGAAAATTATGATTAGGCTGCTGAAAATTTTGATTGCAAGGGTGAAATTGCTGAATTTGGGGCTGAAAACCTTGCAATAGTGGCTGCCCATTCTGAAAATTCTGGAAAATTGGTTGAATTGGCTGAAAATCCGGTTGAAATTGTTGTGGTGGCTGCAAAAACTGATTTGGTTGCTGGAAATTAGAATAGAGCTGTTGGAATTCTTGCTGGGTCTGCTGAAAGTGTGGACACGACTGCTGATAAGTGGATGAAAACATTTTGAACCTGCACCCCTGTCACAAAACAAACAAGAAAAATGGCAGTACCCGTATACAGAAGAATAAGCAAGATAAAATAGAACCCAATGATATGTCTAAAGAAACATACAAGCAAAAATCAAACAAATCAACTAGTTGCTTCCCCGGCAACGACGCCAAAAATTTGACGAGCCCAAACTATGTGTCACGAATGTGGGCCTCAAATTTAAAATTTATAAATGAAATGCTGGAAACCCTTTTACAATCAAAAGAATGAAAATGTAATATAGGGGCCTCAGGTCGTATTTTTCTCGGGGACTAGTTGTTGTGTTTGATTCAAACTTGTGTTTATGTGTCGTTTGCGTTTTCGGGTTTCAAACAAGTAATTGGATTTTGGTTTAGGTTGCAAAAGGAAATAAAAACACAATGCAAAGAAGGATCACTCAATTAAAGAGCTGACAAGTCAAATGCAACCAATAAACTCAACTCAACAAATATTGAATTTAATCTACCAATGTTAAGTAACCAAATTTGGAATCGAATCTGAATTAAATCACAAGGTTTACTGCAGAAATGGAGCTTGACAGCAGGAATTTCAGCACTGTATTCAGAATTGCAGAAATTGATTGAATTCCGAAACCAACACACAACTAAAATCAAGTATACACCTCTAGAGTTCAGAAATGGTTCAGAGAAATGAGGTTTACTGATGAGAAATTCAGAATTGAATTCTGAAACTTAGGTTCAGAAATGGTTGATCAGAATTTGGCACGCTAACAAGGTAAGTTAGTGGGTTGGAACCGATGCAAAGAAAAATGATGCTGATTGCCACACTATGAACTGATATAAAGCAATTATGATTAAAACAACAAATCAAACTCAGACTCAGAAACAATTGACTGAGAAACAAAAACCCAGATTCCCTAATTGGATGAGCAGCTGGACAAATTCAGATGGAGAAACTGCAGAAAAGAAATAGAGGGCAGAATTGATCAAAATGCAGAAACGTAGCAGTTAAATTGGACACAAAACAAGCAATTGACTGAAATGAATTGCTATTTTGATGATCAGCAAGGCTTGTGTGGAATTCTCATTTTATGGACTCGAAACACATAAGTAAATGAGCTGAAATTTCAGAAACAAGCTGGGTTTTCAGAATTGGAATTCAGAATCAGAAATGAAATTGATTCACCATAACTAATGGGCAAAGCTTGAATCGAATGCTATTTAGCTAGACTAAACTACAGGTTTTAAACTCATAAAGTAGAACTACAGCAAGCTTGGAACAAAACGTAGGAATTCAATAGCAAGGAACTAAAAATGCAGAATTAAATTGGCACACACGCTGGAATTGGCACGCAAGCTTTTGGCAAAGAAATAAGCTGAAATAACATTCAATTTAGCACTAACAAACTTCCTAAACTATTTGACTTGAAGAATTGAAGCTAACTTACAGTTAAACAACTTAAGAACGTAAATTGCAGTAACTGAAAAAGAAATTCAGAATTCTTGCAGAATTAAACTACAGCTAAAACAAGGAAACTAAATTATCTAAGCTACTCCTCAACCATTCCTCAACTCAAGAGCTCCTTGGTCGTCAATCAAGGGAGAACCTCGGACCCGCAAGCTCCGCAAATCAGTGAAAATCGCCTATGCTACCGAATCTGATCAGCTCACTGCCCAAACTGAAATCAGCTTCCAATTTCATCAAACTAGCTGTGGTGGCTCGCGATTGGGATTAGGGAGTGTCCGAAACCTTCCAGGGAACCCCTCTGGTCAGCTCGGATGCAGTGGAAGTGGAGCACAACTGAGTTCGTTGAATCAGATAGCAATTCTGCCGAGACCTCGCGCAGCTTGCTATTGAACAGAAAATCAATCGGAAACCTCACTAAGAGCTCTCTTCACTGACCTAACTCTTGCGTTGATGATGGAATTGAGGGATCGCGCCTCCTTGACAAAGAAATTGGCTAGAAAACGAAGAAGAAACGATTGTAGCGACGGCACGACGAGGAAAGCTGCGGGCGCATTTTTGATTAAATAGAAACAAATGGACGGCTCAGATTGCTTTGATGAAATCCAACGGTAGATCTTGCTCTGATTTGAGCCAAACTTTTATGATGATGATCTGAGGTCAGGATCTGCCTTGTGGTAGCTCGGATCCTCCAGATATGCAACGGATGATCCAGATCAACTCTATCTGTGAATGGACGCTCTAGAGCCTTCCTTGCTTGATCCAACGGTTGATTTAGCTCTGATTGGGATGAAACCTTCAGATCTTGATCATAGAGCTTGATCAACCCTAACCCTAGCTCGGATTGCTTCAGATCGTCCAGGATGGCTCAGATCTAGCCGCTCTTGAATCGGACGGCCCGATTAATCGTAGGCTTGATAATTCGATCCGGTTCACATCCGACTCAAGTTTGACCCAGTATGCCCTAGGTCCAGGATCCTTTCATGCCTACAAAAATATATTAGAAAATTAGTGGCCAAATAACCCAAAAAATGTGTAATTTTGCAATTAAGTCCAAAATAAGATAAAGTTCCAAAACCTAGGGTAAAATCATAATTAAGCAATAAAAACATGGGTCAAACATGGATTTTAGCAATGAAAATAATCAATAAAATGGTGCTTATCATGGGATCGGGTGCATGTTGACAAGGATACGGGTTCGTAAATTTTAAAATATTTACGTGCAGCGGAAGAATTAGCATAAATAATTTCTCAAATTATTTTAACCACGTATCTAGCATGCGACCTTATGATGTGTGGACATGATCATAAATTAAAATTTTGCAGAAAGTAAACTAATTTACTCAATACCTCGCGTAACTCGAAGTAAGGGACGAGATCCAACCGTAGCGTCCCTTGGAAGCTCCGCCTCTATTCGTGTCCACGCCGAGTTCTCTTCGGGATGACTTCGCAAAGCCACGAGTTTCGTGCCGACAAGAACTACTAGATTCTCCAAAGGCACGACAAGAGTATCAAGAGAGAGATGGAAAACTAACCACTAAAGTTGGCCGGAATCACAATTCCGACGAGAAGGAGGAAGATGATTTGCGCCCTTCAGCCAAGAAGACTCACGGCCAATAGCAAACCTTGGCCTTGCATCCCTTCTCCCGTGTGCAAGCTGCATGTATAGAACGGGAAACCTTGCTTTCCCGTTGCATGCAAATTGATCAAAAACGGAAAGCTATGCTTTCCATAGCTTTCCCGTTGCATGCAAATTGACCAAAACGGAAAGTCATGCTTTCCCGTTGCATGCAAATTGATCAAAACCCGTTGCATGCAAATTGATCAAAACGGAAAAATTGATCAAAACCCGTTGCATGCAAATTGATCAAAACGGAAAGCCATGCTTTCCCGTTGCATGCAAATCCTCTGCGTCAGGGAGAAGCAGCAGGCCGCCTGTTGCTTTGTCACGGCACTCCGTGAGGGAGAAGCCACTGGACACCGTGAGGGAGAGGCTTGTGGCTTCCGTGATGGAGAGGGAGAGAAGGAGAGGGAGAAAAGGAGAGGCAAGAATCCTTGATCTCTTGGATTAATTTCCAAGCCTTGCCTTGGTACCTTTATATAGTAGCCTCTTAATCGCCAAGTCTCCTCTTAACGGAATAAATTTTTCATAAGAAATTTATCTTATAAATTTTTCTATGAATTATTCCGTTATGCCAAGTTTTTATTATAACTTAATTTATAATAAAAACAACCATGTCTCCCCTTTTATTATGGAATAAAATTTACAAGAAATTTATTATATAAATTTTTCTTATCATGGAAAAATCAATTCATAATTGATTTTATAAAATAAAATAAACCAATCCATGGTTCATTTTAATTTCCATAAAAAGAATAAATTTCTATAAATTTCTTTATATAAATAAATTTCTTTATATAAATTTCTTCATCCATAATTTTATAAAACAAATCGCGCTTGATTTATTTTATAATTTAAAACAAATAATTTGGTTTCGCTTCTTATTATGGCCGGCCAAACCAAAGAGGGTGGGGACCCTCTTTGGCCGGCCAAATCCAAGCCGTCTCCTTACGAATTAAACTCATTTAATTTGTCCAATAAGCCTTCAAAAGACTTAGCCATTTTAAGCTTCCGTTGCGTCTCTGATAAATTCAGATTCGACTTATCTCTCTTGATCGGAAAATCCAATTTTCAACTCGTTTTAAATCCCTCAGATTACTCGTAGTGCGTGTGACTAAATAGGCTTTCGATTTATGTTGGCCGTCTATAATTAACCAATTATAGAACGATCATGAGTGACACCTAGTAGTACATCATGATCCCCAATTAATCGAAAGATCAACGGTTGACCTCAGAAATAATTCTGAAACCCTTCAGCAGCTATAATGAGTTGTGCCCCATTCCCTTCACCATCTTATACCCACTTGGTTTAGGACACGGTCTATGTGTGTCAGTCCCCACTAGGCTGACTACGTCACACCTAGCCCAAGTAATGTCTTTCTCGTCCAACGGATTCTAATTACTCTCATGTTTCCTAGAGATTCATACTCGGAACATGTTATGCTCTGGCCAGAGGCTTCGAGTAACAATCCGACGATAGGCCTTGGGTATACATCTCCTCGCAAGGAGTGGTGAATCCTTTGTAGGCTGTTCAAACATCTTCGGGCACTTCGGCTTATACCCAACCATCCTGGGTCCACACCTCCTTAGAGATGCTTGCTTAAGATGTCAAAGTATAAGTCTCCGTGACCAAGATGACTTGAACACCTCAAGTCAAAGGAACATCGCACTTAAGCTGCAGTAAGAACTTTCATTGACATATCTATATGTAGATTACCATATGAAGTTTTACAGCTAGTCACTCCAATGAACTAGTTCCCTTAACTAGCATCCATGTTTATCTCCGGACATCCCAATGTCACTAGCCAGTGAGAATCAGCTGATTAGAGAATAACCCATGCTAGTCTCAACAGAATTGATAGTGTCCATATTTATCAATTCATCGACTAGGGACAATTTCAATACTTCACAATTGCACATGTAGAGATAATCACTAGTTGTGAATTCATCACAAATTCTCTCATGCTGTGAATTGTATTGCGGTCATTCAGTAAATGAGTTTAAGATCTCAATCAAATACATGAACATGTATACTCAAATAGTGAATATTCATTATTAAAGTAAATGATTACAATCATAAGGCGATTGCCTTAGGACACTTCTCTCATAATACTAACATGTTGTCCCTTGTAAAATCAGTCTGCTGCTCTGAGGCTGCTCGACTGCTGAGAAACTGTAGCTGTTAATCACTCGCTTGGCCTCTCTGATCCTTATCTGGATGGATGACTGAGCAACCATGGTCAACATAATACCCCTCTCAGTTTGACACTGCTCCTCTAGACCCAACTCTGAGAAGCTCTGAACTATCTCAATAACCAGAACTCTGTGGCAAGACAACACTCCTCTGAATATCATACTATGTGCATAAGTGACTACATTAGCTTTCCCGGGGCGGTAGCTAATAGTACAATCATAAACCTTCAAGAACTCCATCCACCTCCTCTAAGGAGGTTGAGTGATATGTTGGTGCAGAAAGCACCAAAGTCAAACCTGTGTTTTGATAATGGCAACAGGGTTCAAAAGTTAAGTCTTACTTGTTATCTAACATGTCACTTGAGTGTGCAGAGTAAAAAGCCCTAGCGAAGGACTGCTAGGCACTGGCGAAGGAATGCCAGAGTGAAAAGCCCTAGTGAAGGACTGCTAGGCACTGCCGAATGAATGCCAGAGTGAAAATCCCTAGCGAAGGACTGCTAGGTGCCAGGCGAAGGATAGCTTGGGACTAAAGCCCTAGCGAAGGAATGCTAGGCACCGGGCGAAGGACAGCTCGGTATCCAAGACCTGGCAAAGGACCGCCAGGCAAAAGTCCAACCAAAGGAGCGGTTGGCATCAGGTACATTCTCCCGAGAGGAGTAGGTGAGGACGCGTTCCCCGTCGAGGGAACAGTAGGCGTCGGTTCGACCTAGGGTTCCATTTTGGAGACCCAAAGTCAGAACCAAGACAGCTAAGGCTGTATAAACTAATATTTTATTGTTTTATTGTGTTTTGGACTAACCCTGGATGCAGGACCGAAGGAACGTGTGTCTGCAGCTCAGAGAGCCTCAAAGGAATGAGGCAACAGCTGACCAGGGCGCCCGGAGTGTCCCGGGTGCCCCCAAGGTGAACACAAAAACACAAGAAAGCAAAGCAAGCTTCGACAGTTCAACTCCCGGGCGCCCCCGTGCTCCCGGGCGCCCCCGCTGCTCCCGGGCGCCCCTAACAGCAAAGCATCGAAGCTCAACCCAGTGAAGCCAAGGGATAAAGTTTGACCCGGTCAACCTGGGCGCCCCCAGCGCTCCGGGCGCCCCGGTCAAGGTCTGATCCCGAAGTTGAGGGGATCAGAAGCTGACCGAGACCGAGGCGGATCGTGTGACACGTAGGGGGGCGCCCCGGACGTCCCGGGCGCCCCCAGGCCCTATATAAAGGGCCCTCGACCCCAAGCTTCAAGCAACACTTTCAAGCAACGCTTCTACGCTCTTCTGCTCTCGCGCCTCGCTCCGGAAACCTCCCAACTCGAGCCGACGACGTCCCGCTGCTCCGAAAAAGACAACCTACATCGGACGTCGGTAAAAGAAGAGTTCTTTTTAATTGTTAAGTTTACTGTGCTATATTTGTAAATCAATCTTTGTAAACAATTATTGCGCCTCATATACAATTGTCCCTAAGTAAACGGTCAACGACCGTGGGCCTTGGAGTAGGAGTCGACCTAGGCTCTGAACCAAGTAAAAATTACTGTGTTCGCGTGTTTGCTTTTATCTTCCGCTGTGCAATTTCTCTTTCCATAAATCCGAACGATTTCCGATATTCACCCCCCCCTCTATCGGTTCTCTCGATCCAACAAGTGGTATCAGAGCGGGGAAGTTCAAACTTGGTGCAACCACCAGTTTGAAAATTTTTGGATTTTTATTCTGTATATTTTTTTTCATTCGAATTTCTTCTAAATTTTTCCTTCGAATTTCTTTCGTTAATCGAGGTTGGTGCAACACCCCTCGATATTTTATTTTTCTTATCCCGCACTACTAATCCAAGACCAAGTCTTGGAAAATTCTTTTTGTTAGTTATCTTTTCAGATTAAATGGTCATGCAAGAAGGATTCAGCACCGCTAGACCTCCACTTTTCAGTGGAGAAGACTTTTCTTACTGGAAAAGTCGAATGGAGGTCCACCTGAAAACTCAGGTGGACATGTGGGTCATCATCCAGTCCGGACTGGCGATTCCCAAGAACACTGAAGGACTACCTCAAAGCTACTCAGAATGGGACACCGGTCTGAAGCGCAAAATAGAAGCCGATGCAAAGGCAACTCAGACCCTACAATGCGATTTAACAAAAGAAGAGCTGAACCGAGTGGACCCCTTCAACAGTGCTAAGGAGCTGTGGGCAAAATTGATCGAGCTGCACGAAGGAACATTAGACACTCGGATCAGTAAGAGGGATCTGCTCCTAAACAAACTGTACACCATCAAGATGGCCGACAATGAAACAGCAGCCCAACTCCACGCACGAATCCAAGAATTGATGAACGGTCTTCACACTATAGGTCACAAGGTCGAAAACCGTGACCTAATAAGGTATGCCCTAAATGCTTTACCTAGAAATACCTTGTGGGCATCTATGGTAGATGCATACAAGGTTTCAAGGGATCTCTCTAAAATTAAATTAGATGAATTGTTTTCCGAGTTAGAACTTCATGAACAGACTAACTGCAATTTGGCCGAGAAAGGTATTGCCTTTGTTGCAGGAAAAACTGGAAGATCAAAAAAGAAGACACAACCTGAACCCGAGTCTAACTCAAACTCAGACGCAGAAGACGAAGAAGGAGATCGATCTGAGCTGGTCCGACTGGCCCGAAGCTACTATAAAAAATTGAAGAACCAAGCCAACAAACGGAAAACAAGCCGAAGAAGGGATGAACCAGCTGAACCCGCAAGTGACAAAAACAAGCCCAACGTGACCTGCTACGAGTGCAAGAAGAAGGGCCACTACAAGACGGAGTGTCCAAACCTAAAGGAGAACAAAAAGACAAGAAGAAAGAAAGCACTCCAAGCAACCTGGGATGAATCTTCATCAGAAGAAGAAGTACCCCAGTCAAACCTACTAGCCCTGACCGCCTCAGAAAAGGTCGAGACCGAGTCAGAATCAGAAGAGGACGACGGCAGACTAACCTTTTCAGAAGACGGTGAAATCAAGGTAAGTGGTTTCAATAGAAGTTAATTAAATGATCTTATTTCTTATCTTTCTCGAGATTTGGCGAAAGCCAAACTCTGAGTCGAATCCCTTCGACAGGAAGTAAAACTCCTGAAAGAGGGAGCTGACTCTAAATCCTTAACCGAGGAAGTTCAAGAAGGAACTCCTACTCAAGTTGAAAAACTTGAGAAAGAGAACTCCTCCTTGAAAACTCAGGTTAAGGATCTTAGAGCGGCCTTAGAACGATTCACTTCTGGTTCCAAGGGTCTTGACATGATTCTTGGAAAACAGAAGTCCGTTCTAAATCGATCCAGACTTGGGTATAGAACCAAATCCCGACAAAGATCTTATTTTGCTGTACTGAATCAGTCCAGAGGTAAAGTTCAGGCATGGGTACCTAAACTGTACCTGAACAAACCAACTGGATCAAATCAGTATTGGATCCCCAAGGACAAGATTCACATCTTGCCTAATTATTATCGTGACTATAGTCCAGGGGGAGCCAAGTTAAAAACTATTTTTATTGTTAAATAGAATTTAATTCTTACAATTTGCCTGATTGATTGTTTATTTAAATTTCTGTAATTTACCATGCTTAGACTTAGGTTAGTATAAGGACTGAACAAACTTAACTGAAACTTGAAAACATAGTATTGGGTGGAGGTGAGATGATAGTACGTTAGGGAAACCAATTCTAATAAGATCAAGTTCACTTGGTCTCTTTAGACTGGTGAAACTAGCCGAAGCTACTGATCCAAAATCCAAACTAGTTAGACCAGTACTTTTTCAAAGATTAATTTTGAAAATAAAATTTCATTAAACGGCTTTGTTAAGGAAAGGGTTGATGATCCAATAAGGCTACGGCCAAAGAAGGCCTAGTGCCTCGCCAAGACCTGGAAACTAATTTTTGAATTTCAAATTCAAATTACTTTTTGTAAAATTCAAATCTAACACAATTTTCAGTTAAGTATAGATTCAAACATCTCCTTTCAAAATAAATTGAAATGTTTTCAAAAATTAATTAAGGTAATTTTTCAAAATAATTTTACTTATCAAAACCTATCTCACAAAACCTATAAGGCTAACGTGATTGAAAACCCTACATTTGGGTGAGACAGACTAGGTAGTGAAAATCAATTTAAGCTATTCCTGACTCTAGTTGGATCCAAATCAACAAAACTCTTTATGTGTAGGAACATAAAGATTTGGACCAATGGATGTTGGATAGCGGTTGCTCCAGACACATGACTGGAGATAAATTGAAATTCACCAAACTCAAGTTCAAGAACCTAGGCTCAGTAGCATTTGGCAACAATGCTACCCTAAAGGTAATTGGGTCAGGTAATATTGAACTTAAATCTGATTTTGTTATTAAGAAAGTTCTCTTGGTTGAAAACTTCAATTTTAACTTGCTTAGCATAAGTCAGTTATGTGATTCTGGTTATATAGTCACCTTCAACAACTCTAACTGCCTGATTAGAAATGTACAAAACTCAAAAATCATGCTTAAGGTCACTAGGAAAAATAATGTATACACTATAAACCTTCCCCTAGTACCCAAATGTATGTTAACTCAGTTAGAACAATCCAACCTCTGGCATAGGAGACTAGGTCATACTAACTTAAGAACTATCTCAAAAATCACCCAACTTGGACTAATTAAAGGTATACCTAAAATTAAAAATCAAGGAAACTTAATATGTGAATCATGTAATCAAGGTAAACAAACCAAATCTAATCACAAACTAATCCAATCTGACCTAACTCAATCCACACTTGAGCTCCTGCACCTTGACCTATTTGATTCACATGGAGCCAAGTCACTAAGCGGAAATCGATACTGCTTAGTAATAGTTGATGATTATTCTAGATTCAACTGGGTTAGGTTTCTAAAAACCAAAGATGAAACCCTAAATCTATTTAATGAATTCTGTAAATTAATTAAAAATCAAAATGACACCAAAGTTAAAAGACTTAGGAGTGACCACGGGGGAGAATTTGAAAATCAACGGTTCGAGGAATTCTGTAAAGTCAATGGGTATTTACATGAATTTTCATGTCCTAGAACCCCCCAACAAAATGGAATAGTCGAAAGAAGGAATAGAACCTTACAGGAAGCCGCTAGGGCTATGCTCAACGAATTTAGCTTAGCAAACCAATATTGGGCAGAAGCGATTAGTACGTCTTGTTACATCCAAAATAGGGTTCTGATTAACAAGCGACACAACAAAACACCCTATGAACTGTACTACCATAGGCTCCCAAATCTACACTACCTAAGGGTCTTTGGATGCAAAGTTCATATCCTAAACACCAAAGACTACTTAGGGAAATTTTAATCCAAATCAACCCTAGTATCTTCCTAGGATACTCAACCACAAGTAGAGCCTATAGAGTTTACAACAAACAAACTAAGAAAATTGAAGAAACAACTAACTTAATATTTGATGAAGAAGTCAACTCAACATCTGATAATCCAGACATAACTTCATCAAATTCTGATCAAGAAAATAATGAACAAACTAGTGAACCCTTAATTGAATCCTTAAACGAACTAACTATTGAACCAATTAATGAGTCAACTGAACCAACAAATGAACCAGCCCAAAGAGTCGAATCAAATAGTGAACCAAACCGACCAGCCGGACTTGAGGCTGAACTAAGTTCTAGGAGAACCAAGAAACCCAGACTTAGTCACCCAACCGATCAAATTGTGGGTGATCCAATTGTAGGAGTCAGGACTAGATCCTCCTATAGAAACCTTAGTCAAATAGCTATGATATCAAAAATAGAACCCAAAACTATAGATGAAGCCCTACCTGACCCTGATTGGATCATAGCTATGCAAGAAGAATTAGCCCAATTTGAGAGGAACCAAGTCTGGGAACTAGTGCCTAAACCTGAAGGCAAATCCATCATAGACACTAAGTGGATCTTTAGGAATAAGCTAAATGATCAAGGAGAAATAGTTAGAAATAAAGCCCGCTTAGTAGCTAAGGGATTCAGCCAAGTAGAGGGATTAGATTACGATGAAACATATGCCCCAGTAGCTAGACTTGAGTCCATTAGAATGTTGTTAGCCTTTGCATCCCATAAAGGATTTAAGCTATACCAGATGGATGTAAAGTCAGCCTTCCTAAATGGATTCATTAAAGAAGAAGTTTATGTAGGACAACCCCCTGGGTTTGAGGACTTAAACAAACCTGACCATGTTTACAAATTAACTAAAGCACTATATGGGTTAAAACAAGCACCTAGGGCTTGGTATGAACGTTTATCAACTTACTTAACCTCTAAAGAATTTAAACAAGGACAAATTGACTCAACCTTATTTATTAAAACCCTAGGAAAAGATATATTTATTGCCCAAATTTACGTAGATGACATAATCTTTGGATCCACCAACACAAACTTCCTAAAAGAGTTTGTCAAGATAATGGAAAATGAATTTGAAATGAGCTTAGTTGGTGAGCTTACCTTTTTCCTAGGACTACAAATCAAACAAACTAGAGATGGAAACTACGTCCATCAATCCAAATATGCTAATGAGTTAGTAAAGAAATTTAAAATGGATAACTCTAAAAGCATAAGTACCCCCATGGCCACTAATGTAAAAATAGATAGTGACCCTGATGGTAAGCCAGTAGACCTCAAACTGTATAGAAGTATGATAGGTAGTCTACTGTACCTTACAACCAGCAGACCTGACATTCTTTTTGCTGTAGGGATGTGTGCTAGATACCAAACCTGTGCTAAGGAAACGCACTTAGCAGCCCTAAAAAGAATACTAAGATATGTAAAGGGCACCCTAAATGTAGGGATCTGGTATCCTAGAATCTCAACCTTCAATTTGTTAGGATACTCGGATTCTGACTATGCTGGTTGTAAATTAGATAGAAAGAGCATAAGTGGAAGCTACCAACTGTTAGGAAATAGTCTAGTAAGTTGGTGTAGCAGAAAACAACACTGTGTAGCTTTGTCCACAACTGAAGCTGAGTATGTAGCCTTAGGAGAGTGTGTAGCACAACTTTTATGGATGATGCACACTCTTAAGGACTTCTAGCTCAACTACACCCAAACTCAAGTATTTATTGACAATATAAGTTCAATTAATCTAACGAAGAACCCAATCCAACATTCCAGAATAAAACACATAGAAGTTAAACATCACTTCGTAAGAGACTATGTAGCCAGGGGTGAGATAGTACTTAAACATATAGACTCAAAATCTAACTTAGCTGATATATTCACAAAACCCTTACCTGAGTCTGAGTTCAGCTCACTAAGAAGGCAGTTAGGATTGTGCTCTGTAGAATAGATTAACTCTACTCTTGTTTTTTTCTTTATTTAATCAGTTTCTAAAAGAACTTTGAAAAACTATTGTTTTTAAAATCAGTTTTAAAAATATTTTCGGACTTAGTTTTTTTTTAAAACCACCCCCTTTCAAAACTAGGGCTTTTTCACAAATGGACTTAGCTTAGGCCCTAACCCTAGAACTGCATGCACCTATAGATTTAGAAGCCAGCATCTCACAAGCACTTTAGGGTACTTTGATTGATAACCTAGAAAGGGTTGAGATGCTTAGGTCTTTGCCTTAATTCAAGATGCTTTAAGTCAATGCATCTGTAGTAATTGGGGCACTAAAAACAACTTATACAGCAATCAAGTTAAGTGTCAAGTTTAGAAAATCTAACTTGAACAGAAACACTTAACTTGACTAACCCTAGCAAAAACTACTGCTTATAACAGTCAGTGAGTAGCTAAATGGATTAGACATGTCCCTACAAGAGAAAATCAACTGATTTGGTCTATGTCTTGGTTCAGTACAGCAAAATCATATTTTCCTTTATGAAAGTCATTTCCTTTGTACAATTTAATTTCTGCTATATTTATCTGTTTTGATATATGGCAAAGGGGGAGAGATAGAAAAAGAGAGAGTTTAAAATTTTCAAATTTCTTCAAAAAACTCTATCCTTTATTCAAAAAGTATCAAGTTTCTAAGTACTTAAGCTTTTCAAAAAATTTCTAAGTACTTAAGCTTTTCAAAAATTTCTAAGCACTTAAGCTGTTTAAAAATTATTTCAAAATTTACTAAGTACTTAAATTGTTTCAAAGTTTACTAAGTACTTAAGTTTTTCAAATCCTACTAATTACTTAACTTAAAGTTTTCAAAACTTTTGAGTACTTTAAACTTAAGGCTTCAAATTTTTTTTGTAAGTACTCTAAACTCATGTTTTCAAAAACTCCTCTATGTACTTTTAAAACTTAAATTATCAAAAGATTTCCAAAGTACCTAAACTTAAGTTTTCAAAGTGCAAAATCATTCTAAGCAAAATCTTTTTTAACTTAGAACCCCACGAGTCTTTGAAAAATCTAGGGGGAGATTCCCTCCAGGGGGAGGGAACAAATACTTATGCTTTTGATTAAACTTAACTTTTTGAACTAGGGTTGCGATAAATCAAAAATGGAGAGATTGTTGGTGCAGAAAGCACTAAAGTCAAACCTGTGTTTTGATAATGGCAACAGGGTTCAAAAGTTAAGTCTTACTTGTTATCTAACATGTCACTTGAGTGTGCAGAGTAAAAAAGCCCTAGCGAAGGACTGCTAGGCACTGGCGAAGGAATGCCAGAGTGAAAAGCCCTAGCGAAGGACTGCTAGGCGCCAGGCGAAGGATAGCTTGGGACTGAAGCCCTAGCGAAGGAATGCTAGGCACCGGGCGAAGGACAGCTCGGTATCCAAGACCTGGCAAAGGACCGCCAGGCAAAAGTCCAACCAAAGGAGCAGTTGGCATTAGGTACATTCTCCCGAGAGGAGTAGGTGAGGACGCGTTCCCCGTCGAGGGAACAGTAGTCGTCGGTTTGACCTAGGGTTCCATTTTGGAGACCCAAAGTCAGAACCAAGATAGCTAAGGTTGTATAAACTAATATTTTATTGTTTTATTGTGTTTTAGACTAACCCTGGATGCAGGACCGAAGGAACGTGTGTCTGCAGCTCAAAGAGCCTCAAAGGAATGAGGCAACAGCTGACCAGGGCGCCCGGGACACTCCGGGCGCCCCCAAGGTGAACACAAAAACACAAGAAAGCAAAGCAAGCTTCGACAGTTCAACTCCCGGGCGTGTAACGCCCGTGTTTTTTTTTTTTTTTTTTTTTTTTTTTTCAGAGTAGTGCGTTACTTATATTCTTCTTCCTATCCTTACTATTCCTACTTGGTCTAACTTATAGTACATGGCAGCGGAAACATCATGACACAAGGAATAGTAGGTATATAAAACATTAACCTTTCTTAATATTCGTGTCTTAACATATTCGACTAAGTGACCAGTCAAGTTATAACATGCTTTCTTATTCATGATAATCTATCGACGGCCAAGTCACCATCACACACATCCAAGCCTCCTGCAGCTTCCCTTCTTTTAGTACGATCTGGGTTGATCTGTAACATAAGCAAACATCCTATAAGTATACACTTAGTAAGTCTCTTTCCTACTCGCTAAATCCGTACATCATAGCAAATCATACAACATAACATTCATGGCATATCATTCATATAGCTCATATCATGCAGGGTATCACATTCATACATATTAACATATAGCATAGCATGAATTTCTTAGGCATACATACTTATCTTGCATAGCATGGCATGGACACAAACATAGTCATGAAATGAACATATCATCAGCATATAAATCTTCTTAACTTGAACTTTCTTAACATGACATTCTTAAGTGCATAATATGAATGAATGCATGAGTGGAATGCACAAGACATAAGGATGCTCTTTTGGAAAACTTAATACATAATACTTAAAAATACATTCTTGCTTGTGGGATCCCTGGCTTGTACCCTTGTATTTGCGCGCATACCCTAGTAGGATGCGAGGTAGCTAATCCCGACCTACAGGGCCCTCTTGCTAGGCTTACTCTCGTTCAGCCTAGGGACAGCTGCGGTAGTCCGGAACCGTGGATCCCTTTCGGGATCCGGTACTTGCCATTCTTTAAAATAAAATACTTACATGCATTCTTTTCTTTCTTTCTTGATGAATATTCTATAGACGTTCAGTCATTCTTCTTTTCTTTCCTTTCTTTCTTTCTTATTGAACGTACTATAGGTATTCACATATTCTTTCTTTCTTTCATAAAGAATGCAGACATTTCATTTATTCATAATCATGAATCCATACATAATCTTTCCTACTTTCATAAGGAATGCATAGTATACAACATATATAGTATGGCATTCATACAACATGGAGGTAAAGTTTATTCATTCATAAGCATGATTCCGTAACATGACTTTTCCTACTTTCATAAGGAATCCATAGCATACAACATATATAGCATAGCATTCATACAACATGGAGGTAAAACATACATAGCATGAGAAACCTTTCTTCATTTCTGTGGTTCATAACTTGTACTTACACCTGATCTGTAGCCCGATCGGTCTGGTGATCGATCAGGGCAACTACAGAAAGTTTCATCGACCTGTACACTCACCTGATCGGTCCCCAGACCGATCAAGGTGTAGTTTGATCGGTCTGTGATCGATCAGGGTATACATGGATGGGCACACAGAAGGTTCTGTACGCTCCCCTGATCGGTCTCCAGACCGATCAGGGCATGGCCTGATCGGTCTCGGTGACCGATCAGGGTGTAGCCTGATCGGTCTGGGAGACCGATCAGGATGCCCTCTGACCGATCAGGTACTCCCTGATCGGTCTGTGTAGCCTGAATCGTAAAGCACAGTAACATTGTAACCTTTTCCATGAACACAGAATATTTACGAACAATCGTAAGAACATCTACGAACAGAACATTTACGAACAATCATGATAACATCTACGAACAGAACATTTACGAACACTCGTAACGATTATGTTACAGGCGAGGAGACTTACTTCTTACGCTTAAGTTCCAAGGAGTGTTCGGCTTTTGGAGAAGAAAGCTCTTCCTCTCGTTCTGCTCCTTCCTTCTTTCTTTCCTGACTTCTCAAAGAACTGGGTTCTTAGGGTTCTGAAGGAAACCCTAAGTTTTGGTGGAAGGGAATCGAAAGTCTCGTTCCTTGCCGAAAAAAACTCCCTTCGTCACTTCTCCTATTCTTTATAGCGAACGAAGAGGCATGCGTCTCTCCGTTGGTGACTCTTCATCTTCATGAGTCTCTTCCCCTAATTTCCCCTTAACTAGCATTTCCCTTCTCCTTTTCTCAGCACTCCCCTGCTGGGTGAATTGGTTACATGGGCATACTTAAGGTTTGGTTCTTCATGAGGTTCAAGGTTCGATCCTTGGCACCCCCCTTTCTGCTTCATTTTCCTTTTTATTTTATTTCTTTCCTTAAGCCCACATAACCAATGCCTGTCTAGGGATGCTCATATTCACACATTTCATTCATAATATCAAAATGATATTAAATCTCATTTTATTATATTTTATGAATATAATAGTACTTTTACATAAAGGTACTTCGTATTCTTTTATTTATAAATTTGGGCATGTTCCCCTTCTTACATTATCTTTCTTGAGGAAAATTCGGGGCGTTACAATACACCCCCCCTTCTGAGAAGTTCGTCCTCGAACTTAAAACATTTCAGGATATTTTTGCTTTATGTCCTCTTCACGTTCCCAGGTAATTTCTTCAGATTGCTGACTTTGCCATAAGACTTTGACTAAGGGTACTTCCTTGTTCCTTAGTCTCTTGATGTCTCGATCCAGGATCCGAATAGGTTTGCTTTCGTAACTTAGGTCCTCCCGGATTGGCACGGGTGTGCGGCTCAATCACTTGGTCTGTACTAGTAATGCATTTCTTAAGCATCGATACGTGAAAAACGTTGTGGACGGCAGACATTTCCTGGGGTAGCTCAAGCTCATACGCCATCTTGCCCACTCTGTTCAAGATCTTGTATGGCCCTATGTATCGCGGACTAAGCTTTCCTTTCTTCCCGAATCGCATTACTCCTTTCATAGGAGCGACTCGGAGAAATATTAAATCTCCAACATCAAACTCCAAGGGTCTACGCCTCTGATCCGCATAGCTCTTCTGCCGGCTCTGGGCCGTCTCTATTCTTTGGCGGATACTCTGTATAGCTCGGGTGGTGTCGTTTATGAACTCCGTCTGGAGTCCCATCTCCTTCCCTTCTCCACTCTCGTACCAGCAGATCGGAGACCTACACCTCCTTCCATATAATGCTTCATATGGTGCCATCCCGATAGTAGCCTGGTAGCTATTATTGTAAGCGAACTCTGCTAGGCACAGGTATCGGCTCCAGCTCCCCTTGAAATCCAGGGCACAAGCTCGTAGCATGTCCTCCAGTACTTGGTTTACTCTTTCAGTTTGCCCATCAGTCTGAGGATGAAAGGCGGTACTGAAACGTAGCTTCGTGCCGAGAGCTTTATGAACATATTCCCAAAATTTCGATGTGAAGCGACCATCCCTATCTGAAATGATAGTTTTGGGAATGCCGTGCAATCTGATGATTTCCTTAGCATATAATTGGGCCAGTTGTAGAACTTATGTCCCACTTGTCCGCATGTGAAGCACTTGTTAGTACCCACGCGGCACTCTCCAGGATGCCTATTTCCACACTTTGCGCACGGGTTATTCCTGGGCTTCTTATTTGCTGGGCTGCTTGTCGAATCGTTCCACTTCCTTGTGCTCGCATGCTGGGGCTGCTGCCCTCCTGATGGAGCCTGGTTCTTGTTCTCAGCTGATGTTTTCCTCTGCTGGTTGATGTTGTTCAGGTAATGCTCAGTGATCAAGGCACTGCTGACCAGCTCTTCGGCAGTCTGGGGTCTGTTAATTCCGCCGGCTACGTTCAGAGCTATTTCTGGCCGTAACATCTTCAGCATAAGACGGACCTTTTCCCTTTCCGTCTTGACTAATTCCGGACATAGGCGAGCTAATCGGTTGAACCTTTTGACTGCTTCGCTGACAGATAAGTTGCCTGACGAAATTCCGTGAATTCGTCATAGTGCTTATTGGTGACCTGCAGGTGGAAGAACTCCTCGAAGAATTCCGTCTCGAAGTCTGTCCACTTCAATCAGGTTCACGGGCCTCTTAGCCTTGACCCTCTCCCACCACATTCTGGCATCACCAGAGAGGCAGAATGACGCACACTTTATTTTCTCATGCTCCGGCCAATCAAGCAGTTCCATCGTACTCTCCAGAGTCTTAAACCAGGCCTGTGCATCCCAGGGGCTCACAATTTCCGGAGAAGGATTCTGGTTTCAACCTCTGCCACTGAATTAGGTAGGCTTCCGGTCGCATTCCGGTGACAGGGCCTGTCAGGGGTGCTGAAGTAGCTGGGGGTGCTACAGGTATCACCGTCGGGTTAGGTGATGGAGGGGTAATAGTCCTCTGTTGGGCCATCAGAGTGTTGATGGTCTGTTGTTGTTCAGTGACCTGTCGCTGGAGCTCTGCGACTAGGTGCGTCAGGTCAGGCTGGGGTGCAGTTTCATTAGCTCTGGTGTTTCTTCTAGCCATGTTATCTTCACAAAGTAAACCATAGCTAGCATTAGATCATCTATTATTTCTTTCATACTCATATTCATGTAATTGTAACATTCTTTATTATTGATAGGGTTTCTGTCCTATGTTCCCATTAACAAGGTATTTCTTTTCATCAATCATATAAGGTAAGCCCTTTTTATTTCTTTATTGGTTCGTACATCGTACAAATATTACTTAACGAACTAGAGGGGCTAACATTATTCCCATAATAAGGAATATCATGGCAAGATTTGTCTCCCTCTCGTTCATCCAGGGTTCTGGAGTTTCAGGATCTTCTACGGATTCTACTGGTTCTTCTTCCAGTATATCCAGATCCTCCTCGTCTATCACGGGGTCCTCCTCCCACATATCGGGGTCTTCCTCGATCATGTCGGGGTCCTCCTCGATGTTCCCGATTTCTTCGGGATCTTCTTCGTATTCTTCCATCATTTTCCTACTCATATAATATTTATTCTTAAATCATTTCTTTCTTAACACATGCAAGGTATTCTCCTAGTGTTACCAAGGAAAGAATCATGCTTCCATATATCATAACTCATACATGCATGTCTAGAATCATATTTGCATAACTCATAAACCATAAACATAAAATAAGCAAGTATGAAATTTCTTACTTGGAAGCGGCAGGATGCCAGGCTTGATGTGTGTGCGGTGAGATGGTAACCGCTCTGATACCAAACCTGTAACGCCCGGTGTTTTTTTTTTTTTTTTT